>VXBN01017151.1:3232-41812 GCA_013397395.1 Sinosuthora webbiana | reverse complement strand
GTATTCTCACAACTTGCCCTCCTTCTGTCCCTTATCATGACCTCAGCTGTGAGTAGTAAAGAGAAAGGATAGTCATTCTTGACGTTGTTTGCAGGGTGGGGTCCTGACAGGTGGCCCTGGTTTGCAATATAAGTGAGGTTAATGCTAGATTGAACTGTTTGGCCTGAAGATTTAATGGCTTATAGGGGTTTGGTTGTTTTCTTGCAGGAAATGCAGCCATCCTATGCTGTTCCTGTGCTGGAAATGCTCTTCTGATTTCAGCTGAAGTACTTCTATTATCAGAAGGTTGTAAAGGTATGAGGTCTATGGTTCCTGGTTTCTGTAGGAGTTGAGGTCATTAAGCTGCTTTGTCAATGTGCAGGCGTTATATCTTCTTATTGCTCTTGGTTTAAGTGGGATATGTAGGGATCAAGTACAAGTATATTATATCGAATCCAACTATGAGTATAAATGAAACCAAAGAATTTACAAATTAATCTTCTTGTCAGCACTGATAAGACAAGGAAGTAGAGTAGCCCACACTGACACAATTTATCCTTGGTAAACACACTTGACTTCCTTCTAAGGAGATAAATAGGACTTTGTTACAGGAGAAACAGTGGCAGTAATTTTAGTAAAGCTTTTGATATCCCATAAAAGATTCCCCAGAACCAGCAGTGGAAACACTCATGAAATAAGTACAGCTAGGTACAGTTTTACGTGAAGAGCAGTAAATAACCCATCTGACAAGTCAGTAGGGTGGTAGTACAGATGAGTTGTGAGTGTGGCTGAGAAAAAACTGCCCAGAAATGAAACCTGAAGGTGGTGGAATGTTTGGATGGGGAGAGAATGCCCAGAATGGATTCTGAACACTGAATGGTCTCATGTGTTCTTCCCTCTATCTGTACTGGCTCAAACAAAAAGTTTAAAAGTCATATTTTGGCAAGAGATAAGGTAGGGGTTGGGAATTTCCTGGCAGTAAATAGCCCAAAGGATGGGGTGCCTGGGAGGGTGCTGGCTCAAGGCTAAATAAAAACCTGTCAGTAAGAACATCCCTTCTAACTGAATTTTGGTGGTAGGAATCAGGCTATATACTGCCTTCTAGGGAAATCACTAGTACAGCAGAAAGCAAAGGCTTAGGAGTCTTTTTTATTTGTTTATAGGGAGGTTCTGTAATTATTTATGCTATATGGACCAAGGTGACTAGGAAAGGGGCATTGAAACAGTCCACAACTTAGTCTCTGTCTTGAAAAGAAATTGTGTAGGAACACACTCAGCTTTAAATAAATCCCTGAAGCAAATTAATATTTTGAAGTTCTTAAAAACAGGAGATCACAAAATAATTCTGTCCAAGTATTCTGCCATTGCTTGAGTGGGCTTTTTCCCCCCTGTTTTACAAGAACAAAACTATTAACAGATAGAAGGACTCCTTGAACTATTTTTCTACTTTTTATTCCTGCAACATTAGTTTTATAAACATTAGAACATTAGTTATTTACCCTGAATGGTCTTTGTTGCTCTCTCAGGCTTAATATTACCAGTTGTCCCTTATGCAAAATTTAGTCCAATGAAAAGTACATCATAATTTGGTTTATCAAATATCCTAGTTTAGACATGCTTGTATATAGAGTGACTCTTGTATCTAGGCATGATCAGTTTTGCATCAGGTTGTAAATAACTAGATAAGAAAGCCACAGTTTTCACGCAATTACTGATTTTTGGCTGCCTGTTTTATGTAATGAGTTTCTTGACTGAGAGGGCAGTAGTAAAAGCAGCAGTTTTAGTGCCTCTCATCTGAACAACCTCAGCTCTTGCCCATTCCCAGGTGAGGAAATGATAATCCCAGGTGGGATAGTGTTTATCTCACAGAGGTGTCTTCTCTCCTGTAGGTTATAGTTTAAGAATGGCATGTCAGGGAATCGTGGTGACCTGGCCTGACAGAAAAGGCTGCTGGGCTAAGGAGGGAGGAGAGAGTATTTCTACTTCTTCTAATGCTGAAAAAAAATTTCTGGTATTACTACTGTGGGCACTGTGACCCAAATCTTGTTGGGAGTTGATGTCAGGCAAACGGGCTGGGCTTTGACCTCATCCAGAACTCTCTGGGCACAGCCAGTTGTTGTCTAAGCTTTATAGCAGAGGCACCCTGACATTTGTTTTCTCTGGTGCTTGTGTTTTAACTGCCTTTTTTCCACTCAAATGTTAAACTTTAGCCCAGCTATTTCATAATTTGCTGCCTAAAAGTGTTGCAAGTTGGGGCCCAAATTTATAGTTGTTTTTGCAGGTTTATATTTATAGTTGGTGATCAAGAAGGTGAGGGGCTACCCTCGCAGCCTTGCAGATGCTCCAGTCTCTGGGGTGCATTTCTCTGCAGCCACTGGATGTGTTCAGAGAGGTTCAGCCTCCTCAGGGTTATAAGAAATGCCAGCTGGGGGTGTTTCAATCAGCCTATACTTATTTGGAGTACAAAGTTATTGCTCTTTCATGTACAAGACAAGTGGATATAGAATGATGATGCCTGTTGGTTTCCAGGTGGAAAACTTGAGTTTGTGTTAAGTACAACCCATCTGTCTGGTTTATCTCCCCCATGTAAAATAATTGGCAAATGGGTTGTGCTGTCTGCCAGGCGTGACCACATTAAGTCGATTTGTTTCATGAACACTTGATGCAATTTTAAGATTATAAGAAAATGTCTCCAAAAGATATCATATGAAAATCGATAGTTCTTTTCTATGTCATCTTGTTTATGAGCTAGAAGCAGAAAGAGGGTGCACTGGAACAAGGCTAAGATCAATAGCTCTGTGAATTTTAATTGGACCTTCTTTAACTACTGAGTGCTGTCTTCTTTTAACTCTGTAAGAGTAAAATAAAAGACCTTTTGTCAAAAGGTGCCTTTTATGTTCTCCAGTCTCATTGTGGCCACTTGTAGACTATCTTAAACAGAAAGTGGAAAGAAGGGAATTAAAGAGTAACTTGATTCTTATGACTGACATCTAGTTTTACCTAAAATAAACTTTCTATCTATTTTGTTTCATATATAAGCTTGGTTAGTATATTCCTTTTTTTCACTGTTACTTTATCTTTGTACATTGTCCTTGTTTCCAGTCAATGTGAGATTTTCCTCATTTTTTTTCCTCCTGCTTGATACATGTGTACTTGGTGTCACCTTCCTCTACAATATAATTCTCGTGTATGCAGTGAGTTAATCAGATCACCTTGTTCATGGACTCTCCATGGAATGTGTAGATAAGAAAAAAAATATGTCTATTTTTCCTTATAAAGAAACAGTTTGCTGTCTTTACTTTATCCTTTTCTTACTCTGTGATTGCAAATGACAGTGGCCAGAATGAGTTTGTGTTTCATTTTCCAAACACCCATATCAAAAAGCCCTTCTGAAATGCTCTTAGTGACATTCCCATGTCCTTTTGGTTCCGTCCTCTCTGAATCTGCAGAGCTGGGTAAGTATCTAGTTCCTCCAGAGCCCTTACTGGGGTCATTGCTGCTGTGGGTTCTCCTTTGCAATCTCTGTGTCAGGTCCTGTACAATTTAATGTGCATATTGCCCTCCTTCTCCCAAAGCCTCTCGAGGCAGCAGTCCTCCCTGCTCCCTCAGATGTGTGGTGTGAATGGCAGGGAGGCCCCTGGCAGCACATAAAACCTCTCCAGGATCACTTGGATCAGCCAAAGGCCCCAACCTCTGTGCTGGCTGGGCTTGGATTTTTATCAGCCATGAACTGCTGGTAAAGTGTGTCCATTCTTTCCTTTGCCTGTATGCCTGTAACCACACCCAGTCTAAGGTCACCATTCTCTAAAAGTTTACTCTAAGAGGAATAATGTAGAGTTACCTGCTCTGTCTGTATCCGGCAGATTTCCACTCAAGAGGGAGTTCTGCCCACTGACGTTATTTTAATTAACACAGCTGATGCCAGGTTGTATTTTTATAGTGTCTGCTAAATAACAGGCAGATCTCTGCTCCTTCAAGGACTGGCTCTGAAAGTGGTGGTGGGATTATCACAATGGGGCTTTTTTTTTTAGTGTGTTTTTTTAGGGGGTTGGTTGTGATGTGGAACTGTTCCTGCTGTTTGGGGTGATTTTTCAGAAGAAGCGATAAATACTGGTTTTCTTCTTCAGTTTTTAAAAATCCAAAAAAGTGTAACTTTACTGACTTGAGTGGTATTTTTCCCCGATGTATGAGAGATTCTTGTGAAAAGGAGAGATTCTGCTTCATATCTAATGAGGACAGATTGCAGCTATAGGCAATGCTTTATGGCTACATGAAATTTTTCTTATTTGCATTGAATACACAACTAGTGACATTTTTTGCTGTTATGGTAAAAGACACAATGCAGAAATTACAGCCTGGGAGAGGAAGGTGGGCCTGTCATGGCTCCTGTTTTCTCTCCTGCTCCAGAAGACGCTGTAGAATTGATAGAGGCTTAATGGTAAAACAAATGGATTCAGGGACTTCAAAAATGTAGTGCAGCTCATTGTGACAACTTTGCAAGGCATGATCCAAAATGTCTGTGGTGCCACTGTTGAGTGCTTTCACAGCTCAAGTACCACTTTGATGCCACAGCCATGTCCTGACCTGTCACAGGCCCCCTGCTTTGATGGAAACCGGGGCAAATCAGTGTCTATACACTGGCTAAGCTGCTTTGCCAAATGAGTTGGAGCCTGGATGCAGCTCTGGTTCAGGATGCTTGAATTCAAATACTTGGGCCTGTTTATGGGAGTGTGCAGCCAAATTACAGCTAGTCCAGTTTAGTATTTCTGAATCTGTAATTAAACGGTATTGAACTGTATTGGCACAAACTGAACTATCCTTAGGCTGTGGCAACTGCAGAAGGCTGTGGCTTATTTTTTATATGTATGGGTTGGGAGTTTGTCCTCCTCCCCCCTCCCCCACCCTTTTCTTTCCTCTTTTTAATTTTTTTTTCCCCTTCTCTCTGAGGTATTCAGTGGTGAAGTCCTGGCTCAGGTGCATCACCCAGCTGATGTGTCTGCAGCACTCCCAGACCAGAGCTGGCCTGGGCTAGTGCTATGGCCAGAGGGGATCAGATCTGTGCTCACCTGGCCTGTACCCAACTGTATGGCCAGGCCCTGAGTGATGTCTGTAAAGTGCAGTTGTGATTTCAGGGCTTATGTACACAGTATTAATGGAAAAATGTGTATTGTACCATTCCAGTGGGTTCCCTAAAACACTTGGATGGGGAAGCATATTAGCATGCAATAGGAAGGCTGCCCTGGAAAAAGGACATACTTTGTTGGTTCGCTAGAACTTTTGATCAGCAGTTGCTGAGGTCTGGAACATGTATTCAGGCATATTTTTCATTCTTAGTTATAATTTTACTAAGAAACTTACAGTATATATTCTAAAAACTTTGTCCACTGGTAGTTCTTCAAAATATGCATTAAGTGATTTATTTTTAGATCTCTTTGCAACTCATATCTAATCTTCTATCCACTATGAGTTCAAGACTACTTTTAGTGTGACTGCTTTTCAATTCAAGGCATCTCATTGACTCTACAATTCAGATTATTTTTCACTGGATGTATTTATCAAGTTTCAGGCCAGAGGCTTTCAGACTTATAAGCCTCTTAAATGGGGGAAAGTGCTGACATAGCCTTAAATTGTGGTATGGCAAATGTTACACTATAATTACCTTTATCTATCACCAAACCCCCTTTTAGAGAACCCTGGCTGTGTGCTGTGGGCCCCTTGATGGAATGCCCCATTACACTGAGATTTTTCATGGGGAAAAAACTTTAAAGCAAACCATGATGAAGTACTTTTATAAAAGTAGATGTAGGGGCAGTGACAGGGTGGTGAGGAGAAGAGGGATGGTGCAGAGTTGCAGGAGGAGATATTCTGCAGCATTAGTGGCAGATCTGTATTAGAAAGAGGACAAAATAATTTTTTTCCTCCCCCTGTGTGTCAGCCACATTACCACTTGTCTTCCAGATGCTTTGACAAGCCAAAGTTTGGCATAAGCTCTGGAATTTAAGCAAATAGCATGTGTATTTTTACTGTGCACTGGAGTATTGGACAAAGATGTACAAGCTGGCAGACAGGCTGGCTGCAGAGTGGAGAGCAATATACTGCTGTCACGGTGCCACTGCTCTTGAGCTACTGCACCTGGCAGGAGAGGGCTCGGGGGGGTTGGCACGAGGCTGTGATGGTTTCATGACTGATCTGGAGTTTGTGTCTTGCATTGTGTCCTCGGGTCTGTGCTCATTTGATCACCCTGTCAGCTGACCTACACTCTCTGAATTGCAGGCCTGGTGGTTCAGATTCATCTCCTTGAAACAAAGGTAGAGCAGAGGAAGCATTAAATTGAAAAAGGTTGGGAAAGGTGAAACACAGACCGAGAACAAAGGGATAGATGCTTTTGTAATGCAGAGCTTTCAGGTTCATGAAGAGAGGCCCAGTGCTACAGCAGGTTTGTTTTGGATCACAGATGGAATCATCACAAGAGCTGGAATGTAACAACACTCCTGCTGCCTGTCTGGGGTTTATATTAATGGTGAAACCTACTAGTCATGTAAAGCACAAATCAAAGGAACACTTAAGGACAACTTCAAAAACCTATTTAGGACCTTTTGTGTATTTTATACATATACAAAAAGGCTTTTTGATTAAGTAAATATTTGTACTTACTTGCTACTTGTCTGCACTGTGTCCAGTTGCTGTCTGCTGTGTAGTTGGGAAGGCCATGGTGCATCCATTACTGGAATGTAGCCATGGTTAATGCTCTCTGAGGTGTACAGGAGGTTTTCATCAGCAAGGCCTGCTCATGAAACAGGTGGAGAAGGGAAAGAAGAATTTGTATATTGGAAAATACTAACATTTTGGATGCAGGTGGCTACTGAGGTAAATTAAATTCCCATCGACAGTTAAAGGGAAAAGTTCTGTCTTCTTAGGTCACTAGAGTGGGTTTAGAGAGTCAGATTGATTAATTTCTATTTGAGCATCTTTACATTTTTGTTTAGTATTTTGTCTTGGTGGCTAACAAAATTCAGTCTCCTTTAATACAAATCTGTTGTCTGTAGGGTGTATCATAGCAGATAGGCTCTCAGAAAAGAGTTCACTAAGCATGTTAGAATTGCATCTCTCTTCCTCTGCCTTCTCAGTCATTTATCTCACCACAGGGACTGTGAAATATTCCAGACATGTTTGATTTATTCTTCAAGTAGCAAGGGATGGAGACCAGGACATTGAGAGTTGTGAAAATGTTTTCTAATCATTATGCTGTTAAGCAGCAGTGAATGTACTAAATATTGTTAGTGGTATACAGGAGGAACTTATTTTAGGCAGGAGTAAAACAAATTCAGTACTTTGCTGCAAACTGATGGAGTCAGTTGAAGGGGAGTGGCTGTACTGAAGTTGGGGGCCCTCTTTCAGTGCAGAGCAGCTCTGTCCAAGAGATGCTGTGCAGCCAGCCCCATGGCTTAGACACTGAGCTGTGCCCAGCAGAGCAGGAAGGGGCATCTGCAGGAAGGGAGGGGGTGCTGGGTAGGGGACAGCTTGCACTTGAATTTTTTGGCAGAAAGGAAGGGAATTGAAAGGACTCAAAATATGATAGGAACCAGCCATTAGGATGCTCCTTCTATGAGTTTGAGGATAGGCTGTGGAGTGTTGGGAATGGAGAAGTGGGTTTGCTCTGAGGTGCTTTCTGCCCNTGTACTGGAGTTGGGGGCCCTCTTTTAGTGCAGAGCAGCTCTGTCCAAGAGATGCTGTGCAGCCAGCCCCATGGCTTAGACACTGAGCTGTGCCCAGCAGAGCAGGAAGGGGCATCTGCAGGAAGGGAGGGGGTGCTGGGTAGGGGACAGCTTGCACTTGAATTTTTTGGCAGAAAGGAAGGGAATTGAAAGGACTCAAAATATGATAGGAACCAGCCATTCTGGCTTAGGATGCTCCTTCTGTGAGCTTGAGGATAACTTGTGGAGAGTGTTGGGAATGGAGGAAGGGGGTTTGCTCTGAGGTGCTCTCTGCTTTCTGCCTGCAGAGGGAATGGGCAGTTTGTCCATCACAGTACCCTGTTTTAAGGAAAAAAAACCCCCAAACCTCCACACCTTCAGTTCTAACACACTGCATGTTGATTTGGGTGCAGCTGGAATTTGGAATGGGGATGCCGTAATGAACTGCCCTCATCCATATTGAACATGGGCACTCTGGCCTTTCTCCTGGAGGAAGGGGAAACTAAAAGGGTAGCAGCTTGTGATTTGTACATCCAATACCATGGTTTGCTTGACAGATAAGAGCCTTATCAAATTCTGCAGCAATCAGTTAGCGGTTATGTACTAAATCCCATAAATTATAATTCTGTTGGTTTAACCCTCAAGCATCTGTAGCAATTCTACACAAACTTAACTACTGCACCTCAAACAAAATAGGTTCAGCATTCTGCAGACTGAGGCTTGAAAGCATGTTGTGAATTGGATTCTGGTTCTGTGACTATTAATAGATGATAATGATGAATTTCCTTTTTTAATTATGACCCTGTGTGTGGTGGGTATAACATTTATGTCTCAAAATGTTAGTGACTGCTACCTTGAAAGAGACCAGATGTTCGCAGGGAAGATAGGAAAAAGTCAAGTCTTCAAGAAACATTTGTGTTCTGGGAGGGGGAATCCCAGGCATTTCTTCAATTTTTTCATTTCCCCCCTTTCTGTGTTTTCTTTGGTTTTGGAGTCTTTGTATATAATATATGGAGGCATTGTCAGGAATGTAACTGGCAAAAACCATCTTACTTACCACTAAACATTTCTTTACAATTTTGGTTGTATCACAGACTGGCTTTTACACAGAAACTGCAGTTCACAAAAGAAGTTTTGTAGTGTGAAGTCTTAAACGGATCAGTAGTCCATCTTGGCTTGTGGATTAATGAATTATCTAGAGCTCTTCCACAACAGAATCTAGGATTTTGCTCTTAAGGACGTGCGAGCTACTATGGGAATGAGCATGAACTCATGAGTAGGGTGTCCAGCTGCTACCCCACAGGGTGGGCTTTCTGGGAAAGGGTGCAGAAAGATGGCTTTTCCCTGCTGTCAGTAATGGGTGAGTGCCTGGCCCTGTGCTGTGCAACGTGGCCCTGGCTGCAGGGCCACCCCTTCAGCCTGTGCCTGGCTCAGCAGGGCAGGGTTGCTCACGGGATCACATCTACATGCTGGTTTAAAATTTGTTTTTAAATGCAGCATCACATAAGCATCAGTTTGCCCATAGTTCTTGCCTTCTGCTGCTCAGGGTGAATTTGGGAAAGTATTTTCCTTGACATGAGAAAATAATGTCAATATGAGCTCATTGAACATTTTATTATACTTCTGTGGTCTTAGGAAGAAACAATAGGATCTAGTGGGGTTGTGCCTTGGTTTGTTCATATGAACCTAAAATGAGAATTTCAGTAGACCATACTCTGCTTTTTGGCTTTTCTTCTGCTAATAAAATGAGAAGTTGGCGTCTACTTTAGGAATATTACATGAAAATGCTATCTAACAAATTGTAGCTAAAAAGACTGATTTCTCATCTGTAAATCCTGTTGAAAGTTGAAAAGATTTTTTTTTTTCCCTCAAAGCACCCGGCTTCATTTTAATATTGCTTTATTGTTTGTTTAAAATGCTGCATATTTCTAAATATGCACAAACATCAGTGAGCAAAGGTAAGAAACATTTGGTGTGTTTAAAGTGCTGGAAACTTTTGACTGATATTTATCTAATGTGAAATAGCAAGGCAACTGAGATCTGTTGGGTACATCTGTTACTTTTAAAAACATAAGTTCTGGGAGTTGTGTCTGACACCTTGGAATGCTCTGGAAACTGTTGAACACATTGCCAATGTTTGTCTTAGAAAAGCAAGCTCGAGTGTAGGGAGATTCAGGTGTTGTTTTCTGTGTCTGAAGTCTCTTTGTGCTGCAGGATGTGGCTGAGGTGACACAAAGCCAAGGGCTGAACTTCAGTCCTAGTGCTGAAGCATCAGCAGTGAAAAAAGCCAAGTAAAGCTCTCATAGTTCTTACCTGATAAAATAATGCAACTGTTCAAATATGATTCCTTCCATTCCTCCCAGGATGCAGATTTGTGTATTTTTATCTTCACTTTCTAAAGAGGATGGGATAGTGTGATGAGGTATCTCATTGTCCCTTTTTATGTGGAGGAAAAGACAAGGAATCCACTGACTTTGCACTGTTTGGCCTTACACAGTTTGTTCCACAGAGCTCTGGGAGTTGGAGATTAGGTCTTGCAAGGAATTAACCAAATATCTATTTGTTGAGGGAATATAGTTTGTTTTCCTTTGTACTCAAACTCCTAATCCATTTATAATAAGAATGAGTATATATTTAGTTCTGTTTACATGTATTAGCTGCTTTACTCTCAATAGGCATTAAAAAAAGATAACATCACAGTTATCATTCTAAAAAGACGTTAGTCTCTCAACAGGGCAAACATCAAACAAAAGGCAGACTAATGTGAGCTAAAATTTTGGGAACCTTCCACAAGCATTTATATTTAAAATATTTATTTGTGGCAAGATGAAGACTTCTGGAGTGATCAGAAATGATAATTTTTACTTTGACCTCAAATAAATCATTGTAGTTCTGTATTTCCATTGTCTGCTTTCACGTGAGTGTTTTTACCGACTTACTTGTAACTGATGTCTCAGTTTGTGTTTTTGTTTGTGTGCTTTTTAAGGGGCAGGGAATGGTAAGTTTTTTTATTTTTAACTTTAATACCACTCCTCTGGCATATGCAAATTTTATTCCTCATTCATGATGCCAGTGAGAGGAGATTGGAGCAGGAGAGCATTTGTCAGCTGTGCTTTGAAAGGCCATAATATCCTGATAGCATCTCTGGGTAGCAGTGCAATTTCCACAGCTGGACTCACTGATGGGGAAGCTGACTGGGGAGCACTGCTGTGTTCATGGAACTGTGTGTGCGCAGGGAATGAAGCAGGGAGAAAGCAAATGACCCAGCTTGAATGGGTTTATTTCCAGCAAGCAGGAACTGTGTCTCGTGCATCCCAGCCAGAGCTGGAACATGCAGCACGGCGTCTCTGTCAGGAGCAGTGTCAGCACCCAGCAGTGGCTCCTGCCCGTGCCACAGCAGTGGCACCACACAGGCTCTGCCCTCAGGCATCTGTGGGATCTGCTGGGACAGCAGGAGCCAAGGGAACAGACCTGCAGGTCCCTGCCAGGGAAAGGCCTTTGTGTTCTCCGTGGGAAGGGAGTGTGCAGCCGATGCTCTTGGTGCAGTTGGGTTGTGTCTTGGTTTAACAAAACACACGACAGGCTGGCTGTGTTTTCCAGCAGCCTTATCCTCAGCCAAAGGCTTCATTGCAGATTTGTGCTCAGTTAATACTGCTCTGCAGATAAGAGTTCTTCAGTGCCCAACTTTGCTGCTTTGTATTGTTGAAATGACCAGTATGTGTTCAGTGATCAGGATGACTGCTTTTTAGGCTAGGAATAATGCTTGCAGCTCTGGCTTTAGAGGTTGTGGCTCATGCTGGGCAGTGTGGCAATCCAGCCAATTTAATGCAGCAGCAGTTTGACCCATGCCCTTCTCCATCGTCCTATTGTGATGCTTTATTCTGGTTATCATTTGATAGGCTGTCAAAGCAGAATTTGTACTTAATCCTAATTGCAAGTACTATGAACAAAGAAACCCCAAATCCATGGAGAGATTAAAGCAGACTTACACAACTGCAGTTATTTTTGGCTCTTGGTGTGTGTTGTGGGGACTGACTTGGCCTGGTATAGGTGCCACAGCTTGACATCAGCTGAAGTGTACCTATGCCATGTGTTTAAAAATTCAGTGTGGGGTGATTGGAGTACTCTGCTGGCAGCAAGATCTCACACAGATCAATAGAGCTGCTTGACTTTTCCATCTCTATTTGTGATCAGTAGGATGTTACTTGTGATGCTTTGACTTTGGCAAATGATCAGCCACTAATTCTGCTGTTTTCTACCCCTTAAAACCAATTGTTGAGTTAATCAAACAGGACTGATTTGGAGCAGAATTATAGTAACATGGGTTCCTTCCAGAAGCTTGAGATGGCTTAAACTGAAATGCTTTTATAGTTAATAAAACAAAAGGTTTTTGTTTAATCCAAATGTTACACATCCCTCATTTAGAGAAGACCAAGGCAAAGCTGTTTTTGTGCTGGGTGGGCATTTTTTTTCTTGATTTGTAGGGGACTTGTTTTAGTTTAGGATAGATGGTCAAAAAGGTAGTGGCTTCCTAGAAAAGAGAAAGTGTCATTGCAGCTAAAAGAACTGATTTGAAAAGTGTTTTTTCAGTAAAGCTAGAGGGTAAAAAAGGCAGGAGAACAGCAGCTACAAAATGCTCAGGTAATTGAGAGTTAAATAAGTAAATTCCAGCAGGCTGGGTTTTGAGTGCTGACTGAAATTCATCTGTTTGGGGTAGAGAAGGACCTGTGGGCTCACAGGTGGCAAGGTTGCAGGGATGGCCTCTGTGCCTCCAAGGGGAAGGGCAGCAGTTGAATCCCTTGCAGCTCTGGTATCCTCATTTTAATGGCAATTTCACCACTGGGGCTTGTGAAGGAGAGGGTTGCCTCCTCTGGTGATGATGTTATTGTCTTGAGGCTTGGCAGAAAATCATGGGGGTATTGGGTGTTAGATTTGTTCTTTTTTTACTTATAGAATTTTACCCCAAAAGTTGCTAGGAGACTAAGTACTGGGTATTTGTAAGTGTTTGACCAAAACAAAGAGGTGGCCGAAAGTCAGGAGGGGGAAGATCAAGCGAGTTTTGGGGCAGGTAAAGGACAGGGTGAGAGGCAGCTATTTCTCTCTTGCTCTCGGCATCGAAGAGAGGACACGGCCAGGCTGCTGCTGCTGCAGGAGGAGTTCACTGTCACCTAGAAGTCCGGCCCTGGGAAATCTGCCCTCATCTGCTGGCGTGCCCTGGAATTCTGAGCTCCTCCGCCTGCCCTGCTGGAGCTGGGCCAGCCCTGCCCCGCCATCACGGTTTTGTTGGCGCTGCTCTTTTTGCTACAGTGTGACCCTGCACCGCCTGCCCTGCTGGGGACACCCTGCCATCCCAGCCACCAGCTCAGGACTTTCCACTATTCCAGCCTGGTGCCCTGAGGGCCCTGCAGGGGCACCGAGACCAAACTGCCCTGGGTTTTGTGAAGCCCTCAAGGTTCTTGGTTCTGTTTTGTTATTAATGCTGTAGTTGTTGTTTCTGTTTGCTTTTTTATACACACTAGTAAAGAATTGCTATTCGTATTCCTGTATCTTTGCCTAAGAGGCCCTAATTGCAAAATTATAATAATTTGGAGGGAGGGGGTTTATATCCCCCATTCCAAGGGAAGCGCCAGCTTTCCCTGGCAGAAAGGTGTCTTTCAAACCAAGACAGGGGGGTTATACTTTGAGATTGGTTGTGGGTATTTTATTACTTGGTTGGTGTTCTCTGTGGGCTTTTTTTTGGTATTTCTTTGTTGGTTTTTGTCTCTTCCCTGTTACTGAGGGTTCTGCTGGGGTGGGGCTGTGGTCATGATCCTTGTAGCTGCTGGCAAGTGCCTGCTGCACTCCTTACTCCAGAGCAAGGTCCATATCTCTGTTAAACTTGAACAGGTCTTTTGCAATGATTTTTCCTAAAGAAGCTGGGAATGGAGTCAGGGTTTTTGCTCTCTGCCAGCTGAGAGACCCTGTGGTGCAGCCAGACTGGCGGGTACTGGAGGCCCAGGAGGTGAGTGAACAATAGCAACTAACCTGGGGTACTAACCTGTGGAAAACGGCAACTGAGGGATCCTGGCATCTTTGGTAACACCTCCTGCTTCCTAGGGGTTATTTAAAGCTGCAGCAGTGAAATAAGAGGTAAAACATGCGCTGAAACTTGTTCGGTCTGCAAATGAAACCTGAAATGGAGAAACTGAAGTCTGGAGGTTGACATAAGCTAATGAACAAGATTTTCAAAGGCTTTTGTGTTTAAGTAAGGTGGCTAACTGTGAGGGTTGGGCTTTTTGGGAGGTTTGTTTGGTGATGGCTGTTGGGTTTGGTGGCTTCGTTTGTTTGTGTTGTTGTTTTTTTAAGTGTCCATCTGAAGTTTGGTGTCTTGCACTAGAGCTACCAGGAAGGTTGAGGCATGAAGCTCCACATTCTTCCCAGATTCCTGAAGTCCTTGGGCTGCCTGTAGCTCAGACCTTTTTTGTCAGGAGAGATGTACAGATTCAGGCAAAGAACCTAAAGATGCTGCAGTCTGGATAAAAGCGTGAACTCGGAATGTATTGTTGAGTGCCATAAGGTTATGAGAACATTTTAAATAATGACTGAAAGTGCTCTTGCAAAATCAGTCATAGATTTTAGAGTATTTGATCCCAATCATCTTAGCAGCGCAGCAAATGCTAAAAGAATTTTATATTGCAGGTGTAAGGAAAATGGAGACAATCAGTTGCCTGGAGGGGTGCTTACATCCAGCAGGCAGTAAATAGATCATAGAATTGGATTTAGACAAATGGAAGCATGGTCTGTGTCAGAATGTTAATGCTTGTTATACATGTAAATTAAAAGTCACTCTTCTGCTCAAAAAAGGTAAAGAAAGTGGATGGACACTGTCTGTTCTCCCAAATGCTGTTCATAGTGTTGAGGTTTCTCTGTTGATGGAAGCCTTCATTTGATTCACTGCTTTAAGCAAAACACATGTAGAATAATCCCTGTGGGTTTTTTTAAGCTTTGTTATCTATTTACCATACCTTTAGTGATTTGTTATACTTATTTGTTGAGCAGCATAAGTAAAATGAGCAGGAAGAGGCTAGCATCAGAAAAAAAAATGTAAAAAGTGCCTGTTTGTAAAGCTAAAACTATCTCTGCATTGCATGAGCTGTGAGCTCTAACAATGGCCGTTAGACACTAACCTGCTGGAACAAAAACAGGGGAGAAGAGGAAAGTAGCAGAAAGGGCTGGGAACAAATAGAGGAACAACTCAGCAGAGCAATCAATATCTTCCTGTGTGGAGGAATGCCCTGGTGTGTTCCCCTAAGCCCAGGCTGATAGAATGCGTTCTGTCTCATAGCTGGTGTAGCAGCTGTGTGGCTTTTCCTGCCCATCATTTGCACATGCATGCGTTACTAACATCCATGTACAACTCCGCATTCTGGAATGGGCTTTGAACTCCTGTCCACAAACAAGTGAGCACAGAAGCACTCTGTGTGTGAAATTCCATGCCTTGATGTAGTCTTTTATTTGGAGAACTCTGAGGAGAAATGAAGGAAAGCAGCTGAGAACAAGCAGATGGATTACCAGAATTCATAAAGGTGGAAAGTAAAAGCACTATCAGAAGTTTACAGGAAGGAAAAGACCTTCAAAGATCCCGACACAGGAATGTTAATGTTGCTTTCTGGAAGGCCTGGGGAATGCAGCTGAGTTTCATAACACAGATTAGAACAGGGAAGAAGCATTGTGCTTAATAGGGCTGACTTTCCATATCACTTGGGAGGAAGGACCTTCCTTTTTTTCATCAGATCTCACCCCTAAACAAAGCCACGGAGAATGATTACTCCTAAGTTGCATGGTCTAAACTGTTTTTCCTCTCCTGTAGTCCCCTAGACTGGAGATCTGTCAAGTGCTTGGCCAGCTGCCTCTGTCACTGGGTGCTGATATGGCACTGATGGGAGAGCTCATTGCTGTTCCTACTCTTCGAGTATAGGTTTTGCTATCTCAAGGACATTTTTAGCATTCTTCTGTCTTTTAATTCCTTTAAAAGGCTGTCTCTAGATCTAGTCTATGCTCTCAATTTTGTTTTCTGACATCACTTTTTTTTCCCCTTGTATGATCCCTTAATTAGGAGCCCAACAATTCCAAATGTGTGTTGTACCAGGGAATTCTTGCAGAATGTGGTTTTCCCACACCATTTTTGTTTTAGATGAAACTGTTTAATTAAAGATTATGCAACCAATTAGAGTACCAAAAGCTGTATGACTTTTGGTATATTTAGCGAAGTTATTAATTAAATTGTTACAAATTGAGAAGTTTCCTGGGTTCACTGAATCTTTGTTTTTGCTCTCATGCATGATTTGGTGTTTGGAGAAGTCTTCTGAAGCCTGGAGGGCAGTTAGGACCTAGGTAGAGCCCCTGATTTTTCTTTTTAGTAGGCTGGACTAAGGGAAGTTTTCCTTGCTTTATTTTATCTTATCTTTTTAAATAACTGCAGTGAAGTGGTAAGTTAGTGTTGAAATTTGATGTATTTTGTATTTATCTATATCTAATGCTGTTCAATGGATTTATTTAAAAATAAGAATAAACATTCCACTGTACTGCAAAAAGACTTAGAGAAGTAGTTTTGTTTATGTGCTGTCTCCAGCTGGAACTACAAACATAAGCAATAGTTTAATATCTTGCAGGCCATCTGGGAATGGGATTTGTTTAAGGGGAAAGCACAGCACCATACATCACACATTATGGATTTCTCTACGTATTGAACATCTTTGCCAAATATTCTTCTGGTGTCTTGTCTGTGCCTCCTGCAGAGAGAAGCAGCTGCATTCCTAAAGTGACCATTTGCTCACCATTTCAGAGGCACGTCTCTTCTTTCTCTTTTCCTCTTCTTTCCCTCCTGAGAAGCTGGAAGCCTAATTGCTTTCAGAAAAGCTGACAGGCAGCCTCTTGCAGTCCTTCCTGGTAGTGGTTTTATCATATCTGCCCCCCACACCCGCAAAGCTGAAAAATACCACAGTTCAATTGCCAAGGATCAGTATACTGGTATGGGCATTGCATTTATTTCTGTACAGGCATAAGAAGACACATTGCAACTCATTATTGTGTTCCTGATCACTGCCTCTCAAATGCTGAAAATGGCTGAATTTTACTCAGTCTTCGTGATGTGGTGCATTACAGTGAGGTGACATTTGCAGAGCTGATTTAAAAACCTTCTTCCTTAATGTTAAAGCAACCAATGAAATATACTGTGAACTGGGTTAACTGCTTTTTCACTACATATCTTCTGAGGGGGAAAAAGTTAATTTCTGTGATCTAGATCAATTTAGGAATTAAAAAAATCTGAGCTTTTGACCTGAAATAATAAAATGACTTGACTTGGATGGAACAAATAAAAGCACCAGGGGTGAATGCAGGTGGGAAGGGGAGATCCAGGGTAATACTGATGGACAGCACATAATTGCTCCCCACCCTCCAATGTAGTTCAGGCTCCCTGAGAGGTTGAAAAAGTGAAATTAAACCCACCTGTCTGCATTGTGTTGCTTGATTTCTTTAGCAGGTATTGGATGGGATAGTGCCCAGAAGGTGACT
This sequence comes from Sinosuthora webbiana, assembly GCA_013397395.1. Classification (NCBI taxonomy): domain Eukaryota; kingdom Metazoa; phylum Chordata; class Aves; order Passeriformes; family Sylviidae; genus Sinosuthora; species Sinosuthora webbiana. The sequence continues at coordinate 24,584 of VXBN01017151.1, read as the reverse complement.
CTTAAGGGAAACTCCTCAGCAAATGTCCTTAAAGCGTCCTGCAGAGCTGTCACAGGCTTTGTCACTGCAGTACCTGAGTCACACAAAGGCAGAGTCATGCTCCAGTGTTCAGCAGGCTACAGCAGGTGGGTGTGTGTAGCCTGTTCTGAAATGAGGGTACAGAACCTGCACTTCTGTGTTCAGCTGAGCCATGGGAAAAGCTCTGCATGCAAAAAAGCCCACTTTGCTAAGAAACCTTGGGGGGCAAAGGGAAAGAGAGGGAGGTAAAACCCAAGTCCAACAGTAAATCTCATAACGACACAAGAAATCAGTGTTCAAATCCATTCTGCTTTCACCACATTAAATGAAATCATGCTAATGTCTCTCATATCCTGTTTTAAAATGCAACAGCTGGTGGATGTTCATCAGGTGCTGTATGTGTAAATTTGGGTTTCTTAGCATTCGTGGATCAATAGTGCTTTCTATTTGAAGTCATTTTCAGAACAGAGCATTGTGCAATATTGGTGAAATTCTGTCTTAAGTAAAAGATATATTTTCTTAGCTTTTTATTCTACCATTTGAAGGGGAGGCTATTTGATTCTAATTAGCTTCCATATAATTAGACAGCTTTTAGCTAAGACCTCTGTAGTTTATTTAAATGAATTCTAAAATCACATTTTTGGTTAACTCTTTTACCTCCAGATAAATATTTAGTATGTACCAATAGATGACAGTACTTGATATGTATCTTCTAACCTGTGATACTGTTTTGATTCAGTTCAGATTTCTTAAGATTTGTTTCTAGATAGGATCCCACCACTTTACTGAATCCACTTGTGATTTATAGCAATTCTTTAGTTTATGTTTTCAAGTACAAAAAATGAAAAGGTAGGATTGCTTTATATCAAGGAAAGATTTGTTTTCTCCCTCTGGCCTATTTGTGTGACTTCTGACTAAAGAGAAGTAAGAGACAAGGATAAGTGTTGTGACAAGGCAGGTGGAGATGTGCCCCCATGCAGGCTGTTGTATAGCAGTCCTGAGGAGAAAATTAATTGCACCCACCTCCTTCCCTTATGTCAAGAGGAGAAACCTTTTGAAAATATTCTACTAATGTATTAATATAGAGAAAATAGGTTTGGTTTGGTTTGGTTTGGTTTGGTTTGGGGTTTTTTTGGTGATAGAAGAGGTAAAGGCAATACATTGAATCTGAAAGGGAGACTACTTAATTCAATGGGAAACTTGTTTACCCTTTGTGACTAAGAATTGACCTCTGGAACCAGCTAGGGCATGAAAATGAACCCACGGTCAGAGCTGGTTAAGGAGACATCACTGATATTGATAACTGTATAGAAATATTAAGAGAATGTGACTGTGTATGACAAACATCTGTATTTGTTTGTTACTAAATTAACTATTTACAAGGCAATTTTCCCCACAACATGTTCTTATAGAAGAATATTATGTACCTCTGAAAGTGGGATGCACTGAGCCTGCCCTGAAGGAATTAATGGTTTTCCTGCCTCACTGAATTTTTTTTTGTTTGTGAATGTCTTTTTCACTAGTACAGATGATTTACTTTTAAGAGTGGATTCATAAATCAGTCTATCTCCTCTACAATACAGAAGATGAGTATATTTTGGTATTCTAGTTTGTTAAATAGTATAGCCGGCTGTGAAGAACAAGGAGCTATGTTCAAGCTGTTCTTTGCACTGCAAGCTCATAATCTGTTGTTTGATCTCAAAGATTCTAGAAGTGATGACTCCCAAAATATCCTTCACAAACATGGTTCAGAAATGGTTATAGACAAAAGAAGGGGAAAAGTAAAATTAACAGGTAATTTTAGTAAAGTGAAAGTAGAATTTAGGACTGTTGTGGCTTTACATAGCAATAGGATCCAATTCAGTTTTCAAAAATAATATGGTCATTACAATTTTTGTTTGACATAATTTAAAATAATACCATTATGTATCACTGAGTAAAATTAATGCCTGATTAAAAAGCACTCCAAGCTGAAATCATGAGCAGTTTGTTGTAACTGGAATGATCAAGTCTCTGGATCACTACTGCCTTTTTTTCATATTGTGTGGGGAGAATGCTTCTATTTTAAAATGATGGAACTGGGCAAAAGGAAATTTATGATCTGAACTTGCTGCAAATCATTTGTATTGATCTGTTTTGTTTCCATTCTGCTGAAGCTAATGGAAATCATTTGTCACCTGACTTGTCCCAGTAGATTTGGAAAACCACCATACCATTTATCAGGCCAGTTGAAGGTCTGAGCCAGTGTGCTTATGTCTGCAATCACGAAGATATATTTCACTTCCGGCAGGGGAAAAGCACCAGCTGGGAGTGTTGTTCTTATTCTAATACTGGAGTATTAGAATAAGTATTAGAATTAGTATTAGAATAAGTACTGGCTGGAGTACTCTGTCTGTATATTCATGGGAGTAATTATAAACCTGACACAGGAATCATGACGGGCCCTGTCTTGTTTGTGGGCTCCTATTATAAGGTCAATAAGAGATCATGGGGTCCTGTAAACCAACAGCTTGCTGCTGCTTTAAGCAAGTTGGTAACCACTAAATGCATCTCAGTCCTGGTCTATATTAAGAGCGGCGTGAGCTCCTCATCCTCTTTCTTCAGGAGAGGAAGGGGTAATGACCGTCTCTTATGTGTATGTCCCTGCACATCCATTCCCAAGGTGTGTCCTCTCCCTTCTGGCTCAGTGTGGGAGTGGGAGAGCTGGGCACTGGCCACAGTGTCTCACCTGTCCCAGGCTGGGCTTGCATTTATTATTCATATGGATGTGATTGGGATGGGAGGAACAGGCCTTAACTCCACCGCAAACTAAATTAAGTCTGCTCTTTGCATCTCGAGATTTTTCTTTCTCAGCCAGGTGATCTTTTAGCTGTATAAATCCCTTGCAATTCCCCCAGACATTTAAAACTGGCTCTGTGATTTTCATGTGAATAAAATGTGAACTTGAATGACCAAAGGCTTGTGCTGGGCAGTACAAATCCCTGTACAACAGGACTGACTTGGACTTGAACAAAGTCCCAATGCACATGAAACTTTGGGTGAAAAAGATTGAGGGGCCAGGCCCTAAAAGCTGGTTTGTTTGGGGNGACCAAAGGCTTGTGCTGGGCAGTACAAATCCCTGTACAACAGGACTGACTTGGACTTGAACAAAGTCCCGATGCACATGAGACTTTGGGTGGATAAGATTGAGGGGCCAGACCCTAAAAGCTGGTTTGTTTGGGCTTTTTGCTTCTGTCAGTGCTTCATGGTCTATGTGACTTGGAAACTGGAAGCCAGGTTTTGTTATTCTCCACCACAATGGTCTTAAATTTTCCTGCTTGCTATGTTCCCCATTGCAGAGTCAAGAACAGGGATGTGGCAGCAAGAAGGAACATTGTCTGGCTTTCATGATGTTGATTAAAACAGTCTGAACATACTGTGATGAAAGGGTATTGAAACAAGCTGTGAAACCTAAGAAATAATTTCATTCACATTATATAATGCAAGTTAAACCACAGTTCTGTTAATTTAAAAGCTAGGCCTAAACAATTCTGTTTTTAAATACATCTTTGGCAATTCATTATAGGCAAAAGCCTTAGTTAGTTGTCTGGCTGTCTGATCTGGGGGGTCACGAATCGACAGCTTTACATACTGTATGAAATAGGACTATAATTTAAAGAGCATCTTAAAACTGTTCTGTAGGTGCCCAGTTGTTTGCCTTGGAAAGAGAGAAAAAGGTTTCAAATGCCTGATGTTCATTTTAAAACTTCTATGCATTTCACATTTTTAAATGTCCTAAACTTTTGTTATTTTAAAATAATAAAAAAATTACAAGTATAATGTTGTTTACTAAAATCACACAAACTGGGTCCTCCTCAGTCTAATGAAGGTTTGTAAAAATGTTTTTTATAAACAACCCGAGTTTTAGGGCTCACTGCTGTGCAAGCATTCAGCATTCCTTTGTTCAGTGACAATGGGAGTGAGAGCTTTAGTTCAGGTGTCCAGCTACAGGACCTGGCTTAGCAGGCAGACCTCAGCTCTTCCTTGGGGCTTGCATCTGGTATTCTGGTCATGTTTAGAACTTTTCACAAATCCAGCAGTTACACTAGCAATGCTGAATTAGCAAAAGGTATCCTGCCAAAAATGAAGGCTCTTACAAAACTCAAAAAAAAAAAAAAAGTAGAAAATAGCTTTAAAAGTAGGGGTTTGTTTTCTCAGTGGAAATGAATTTGCTTCAGCAACTGGGGGCTCCTTTAAGTATGTTCCATTTACAGTTTCATTTGATTCAGATAATTTCTTTTGCAATCTAATCCTCTCTGGCCCCTGTCCATGCATAGTTTCCATGATTTTTTCCAAATGGTTTAAGTTCCAATGTGAGCTTTCAGTATTATTTAATATGCAACTCACAGGCTGCATGGATTGTTTCTAATGTTTACTGAGAGCCCAGTTGGTTCTTCCTGACCAACTCTGGTCCTAAAGAGCGGCAAACCCAAGGCGTTCTTTTACATGTGCAAGATGCTCTTTTCTATCTCTGAATGCTGATCACATCCAGCTACTTAAAACTTCCTTTGTTTTACTGCTGTAGTTGTAGTCAGTCACTCTGCTGTGATTTATCAAACAGGCTGTCACAGACGGCTTTGTACTGCTTAATTAACAATAACTTCTCTCTGTGGGATTTGGTGTGCCTTCTTACTAATATTTCAAAACCAAAGAGTGCAATCTTTTTATTCTTGTGTGGGAGAAGTTCTCCAAGATGCAGTGTTCTGCATTTCCTACCCCATCAGTCCCAAATCTTACATCCTTTTTAAAATACATGAGAATGTGTGATTTGAAGCACAGATCTGATGTACAGGCATTTTAAAGTAAACAAGCTCTGTTCCTGAATGATGTCCTTCACTTCAGTCTGAAAATGCACCCAGACCCTAATTTACAATTGAGAAGCTTCCTCCAGAATCCCTTTCATGATAGAAATTTTCAAATCAGGTGACTAAATTTAGGTTTAGAAGTCTATACTTGAGTATTTGAGAAGCTTGGAAGTGGCAGATTGCTCTGAAGTTGGTATTGAGCTGCAGTTTGTAGAAAACTTGAAATATTCTAGTGAGATGGAAGAGACAGGGCTTAATTAGCATTGTAATGTGTGCAATTTTCACAGCTCTCTTTGTCTCTCCACCCCCCTTTCTGGAGCCAAATCAGGCAGTCTAGCTCTAGCTATATTTACTTCAGTCTTTTGCATTCTCTGCTTCGCTGACTTTAAACAATGTCAGTTTGCAAGCAGTGAAGGGAAAACTCAGATATGGAAAGACTTATTATGGAATGCTGAAACACAGAGAATAACTCTTTGAAGGATTACGTGGAGCTCTGAGCAGGGAAATGAAGGCCCACGGATCTCTGAACTTTCTGTAACATCAGTAATAACTGTGCACAGGCACGAGAGCCGGAACCCAAGGAAGTGTCCCTGCATGGCACTGAGCACCTTGGGCAAACACAGGAAGCTTTTGTTTGGCTTTCCCTAAGGTGGATTGTGGCATGGCACAGCGTGAGCATGTGGTGTCCCCGGGCAGCTCTGTGCTGGTGTCCTGTGGGACAGTGCCACTCAGCAAGGACAGCAAGGAGAGGAGCCTTTGCTCTGCACCATTGGGCCAATGGATCTGCACAGGGGAGCTGTGTTCACACATTTCCTTGGCTCCTTGTCATCTTCCCATGCCATGTGCTGGGTATGACAGTGGAAAACCCCTCCCTAGGGTAAATTCATGTCCCCCCTTTTTGCCTGGAGTTGTTGTCAAGGGTAGACATCACACATGGCTGTGCTCTGGGATATGTAGCTTGTCCACAGAGTACACTGGCCCTTGCTCCTGGGTTCTCTGGGGAGGGTGGAATGATTGTTGTTCCGATCCGCTCAGCCACGCTCTGCCTGCTCAGCCTGCGTGGGCAGGTACCTGTGCAAGCTGAACAGCTGTGCTTCAGACAAGTGGAGCTGTGCAAATACTCAACCCGATTAACACTGCCTAAAGATCTGTCCAGCAGGAAAGACAAAAAACAGTTGGAAATGTAAATAGCTGCTTCCAAGAGGAAACTGCTGTCAAAAAATGAGGTGAACTTCAGTGGTGATAAGTTAAAATAGAGGATTTCCCCCCCCTCCCCATGCCCCCTTTTTTGATGGGAATTCATAGAATGAGAACTGCAATTTTGTGTAAGACAGTCCCTAAGATACAACTGCCTCCTGTTTTTCATTTTCACAGTGGCTGCGTTGTGCTTTTCCCTGACCTGATGTAGTATGAAGTGCATGATCCCAATGTGTGATTGGTTTGTCTACTGCCCTGTAACACCATTTTTGAGAGGAACAGCCATGTTCCTTGTATTTGATAGACAACCTCTGTTTATCTGGTACTTGGCTCTTCATAGTCATGAAATCCTTGGAATCTCTACAGCCATGGAATGTAACCCATCCTCTCAACATCTGGTAGGTGTATGTGTCATGAAGTAATATTCCTGCTTGTCTTTAGGCAGGCCAGGCAATTCATGCATCTCTTCTGTGTCAAGCTTTCTAACAAAGAACTTACCCAAAATTTCACTTGGTAGAAAAAGAAACTCTTTGCTTGTAAAAGAAAACTGTTTGATTGAAAGGAGAGACAATTTGTTTGAAAACTTGTGATCTTCCTGCATTCTACTGGGTATGTTTATCTGTGGGTAGCTTAAGGGTTTGAAAATATCAAGAAGACTAAAAGGAAAATGAATGCACATAGTTGAGGAAGGAAGAGATTCTTCCCTTGTGAATCAGGGATGAGTTCTGGAGGTAGCAGAGGTATCCCATGGATTCTTCAGCTGATAGACATGAGTTAATTTTTCTTTTGTGTTTGTAAAAATTATTGTTTATAGACAAATGTTCAGGAGTATTGTGTGAAAAGTAAAGTTCAGTTCAGTGGATATGGGAGTGCTTGCTGCCTTCCTCTGCTACATTACATTGCCCAGAATAATCTTGAAAACATTGATTAAAATACGTTAATATTACAATGCTCACACTCTGTCAGATTTATCTTTCTCTTAGATGTCTGAGCCAGCTTTGGGAACAGTACAAGTGGTTCCTGCTCTCATGCCCTCCAGGTTACTGTTTATAATTACCTTCCACTCCTATTGGTATTTCATTAAACAGGAGACCTACAAGAGTTGTGATAAAAGCCTTATGGCTATGCTGTGCAGTTTTGAAGTGCTTTCTTGCATTTGTATCTTGAAAATAGCAACAGTTGTTGGGGATGGGAACACAGTCTCTCTGCTTACTGATGCTTGCAAGGAGGGCTATTTTTTATTGTATTAAAACTAAAAGAAACAAAGACCTTCAAATAAATCAACAACACAAAGCTCCATGTATTCCAACTGTTCTCAGTAACACATTATATTTTGTTAAAAATATGGCTGTTCAAAACTCAAAATTAACTCAAAATTATACATGTAGCTACATTTTAACTCATCAAACATACTTAAGGGTATATGTACAGCATTTTTTTTTTCATTTTCTATCTTGATATCCTGTTACTTTAACATCAAATAGCATACTCTTTATCTAGTTCACTAGATGTGACATTGTGCACTTGTTTGCAGGAATATTTAACTCCAAGTACAGATTTATAACTATTTGTAATTGTAATCAGATGCAAATAATATACTTCCCTCACTACATTTTAATTAAAGTATAATAATCTGTTGTTTAAAGGAAATACAGACTTTCAGTGAGACAAAAGTTCTGTTTCTGGTTTTTTTGCAGTCATAAATGGGAGTTCTGCAGTGCAGTGGGCTTTTTCTTGATAGTGTTTTAGCTGGTAGACTAAACATGCTTTGACAGAGTGACATTGCATGAATATTTCAGGTTTATTACCAGTTTATGTGGTCTGTATATTTTTTTTCTACAAAGCAGTCTTTTGCTTCTTTGCTTGTGTTGTGTACTGTAAAATAGGAATTAAGGGCACATCAGGACTTTTCTGTACCTTGCTAGCTACAGGCTAGAGTTGCTAGTATTTTATCTAAGACACCATGGCTTTCTTTTTGCTTCTTGCTCGAGTGCCACTGGTGATCTTTTAATTCCTCTTGTCCTTCCTGCCACCTTCTCTAGGTTTTGTCTCAGTGTCCCTGAGGTATCTTTTAGGGTGCCGGTAGGTGTACCTACCTGATTAGAAGGAAAATAAAAATTAGGATGTGGGATTGGTTTTCCGCCTTCCACTCTTCTTGCCTTCCCCCTAGAGCAGTCCCCAGCCTCTTCTGTGGGTGTGCTGGGAGTCCTCACACTGCCCAGTCCGGGGCCAGACTGGAGCAGAGTGCAAAACAGCAAACTAGAAAAGCACAGCAAGGTAGTCTTGGAGAATTCGTGTCATCTGGGAGAACAAGGGGATTTAAAAAGATGTGGCAACAAATCTGTCTCTTCCTGTTATATCTTTATAGGGTGGGTACCTTGCATTCTAACCCCTGGTTGCTATATCTCAGGAGGCAGTGGAAACACCTGCAGCACCCAAGGAAAAGGCAGCTGTCTCCTCTCTGTGTGCTCCTTGCCACAGGTCCCTGCCAATTCCCTTCTCTGAGTACTCATGTTAATGCACTAAATCAATTTATTGAAAAGTTAATCCTGTGAAGGAGAAAAGGAAAAAGAAAGCTACCTTTGATACACTTAGTTCATGGACAATGTAGTCATCTGAAAGCAAAATAATCTGTAGGTATGTTAAGAAATTTGAGTTTCATCACCTGATTCATGATTTCCCTACATTTCCCTGTTTGCAGTGCAGGTACAAAAGAAAGCCCTTCCTTTCTGCCCTTCCCAAGCTTTGTCACCATTAAGAGCTATGTGATTCCTAACCAGCAGAAAGAAGGAGAATAATCTGGATAATTTTGCTTGGACAGCCAATGAGTTGTTATTGTGGGGTTTTTTGTAGTGGTGTTTGTTTGTTTTCCTCCATGCACTGTTTTTTGAGTTTGTTTTTTTCCAACCCTGATTCACAAATGTTATCATCACTCAGTAGATACTTGTATTTGTAAGTCTGGTTGGGCTAATGTAGAAGAGTTTGCTGTACATGGTTTTGAGACCTGTCCAACTCTACAAGAGAAATTTAATATTCTGGTTACCAGAGGGCTACAGAGTAGGACTAACCCTTCTTAATGATGATGTGAAGCAAGTGTGCCATGTCCACAGAAATCAGAGTGGCTGGGGAATATTTACAGTGATTGACCTGGAAGCTAATGTTCCATTTCAGTGTCTCATGTCCTTTCTGTGGAGCAAATTGTCTTGCTAGGACTGAGTCTGAAAAGCAGTGACTGCTGCAGTCCAGGATGGGACTTGAAAGTAAGTGCAGATTATGATTCAAAACATAGGGCTGTTACTCATTGTGTTTTCGTATTTTGAACTCAATGGGGGAATGTCAAGCATCTATGAATATAAACGTGGAAAAGTTCCTTAACATCTGCTGCTAATTTCTGCCAGATGAAAGTGGTAATTATGATGAATTCTTTTGTTGATGATGCTGATACATTGGCCTAAATAAATTCACTTGCAGACTCTGAATATCTAATTGAAAATACATGATTGTATCACCAAATTGTTGACTTTGTTCTCATTTAAATTTTAAATTTGTTTTCATTTGCTGTAGCGTTTATGGCTTACACTTTTAGTGAAAAAATATTGCGATGAAATTGGTCATTTTTAATGCATTAAATGAAAAGAATGGTTAGAGGTTCTGTAACCGGATTTTAGGATTGGGTTCTGTTGTTCAGTTATTTTTAAGTGGCACAACAACCTTGTTAAAATAACCTTGTATCATTCAAACAAACCAGACTTCACTGAGGCTTTAACCTCGTCTGCTGTTGCCAGTGCGAACTCCTGCTGTTATGGATGGTGCTCTTCCATCTTGCTTTTTCCTGCACTGTTGTGGAGGGCTTAGGACATCTAAGGACAGTGACCAAGTGGCAGGAAGGCTGTTAAGTCACTGAATGCTCAGTGGTGTTTTCTGTCAGGTAAAGGACTTATCTGGAGGGAAAGGTTAAAGGTTTTAGTCTCTTATCCCAGGCACCCTTATGAAACAGGAATTGTGGTGCACTCTCAAGAGTCTTGAAAATTACCGTATTTTGTGTTCATGCTGTGTTGTCTCCAAAGAAGTCTTTGTTTTCTGTCCTTGTTTTCTTAGATGTGGGTGATTTTTCATAAAGAGCTTCTGAGTTCTCCTGTTTGTGCTCTAGTGGCTCCAGTGGAAATTGGGTTTTAGAAGCTGATAGTGCGATGGACAAGATTTGGCTGGACCTGGTATGATGCTGTATTCATAAAGGGTTTGTCTTGCTCCTCTTTTGTGTTCTCTGTATGTGCTATGTGTGTCATCTGTGCACATGTGAACACTTAAACAGCACAAGGATTTTGGACTCCTGGCCACCTGAGGTAGTTACAAAATCCAGACTTTTAGCAGGAGGGAACTGACTCGGGTACAGTTTCACTGACGATGACTTCCAGAACTGGTCTCTGTTGCCATCTTGATAAAACACAGGGTACAGACAGCTGCCTTTTCTGTGTTTAACCTAGTTCTGGTTCCTGTCCAATATCCAGGTTATCTCCTGGCTTTCAGCAGTAACTGTTGTTGTAATACAAAGGTATCTGAGTTGAACTGCTGGATTCTCTCTGTAGCAACACAAAGCACAGGGGAGCTGACTTGCTGACAGCATCATAGACACTTCTTGCAGAACATATGCAGGTGTCAGTGATGCTGGGAGTGTGGAGTTGGCTGCTTGGAAGAGGCCTCTTTGGGCTCTGTGGATATGAAGGAGGAGCTGAGGAAGTGAGCGAGACTTCCCTCCTGCTCAGCAGGATAAAGGGACACTCCTGGTGCTTGGAGGAGCAAATGGCAGGGGCTGGTTTTGGGACGTAGGGGAAACAAGGTAGGTGAGGGGTCAGCTGTAACATTTAGAGGCTGAGTAGGTCAGAAACACCTGGAGTGAAGAGAGGCATTAGGTGAGATTCTTGCTGGAAGGAGCATCCTGTTGCAAGGCTGGCTGTAAATATCGTTGGATAAGGGATAGTGATATAAGAGTGTGTACCTGTTTCTCACTTTTAAAAAGGGACAAAACTGGTGAAAATTCAGTAATAGGGGATCAAAGGCAATTTAGGTATCACAGGATGTTCACTTTTGTTTGAATTGCATGTGAAAGAGGAAGTTTAAATATCTTGCAACAGACAGAGTAGTCTCACAGCCCTTATGTGACTACTCATCAAACCTGGAATACAATTCCAGAGCTGTAAATGTAAATTGGCTCCTGTTTTGATAGTGTATCTGGGGATTGTGTTATAGATTACTTGGGATATTATCTTGCGATATTTGTCTTGCAGGAGTGTATATGAACATGTGAATATTTTGTAGCAGATGTATGAATTTGTACAGGAACCTGATAAGTCTTGAATATTTTATGTAAAAAATATATTAAACAACACAGCAATATTGTCTCTTTCTACAAGTAATTGTAATATTAATAAGAGATACTTCCACATAGTCAGTGTTAATAAAAATGTACATTTTCAGAAGAAAATAAGTTGTGCCAGAAGACAAATAGTGTGACATGAAGAAATAGAATTTTTATGAAGCAGGTTGTGCACAGCAAAGCTGGTGGGGCAGTTTGTTTCATTTCGAGAAATATTATGTGCTGAGAGAAGGCAGGCAAGAAAAGAGAAAGGCAAATAGTCCAGGCACATGGTATAATATTTTGTGTAGTGGCTCCATCATTATATTTTTCAAATGTATGTTAAGCTGGACTCAGCATAAAACCTCCCATATGGAGCCTTCTGTATGGAGAACTGATGTGGTGTAAACCGAAGACTGGCCTTTCCCCCCATCCCCCTTTAATACCCAAAATAATTGGGTATTAAAGATTGAGAGGGCTTTTCTTATTTATTTTGGTAGAGCTTTGAATAAAATGTCAATGTGTTTTCACTTGCTTGAAATGTCGTGCATTTTAACTTTCCAATTTTCCCTTTGTATCTAAGGTCAGTTCCTTGGATGATCTCATTTCTTTATTAAAATTGTATGAAATAGTTGTTTACATCAAGGACTAAGTGTTTCATATTTCATCTAGTCTAGTTTGCAAATGTAAACAGGAATATTGAATCTTGTTTTTTTTTGTTTTGTTTCTTATTTCATTGTTGTTGTAGCACCTCTTGAAATTCAAGTAAAATATCTTTATGAAAATACCTGTGAGTTCCTAGCTAGTTATAACTACTTTTAAAAGCAGCTCAGCCAGGTTTGATCTGGATGGGAACAGCATAAAAGCAAGATGATTTAACAAATATTTACGGAAGTGCTTAGTTTTGAGTGGCGAGTAAACCTTTGTAGTGTAGCCTTTTCACATATTTGTTAACATAGCCAAGAGATTTCAAAATAGGATTGCATTTAAAAGTAATTGTTGCTGTTGAGACACCTTAACTGCCTAGAGTTTTTGAGTGTTAAATTCTTATTGCTTAGCAGCATTTTCAGCTACTCTGTAACTACCATGGAGATCCTGCTTCCTTGTTTTCTAGTTCTTCAGGGAAAATACCTGAGGTTTCTTCTGACCAGAACCAAGTGGAACCCAAACTTTGTAGCTTCCAGGAGTGGGAACTGTAGCTGGAAATCTGAAGTTTAGGAATCAAAAGAATTCTAGACCACAGTTTATCACATTTCTGTGACTCAGGTGTTTTGAAGTGGTTTACTATTTAATGAATTGCTGTGCCAAGGTGCCATGGAGCATGAGTGGTTCATAATGGTTAGTGTTGTAAGCAAAGCCACTAAACAATACACAATCATGGAAGGAAGAAGTAAGTTCATTACTGCAAATCAACAAAGCTGAGGTGGCTTTGCTGGTGAAAGCTTAAAAGACCTCAGCACAGCATGTGAAGGATGTTTGGAATTGGAATTTTTAAAAACTTCTTTCCTAAAAACGAAATGCTATGTCAGCACATCTGTAAGTCTGCTCTTCTGAATTATTCAAATTTTATAGGCAGGACTAGAATCTAAAGGTAGAATTTTAAACAACCTTAGCTTTGCTCTGCTGGACAGAAGCACCTTGCCACAGTCTGAAGCCTCCCTGGTGTGGAGAGGCTGATGTCACCATAACAACTCAGTTCTTTGAATCTCATTAAATATCATTAAACATGCTTATCTCTAGCTCTTGTGTGAAGTCTTTTAGTCTTTCTCCCTCATGAGAGCATGGCTTGCAGCACACCTAACTTGCTGTGTGTGGGAGGATCTGTGTGTAACTCTGGCAGGTGTGAAAGCCCAGNCTTGTGTGAAGTCTTTTAGTCTTTTCCTCTCATGAGAGCATGCCTTGCAGCACACCTAACTGGCTGTGTGTGGGAGGTGTGAAAGCCCAACTCCTCCTGAGCTGTGCCTTGCCTTGCACAGAACTGGGTCTCTCTGCTGGCTGTGATACCCTGAGGGCACTGGGCTTGGAGTCCCTGCATTAGGTACCATTTCAAAGCACTGGTTGGGTTGTGGAGTTTGGTACTGTGGCCCTTGTTTTGCACATGGCAGTCTGGGCATCACGGTGCTAAGGGATTTATCTTGGTATTAAAGTACACATCTCATTGCTAAGATGGCAACAGAGAAGGAGATTGTTTTATGGTTCTCTTCAGTATGATCACAGCATTTAAATGTTTGGATTACAATATCCCTAAAAAAATCTACTGAACTTTTCACAGACCCCCATCTGGTATTTCTAACAAGGTAGCCTTGATGGAGGTGAAAACTGAAAAACATCAGAGAGAACTTAAGATATCTGAAGCTATTACTATATGACTTTCTTATGTGAGAAATAAAGGAGGCATTATCACCCAGCTGTAACTCTAAGACAAAGGCACATACACTTTCTGAAGCTCCATGTGCCTTCAAGTTTGCATTCCTCACTCTGCTTCTACCAGCTTTATTTTGCATGACGGGAAGTGCTGATGGTTTGTTTCTCACTCATGTGATCTCTGCCAGCCCACAGAGCAGTGTCTGAGGTGTGACACAGAAGCCAAAATGCTCTCAGCTGCTGTGGAGCCATCCCTGGTGCTGTACAAGGTCTCTGAAGGGTACCTGTAAATCTGCTCCCTTCAGCCTTCCTCATGGAGATGTGGAGAAGGAATGGTGTCGCTGGTGCTCAGATGACAAAGGGTCTGCTCAGGCTGTGTCCTGCAAACAGACCAGACAAGCCACTGCAATTTAGACTTCATTGCTCTTGCACTTCACATTTCTTAGAGAGTATTTTGATTTGATGCCTCTTCTAGCTCTTGCCTGCGGGCCCTTTGCTGTCACTAACCCTAAGTTTGTGGAAATAGCATAGCACTGAAAATAGTTAAAGCTTTATGAGAGCAAAAGGGCTTCCTTGTATTTCAGTATGGCATAAAGGAAAGTCTTCTGTGTAATGTCAAGGATTTCAGAATTGGGTATGAAACCAAAAGTTGTTTTAGCAGAAGAAACACTGAAGAAATCTGCTAGATGAATTTCTGACAGAAGAACATGCAGGTTTTATATTCTTTTGACAGTGAGAACTGAAGGCTATGCAACAGGGAGCCATTTTTCATCAGTAAGAGTAAGCTTAATTTAAAATTATATTAATAAATGTCATAGTTTCAATCTTAAAGACTCCCTGTCAAAATGCATAGCAAAGTTAATTATAAGGAAATAACTGTACTACAAATTATAGTTTCTGTTACTAAATTTCTCAATAATTTTTGATTGCATACAGGTGAGAACCTACTAGTTTATTATAAAAAATAGTTTACAAAGAAAAATACATCAAAGACTGACTTTGAGGACTTTCAAGTGGATATAAGGTAAAATGCCATGAAAGAACATGCAGTCAGTGACAGTGTGTATGTATCTTGCTATAAAGTTGTCATCAGTTTTGTCTGAAGTTCTTTCTTTCTGTCCCAATTTCCTTCAATCATGTGCAAGAATTTTTTCTTTCTTTTTTTCTTTTTGTATTGTCATGACAGTAAGAATGAGCCTCATTGCTTTAATACCATCATTGTCTGAGCTATAAATTCACAACAAACCATAGCAGGAGTCAGTGTAAAACTGAGCTTTAAGCAAGGTTTATGGATTTATTGTTAATTTCTGAAGCAATATTGTTGAAGTATCTATACCAGTAGGTCTTATGCAGTAAATGTCATAAAATATTGAGGGAGGGGGAAGCACGTTGTCCTGATCACTGAGATGTGATCCACCTGTCTGGTGGATCAGAGGATCTTTCGACCTTCAGACACTGTGTAATGGGGTAGTATTAAATTGCTTCAGGTATTAAAAGATAATGATCTCTCTCAGTGGGTTGACCAGAAGTTTTGAAAACTATAATCCAGGGTTTCCATCTGAAAACTGAAAAGCAGTTTAGAGTTTAAGTGTGGTTGAAGACACAGGGGACATGGATTTTAAATGCTTGTTGCTTTTTTGAAACAGAAACCTTGACTCTGGAATTGCTTCTTGTAATTTTTTTTCTTCTCTCAGCCTTAAAAGGCTTTTATTGTTATTTCAGAAACATAATACTTTACGTCTTTAATTGTAAAATTCTTTGCAGATTATGTTCTTTACTGACTTAGAAAAATAACTTTACAACAACATTCTGAGGCAATCTAAAAGCCTGGGTCTGCAGTGGCACGTGTAGAATGGTGTATACGACACCAGTAAGACATTTTCAGCCACGCTTTCAGTCCTTGTGATGCTGTTGTATTGATTATACACAGCTACAAAGCAGTGAAAAGGGATCAAGGTACTGTGAAGTACTTTGTTTACAGGGCCCTCATGGAATGCTCCCATCGCTCAGGAGCCCCTGCTTTCCTGTGCATGCAATTTCCATTAGGTTATGTAAGTGGCTTCACGCCATGCTAGCCTATTTAGGGCGACTCTATCAGTGCTGCTGGGCTGGAGGGGGGAGAAAAACAAGCCTACATGACAGTTGATCTGTTTATTCTTTTCCTGTTTGCTTGGAGCTGAGTGGTGTGTGACAGGGTGACATAACTCAGGCCGGGGGTCTGGGTGGTTTGCTGTGTTCTGTGTGGGACTTGACCTCCAAAGGGAAACCAACAGTCATGAAATGGAGAATTATGGAAAACTTTTGCAAAGGAGAGGTTTCGTCCTGACTCCTGTTAAACTGATGCTGCCTTGCAACCTAGAATGTTAGAAATTTAAATCATCTACCAGTGGAAAAGGTTTAATGTTATCTCCCATTGTAGCTTGGATGTTTCCCTCTTCCCTGTGAAAGATCTGTTTTTTGTTACAAAAAAGTATGATAGCTGGAGTAACCAAACTCAGTTTTGGGCTGGACATAAAAGCACTTTGAGATGATGTGTTGTGTCTAAATTGAAAGGATAATAAAGGGAAGCAAAGATGATCAAATGTCATTTGTGATAGGAGTGGTATCTGGTGTTTCCCAATTTGTCCTTGTGAACTATAAAAGAAAAAGAATATGTAGTAAAGTATATGAGATAAAAAATAATAGTGTTAAACTCTGAGTTTGAGAAGGCATCTGAATTACAATTTTAGAGCATAAAAAGTGTTCATTGACATCTGACAATAAAGCAATTGTGTTATTGAGATCTCAGCCAGACACAGGATATGCAAAGCTTTGGGAGACAACAGCCTTCATGTTGGGCATCCACTGATTCAGAAACCTTTAGCATTCTGAAGAAATGGGTCTTGCTGTTTCAGCTTTTCCACAGAACGTTTATTTAGTTGGCAGAGTCCTGGAAGAGAACAGTGTTTCCAGGAGGAAAATGATGGTGTGCCCCAGAGTCATTGAGCAGAGCTACCTGGAATTTTCTGGAGACACTACTGACACAACTCTCCAGTTTCCCTGCTGGCTCCTGAGCTCCAAACACGACCTGATTAGTGCTGCCAAATGCTTTCTGCTGCTTCTCAGCAGATCTGTCAAAGGCAGCAGAAACATGAACCATTTTGTTCATATATGCTTGGATGCTTGCTTTCCTGAGAGATTCTGCACTGCAATTTGGGGAGATATTTTAGATCTAAGAAGAACGGCATGAGCTTGAAAAACCTTTGGGATTTGTTCTGCAGAAGTTGGTGTGTTGCTGGTGGTGAGCAGGGCAGTGGATTCCCCATGGCTCCAGTTTGAAGACAAAGATTCAGGGATAAGGAAAGCAACTTCATTTAGTTTAATGTTTTCAGGTAAAACAGGTGCATGCTATTTCTATGGTGTGATGGGATAACTGAGTCTCCTTAGTGCAACTGGAAAGATACTACTTGAATGTTAAGTGTTAGAATTTTGAATAAAATACTGCTGGATAGGAGGCATTCTTGAGCATGCAGTCAGATAGGGGATATTATAGAAATTTATGAAAGACTAAACATTTGTTCCCAGAAAATGGGTCAGAGCAAAACTACAGCAGTGAATATACACAAGTGTTAATTCTCCCAGGAGGATTTTTGCCTTGTTCCTAATCTTTGGTTTATAAAAAAGTCTTTGAAACTTTCTTCGCACTGGTGAAAAATTGCATTGACCCCAAAATAGTTATTCATTTGTGTAGATTTATTCATGTGGTTGAGTCATTGCAGCCAGGGGATCTTAACTAGTTCTGGTTGCACTGAAATTTATAATGAACTTCAAAAGAATTATAGTGACTATTGATTTTTAGCCATTACATTTACAGAAAACTGTAACTATGGGAATCACTATGCTTGCAAATTGGCAGGCAGAAATGTTTGCTCAGACAAGTAAAAGGCAAATAAAAGGGACGGTGATGACCTGTAGTTTCCTAAGGTAAAACATAAAGGAGTCCCAGGAGATGTAATTACTAAGTGAACTCTCCGTTTTTTTCTTGTGATCTTCCTGATTTTCACTACTGTTTCATTAAGTGTGATCAGTAGGGGGAGAGGTACAGTGGGGCTCTCTGTTAATTGGGGAATTTAAGGCAGGACTTACAACATGCTTAAAATCAGGTTCCTTTGTAATAGTTGTATAAATGTAAATAAGCCATGCCTTATGTTATATACTCAGTTTGTTACACACCTTCTTAATAATATTCAGCTTTCATATGCTTCTAAAGATGGAAGATAACAAAGTGACATTTAACCATAAGTCTCAGATAGCATTTGCCAGACAGAGGTGAATTGCTGCTCTTTAAATTACTTTCCTCCATTTTCATAGACCAAAAAAACATTTTTGTTTGGCTTCTGAAAAATCTCCTATTTAATTCTATATGGCAGCAACACTGGGAGAAGTTTTATTCACAATGATATTTATAATTGCCGGTAATAGAGTATAGGAATTCTGCCAAATCTGTATTGAGGTTGGTGGCATGGGATTTAACCATTTCAAATAATCAGGGCAAAGAAGTTCACTCAGAAACTTTCTTGTGTATTTTTAGGCTGTTATTACTGGTAATATATGCCTTAGAGAGAAAAATCTTAAGGGTGAGAAATCTATTTTCAAAGATGCCACCATTTTGTTACATAATTAAAGTTTCTTAAGCGATAAAGCACTTCGGAGAAACAAAAAAACCTACAATAAACCAGAAAACCCCAAATAAACAAAAAAACACAAATAAAAACCAAACTGAAACAAAAACCCAAAATAAACAAACAAAACCCAAAACACCAACCAAAAAAAACAAAACAAAAAATCTGACAGAAAAATACCCTCAAACCCATGTACAGAGACACAGGTTATATACTCCTGGAATATATCAAGTTTGTTACAACCAGCTTCTTCATGTTGATTAGAGGTATCATGAAAGGAGTAAAAGCTGTATTCTGACTTTGTTCAGTAGTTCTTACTCCAGTACTGGAAAGGTGACCAGGTAATTTAGACGAGTGTGAAGGCTGAGTCTTTTGAATGTTCTTGTGTCTTGGCCCTGCTGTGTGCAAGGAATGAGGTAAAAATCTCAAGTAGAATGTTTGATTCAGTGTAACTCAATGTCCAGGTTGCATTGTTATGCCCCAAGTCTTGTTGACAAAAAGGAAACACACCTAATATATAAAATTATTTATTGCTAGTGTAATAGAAACCTTCCCAGTCTAATCAAAGAATCCTTATTAGTCCACATCCATTTACTGCAGGAAAAACAGAGGAAATCAATGTGGCATACAGAACTATATCCTAGTAATGAATAACACAGGTAAAACTGTTACATACACACAGCACTAACTAGGGTCAATCCCTTTTCCTGGTGTAATTCTCACCATTCCTTGTTCCTCTGAATACTAAATTGAGAGCTTCAGTCAGGTATTTGAGGGTAGGGATGAGGTACCCCTTTGCCCTGGCATATGTTACATTGATTTTTTTCTTCCCTTTTTGCTTTGCTGTCCCTTTTAATTTACATGGTAGGAAAACTACATATGGGGAACAAAATAAGAGCTTTTAAACCAGATCCCTTCATCTGTTAACTTTTCTGCCTGCTGGATTTGTTACCGCCTGTTCAAACAAATATGCTTTATTTTCTCCCTGGGAAATCAAAGACTGTGTTGTGTTGGAATCTTTTTCAATGACATTCTTGCTTGGAATAGATTCCCTCTCTGTGTCAGGGGCAAACTTCAGTGACAAGTAGATCAGAAGTCTCCAGGAGCAGAGAGATTTGTGTGCTGTGACTTTCCTGGGTACCTATTCAAGAAAACTTAGGAGGAAAGCTTACGATGAGACTGTATTTTAATGTTTCTAGTGAGAATTCCTTTTTTTGTGGAACACTTCCTTTTGTTGATTGGAAGACTATGAGAGTTGTGAGCTTTTGGGTGCCACCTCTTCATGGTGTCTGGAGAGTCTCTGTGGGTCTTGAAGCATTGGCTGGGCTCAGGTGTCGGGCTGCCTGTCTGCTGCTGTTAGAATGCGAATCTCCTGCAACTCTACGAGAGAAAAAGTCTGTCAGGGAAGGCAAGAGAGGACATGTTTTAATTATTAAAATGGCATCAGCAGAGGAGAAACCTGAAGAAGAGAATTGCTGTGAAGCAATTGCTGTGAAGCAAACCCCTTCCTCTGGTGCACTGTACCATGTCTTGTTTAGCAGCTGTATTTCCTCAGGCATGCAGAGCCTTCAGGGCTGAATGAAAATGGAGCTGCCCTTCCTGTGAAGACAGGGGCTGTGAAGTGAGGTTTTCCTGGTCTCCGTGGGTGTGCAGTGCTGCACCAAGGGTGCTTTAAACATGTGACATGCTTTCCTAGGCAGGACACTGTCAAGCCCTGAGGGTGGGAAGGCCAAGGATCTGGAAGGCTCTGAGGGCAGTGCCTCCCCGGCATGAGGGCTGCGTGTGGGGGAAGCTTAGGGCAGGCTGTCCGTCAGGAGGGGGGCCGGGGAGCACCTCTGGGTACCCTGATCTCTGTGCACAGGGGGGGATTTACGCCTGGTGTTTCGTCGTTTGTGGGCTTGGGCACTTCCAGCCATGATGTCGGCTTGCCTCAGGCCTGTGAAGCGACCGCTACTGGAATGGGGGACAGGGTGCGGCCGGGACAGCTCTGTGGGAAGGCACCATGACATGGCCAAAGCTGAGGGGAAGGGCGGCACCATCAGATCCCGAGGCAGTGAGGAGAGCAGCACTCTTGGCAGGAGTGCCCTGGAGCAGGAAAGATTGAGACTGGGAAAAGGTGGGTCTGGGCAGTGAGGAGGAGGTGGGAGCTGTGCTGCAAGGGTCCGTCTAAGGGGGAGTCCCCTTCCTTGAGTGTCCCTTGGCCTCAAATAGGACTCTCTTTTCAGGAAAAGTGGTCAAAATTTAAATTTTTTGTTTTCTTTGCCAGGCAAGATGGATGCCCCATGGGAGACATGTGGGATGGATGGTTTACGAGTGGCCACACATCATGTGACAGAAGGGATTTCTTCTCAAGTTGAGCACAGTTTAGCTGTTCTCAGTGTCCATATAATAAGCTGATTTTCCCTAAGAATACGCATTAATATGTGGTGGAAACTCTCTCTGAATCCAATAATGTAAAGTGTCAAGATGCATTACAAGACTGTGCAAAGAATTAGCAAAAAAAAAGGCAAAAAAAGCAAATGAACTTGGAATAGCAAGGGCTAAAATCGCTCAGGACTCCATGGCTATATAGTACACTGCTGAAACGTTGTAACACCATTGCTGTAGCAGGATCACTGCTGGCTAATAATCCTGGCAAGAAGTATTTTTTTAGCTGTACTTTTATTTACTTAAATAACTTGAAGTTAATCAGATTACTTTTTTCTTTTAACTGCAAGTTGTCTTCTTTCAGATTGAATATGTTTTTACATATCTAAAATATGTAATAGTATAATAAACCAGCCCTAATCTGTGTATAAATTAGTTGATGAAAAAAGACTCTGTATAGAATATCTAATAAGGTATAACTGCATTCATATTTTTGACTCTATGCTTTAACTGCAGAAGTAGCTGCCAACTCTTCCTCTATAAAATCA
>VXBN01017149.1:12863-25107 GCA_013397395.1 Sinosuthora webbiana | reverse complement strand
TGATGCCATCTCTCACAGTAACCGTCTGGACAAAGTGTCCAGCAGGCATCTAGGCATGAGCAAAACAGCTGGTGAAGGGTCAGGCTCCAACAGCAAATGGGGCCACATCTGGCTGGGGGCCAGCTCTCAATTTCAGAGCCCTTGTGTTTTATCAGTTACCTGGACAGAGGAGTTGAACACAAACTAAGTAAATCTGCCAACTCTGTTATGTTAGGAGGTCCAGTTGATTCCCTTGAAGGTAAAGGAGAGACCTTATGGCCCTATGGAGGGATCTTGCTGCAGCAGAGCTCTGGGCAATCAGGAATTGAATTAAATTTTTAACAGTTTCCACATTCTGCACCTGGGTCTGTGCAGCCCGTACAGGATGAGGGACAAGAGGCTGGAAAAGCTGCATCAGAGGAAGGTCATATTGGCTGTGATGAAAGAACTTTTCACTGAGGGGGTGATCAAGCACTGGAATTGCTCCCCAGGGAGGTGGTCATGGCTCCCAGCCTGCCAGAGTTCAAACACAGCCTGTACATCTCTCTTGGACACATGGTTCAACTTCAAGGTTGCCCTGTTTGAAGCCAGGAGTTGGACTGTGATCCTTCCAGGGCCCTTTCAAACTCAGGATATTCCAGGATTCTCTGCTCCCACCCAGCTTAGAAGTGCTTCGGCAATTCTTGGATGCTACATGACACCCTGGAGGAGCAGTGCCATCAGCTGTCACTGCACTGCGCTGAAGGAGGGGTTTGGAGACAACAAGTCACTGCTGGATTGGTAATTCCTGGGCACATTTATCTCTTCTTTCAAACCACTGAATCCATTCTGACCCTGCGCCCAAGCCAAAGTCACCAACACTGTTTCGGGTTGCAATATGTAACTAAAAATGTGTATTCTGTTTTCCATCTGTTGAAACTGGCTGGGGAGGTGTTTTCTTTATCTCTGCTACGACCCATTCCTCATGACTCCAGGGGGAAGTGGGCAGGTGTCTTTCTGTTAATGGCCCAGCTGTTCAATCAGGTGGGGCAGCGTTCTTTATCCCTTCCAGGACCATCCTCCCTCCAGGGGATATCTGCTGTTCATGGGCCATCCAGGCTCACTGCAGGGCTGATACAATCCCATCATCCCACGGGGAGAGGCTCCACCCAGGGGGAGGAGCCCAGCATTCCTACCTGGATCAAAGCTGGGATTCAGAACAGCAGCACAGCCTGTGTGCACTGGATTCCCAATGGAAGACCAGGCTCATCTCAGCATCACTGGCCCTTCAGAGGAAAACAAAACCCTTCTACAGGATCATTGCTCCAACAGAACCACATCTGTCAATTAATTAGACTATTTCCATATCTTTGCCTGAAAGCCCCTTAATTGCAAAATTAGAATAATTTGGAGGGAGGGGGTTTACATTCTCCATTCCAAGGGAAGCTCCAGATTTCCCTGGAGGACACCTGTCTTTCCAAACCAAGACAAACACCTCGTGCACTCAGACTGTGCCAGAAAAGATTCCTCCACCAGGACCACGGGCCTCCAGTTGCCCCTGCATCCCCCAGAGCCTGCAAACATCTAAGGAGCAGAGGCTCTGCTGAAAAGCCCATTCCTGAAAAGCCATGCCCAGCCGTGTCTCTGTGGTGGATCTCAATCCATAATCTCGTGTTGCTGCCTCATTCCCAGCCCGTTCTCCCTGCCTCCCCCATGTGTTCCACCTGAGGAACGTGTAAAGAAGGGAAGTCTCAGTCACAGGGCTGCCAGAACTTCCCCAAAGGAGCCAGGCTATTGTCTGACCCGTCTTCCAAGAGGAAAACTGCAGCCCAGGGAAGGGAAGTGGCTGATTCCTGCCTTGACCAAGCTCACCCAGATGGCTTCCAGCAGCCTCAGAGGTGAAAACCAAGGTGTCCCATCCCCAGCCAATGCCCAGAGCCCAGCCCCACACTGTTCCAGGTAGCTGAGCTGGAGGCTAATGCTGTGCCCTTTATCTTCCCATCATCTTCCCTGCACATCCCTAGCCTAGTCCAAGAAGTTGTCTGGATTAGAAAAATTATATAAATGCAGCCAGAAAGCATTTTAGATCCCTGCACTGATACAGGTGTGGACACAGTCCTCTCCTTCTGGCCCAGCTACTCCAGTCAGCACTGAATCAAGCTGAACCAGCACAAGAGCTCCTGCTTGCTCAGGGTGGAGCTGTGTGGTCCCACTGGGATTGGTTTTCCCAAAAACCAGACTGGTGAGGCACAGAGGGAGAGCTGGGTGGCGGCTGTGGCTGGGGAGGGCAGAGGAGGAGGAGGAGGCAGCCCGGGCTTGCAGGGCCAGCAGGGAGGAGCTCTCAGATCAGAAAGGTTATGGTGGATCCTAAAGGTCAGCCTTGGGTCGTGCTTGGAAAGCCAGGTGCTTTTCCAGCCCCTGCCCCCTCCAGCAATGGGTCTGCTCCCCCCTCCCTTCTGACAGCCCTGCAACAACACGTGGGGTGAGGAAATCCGCCTGCACGGGGCTCTGTGGGCAGATCAAATATCGAGGCAGATGTGAGGAGACCTTCCTGCAGCTCTAAGATTTGCTTTCCACCAGCAGCAGTCTGCAGCCAGACCCTTTTCTGGTTTAGACTCATGGCCCTGATCTGTCCTTCCCAGGCACACTGAGCCGTTCCAGGCTGGTGCTGCCTCCCCATCCCTGCACATCAGCGCTGAGCACGACGGCTTCCCCAGGGCAGGGCTCTCCAGACAATCCCACACCACAAACCTCTGTTAGTAAACAGCAGCAGCTTGAAAAATGCACCAGGAAAACCACTCCGCTCCACAGGACGTTTAAGGAGAGCCAGGGTTATGCAGGGTTTTTTTTTTTTTTTTGTACGTTAGAGCAAACAGAAGGTTCTTAGCTTATTTAGGTCAATTAACTACAGCTTTCAAATTAAGTTCTCATCTCATTTTACAGACAAGCTGTAAGCAAAGCGTAAAAAAAAAAGGGTCAGCTGAGGAGAGCGGAGCCCAGCGTTTCCAGACAAGTAATTTAAACCCAAAGGGTAGAAACAAAATCGAGATCAAAGGAGAGCACAGGGACCACCTAAAACAACGTCTGCTGCTTCGCCCACTCGTTTTTTTTCCTTCGCTCAGTGCACCAAACTCGAGCCAGGAGAAGGTGGAAGAAGAGGCAGCGCGGAGAGCCGTGCAGGGAAGCCATTTGTGGCACACACCACCACATTTCATTGGTCTCCCGGAGCCAGCAGTGACGGTCCATATTCTGGAGTGCCATCTACTGGCATTTTTATCTCTTTGCTGTAAATTAAAGCCAACCCCGGTGTCAGAAGAGAGAGCTCAGGTTGCAGTCAAGCACTTGAAAAATGCCAGAATCCCGATAACCCCGGCCCAGTCCCCTTGTACAGGTGCATCCCAACACACAGTGGAATAATAAGATCATGGGGCACTTTGTTTTTTTCCTGCAGGAAAAAGCCCCTTTCGTACAGCAGATGGATAGTGCTCTCTTAATGAGCAGCTATTCAATATTTTTCTTTATCCTCATCCTTCAATATGTAGCCCTGTGTCCTGGGCATGGCATGCTATTGAAGTCCTGGGCTAAATAATGAGCTATTAATTTTCTCCTGGGCTTTCACAGCATTTATTATCGCGGTATCCGAGTGGTTTGCAAATATTAATTTGCCTGAGAGCAGCCCTGCAAGAGAGTGGAATTATTCTTGTGCAGATGGAGAACTGAGGCCCGGCCAGTTTAAAACCAGAAGGGTACCCTGGGGTTGGGTTCTCCACCTGAGGTGCAGAAAAGGAGCCATTTCTCAGAGCTGAGCAAGTGAAAGCTTTTTAGGGCACCACATCCACGACCTCCACCTCTGTCTGTGAGTCCCCAGCTTTCCCCACTCCAGCTGGGAGCCCAGCAGCTCTGGGTTCATCTGAGGTGGAGCTTCTCCACATTTTGTCTGAGACTGCCCCCGAGCTCCAGTCCCCCAGGAGCAGCACATCCCCCTGGGGTGGCCATCTCTGACCACAGCCCAAATCATCCCTTCAGCCTGGGGCAGCCAAATTTACACTACGGATCTTCTTGGAGACCATCTCGTCCCCACAACACAACCCACCACAAAACAAATCCTCACACGCCTCTGGCAAGCTGAAAACTTGGGTAAGAAGACCAAGAATCACAGCAAAAATGTGCCAAGGGAGGAGAGAGCAGGAGCAGCACAGACAGACTGGGGCCCTGCCACCAAAGAATATCCCTGTTGATTCAGAGAAACCCATAAATACAGCACTAGGGGAGACAGCAAAAAGCTCATCCATATTCCCTCTCCAGCAGGAAAAATGTGTCATCCCACCTCTAAATCCAGTGGGCAGCAAGACCCAGCCCATGTGAGCAGTTACACCAACCCCACACCAAGAGAACGGTGCCAGGGCACGTGGTCACACTGTCCCAGCAGCTCTCCAAGCTTCAGAAGGCGCAAAAGAGATCCAGAACAGAGTCAGCACATCACAGGAGAGGGCAGGGGAAAGGAAAAGTCCCTTTGTGACACCTACTGCTCCACCACAGCCAGCCAGGAGAGGAGGAGCTCAGGCTGTGACTGCCCTCGAGAGTGGAGCTCAGACCCAGCTGCTTCACGTGCCCACGTTTTTGGCAGAGGCAGAGCCTCAGTTCTCCTGCTCCAGGGCTGGTGAATCTCCTCATGGCAAACCCAGCCACACACTCTGTCCTGACAGAGCATTTTCCAGCCCCTGGTCACTGTCTTCGTCTCACCCAGAAGAATCACAAGACAATTTTGGGGACCAGAAGTCAGTATCTTATATTGTATTTCAAGAGGGAAGAACTACTCACATCATGACTATTATATTTCTTTTTTACTTTTCATCCTTTCCAGTCCCTTACCCCTCCTAAGATCTTATTTGCATTTTTGATCAGACCCATGCAACGAGACAAAGCCCTCAGGGAGCTGGTTGTAACAGTGCCCAGGTCCTTCTCCTGGGCTGAATCAATTAATTTACACCCCTGGGAATAAAATGGATTTTTCCTGGCGCTGTGTACAATTACTCCCAGTTTTCATTGATGAGAGAAGGGGAGACTGAGGCTTTGAAATGCAAAGTCTGTGCAAATCATCACCTCCAGCAGCAAAAGCTTCCCCCTGGTGCTGGGATCCCAGGTGAGGCAGCATCTCACCTGTGAGGGAGGGAGCTCTGACCTGGCCACACGGAATCATCCCGGCTCCTCCTTGCCCTGGGGATCAGCGATGCCCCTGCCAGAGGAGATGGATGGGATCCTTCAGGAAGGGACCAAACCCCCCTGTGCCTGCCCAAAACACAGCAGCATCCCACAGAAACAGGCACGGGGGATTTGCCCTTGCAGGGCTCTGCCAATTTACCCCCCTCAGCTCCACTGCCCAGGTCATTTATTATTTTAAACTTCTACCTCCGAGCTCAAGGCTCTTGACCACATCCCCAACGTGAAGCACAGCAGGAGGGAAACCTGGCACAGGGGCTGTCCAGGGGTTTTCAGCCCAATTTGCTATTTTAAGATTCTTCAGCTCGATTTCCTCCTGTATTATTACATTTAGGATTGTTTCCTTTTCTTTCTTTTTTTTTCTTTTTCTCTTGAATGGATAAACACAGACAAAATCCACTCTGAGCTGGCAGCTGGGAATAGGATTTCTCTCACCTCGCAGTGGAAATATTGTTGCTTGATAGGAGAAGGAAGGAAGGATAGCCTGGTGTGGTCTAACACTTCCTGCAAGTGTCTGCCAGTGCTTTATGGACACCAACATCTTCTGGGGGGTGCCAGAGATAAAACGCTTTGTCAGCTCCTGCCTTGCATGAAAGCTGAGCCACCTTCTTTCCCCACAGCCCATGCAAAGGCAAAGGTGCTTTTGGAAATGTCCAAATTAGTTATAGGTATTACACCACAGCCTTGATAATCTCCAAATGTAAATGCTGCTGATTAACCACGCACAGTGTCCCTTTCCCCCCTCAGCCTGACTTTTCAGCTCCTCCCATTCCCTCATCCCTGTTTTCTCTCTCTTATTTTCACTTTTCTCTGCTTTCCCCATTTTCCTGACTCTTCTCCAGCTGTCGTGGAGGGTTTTTGAGGGTTTGGGGGGGTTTTGTTCTCTTCCAGTTGAACAGCTCCTCTCCCAATCCTGTCCTTTCCCAGAGACACCAACACCTTCCTCCCATCCTTTCCTGGGCACTGGAAGCTTTTCCCAGCAGCAGCAGCACATCCACCAAGCTGCAGGGAAGAGCTGCCAAAGGCGAGGGCCAGCAAGAACAATCAACCTAAAACTCACCAGGCTGGACCCAGGAGAGTCCCACCGTGGTTAACTCCATTTCTGGTTACTGATCCTCACAAGAGCCAAATGGAGCTCCAGGAATCCTGTCCTGCAAAAGCCTTGCCCAGGGAGCTCAGATAACCCTGGGTGAGAAAATCTGGGGTTTTCTGGGGCAGCCAAGCCTGAGCAAATACCCCAGAGCCTCCCTTCCCCTCCTGCTTCAAAGCTGGAAGGGGCTTTCCCGGGTGTTTCAGGATTTCTGTGATTCACCACCGGGGTAGAAGAACTTCCCTGCATTAAGGGATGGTCCCAAAGGGAAGGGAGAGCCACAGGCTGCAGCCCTGTGTGTGTGTGCGCCTCAATTTTCCACTCCAGACCCAGGAATGATCCCAGCCACCCCTTCAAGGGCCTGTGATGTCCCTGGGAACAGAGAACTCCACACCAAGCTCCAGCCTCAAGTGGAACAACTTAAAAAATCAAGTTCTCCTCCTTCGGACCGACTCCCTGCACAACCCCTAGGTTGAACTCTGCGGAAAATAGTTAATTAATCTCTCTTGCTGCAGCCTAATTCTCTCTTCAACATGTGGCTGTCACTTCCCTGTCATCACAGCTGATTTACAATGGGGTTTAATTAAATCCTCCGTACATTATTCAGCATTCTCTGAAGACAACACCAAAGCAGCCAAGGGTATTTAAAATGTCACCTGCTGAGACGTATCATCTCCTCCTAAATAAATATGACAGTGATCAAACTTTGGCTAATTACAGTGACTTCGTTATTTGTTTGTATGTTTTAATATTTAATTGCTTTCGTGTTCATCCAATTACAAAGCAACAGCAAATAGAAATTAACTTTTTATCAGCGTGTTCCCAGCCCAGTTAATCAGCACTTCAAAGGCCAGACACAATAGGAGGCCATCCAACCTGAGAGCGCTTTACAATATATTCTCCGCTGAATGGACCGTTCTATTAAATTAAGGGAGAATTGTGTTTGTCAGGGCACTCCCAGCTCCCACCCGGATTCCCTTTATGTGGCCATTTACGGCCCTCCTTGCAGCAGGATTGTAAATTGTTTGTATTGCTCCTGGGGCCATTATCGGCTCTGCCGCTGCCTGAGGTGACAGTGACGCCTTGGGAAGGCTGAGCTGGAACAGAGACTGGACAGAGCTGGAGAATAAAGCAGGGATTTATTGAAAGGCCTTTAAAATACACCTTGGGCAGGACAAGAGCCTGGCCAGGGCTACACCCAAGGTGGACTTAGAATCGTCACAAAAGCGGCTGGCTAGTCACAAGATCTTACATTTTTATAAGTTTTGGTCCATTTGCATCTTGGGGTTTAATTGTCCAATTCCAGCTCCAGGCTGTGAGGTCCCATCCTTCTTGTTCCTCCCTCCAGCCCACCCTTGTTTGTGCTTTTGGGCCTGAAAGTTGTCCTTGGTGTGCAGCAGGAGAAGGATTTGTTTTGTGTCCCTGCTCTGTGAAGGGAGCTTACCAGCACTCAATGTGAGGCTCAGAATTACACATCCAAGCAGCACAGAATCTGAAAAACATGAAAGCTAAAACTTCACCCATCAACAGTGGGTGGCTCCATGTCAGCAGAAAATCCAGGGAAATCACTTCCCTTTGGAAGCACATGCACATCTTGCTCCCTTGCACGTGGGGAGCAGAGGCAGCATCACACCAAGTGTCCTGTCTGAAGTTACAGACGAGTTGAACTGTGGGTTTGTTATCTTCTTCTGTTAGAGCTGGGATTAAATGCTCGAGAGACACAGTTTGTGTCTGGACTCAGACATTTATTAATTCTTATCTATAGCACAGTTTCACAAGTTGTGAGTTCTAGCTAACAAGGTAAAAAATGGCTCTAACTCTTTCCAAGGTCTTTTAAGCACAAACTGTCCAATTATGACATGACACCTAAATTATTTTTACTTTTAACCCAATAACCAACCACCCGTGGCCCACAATGCGGATTTTTCTACCCAATTACAAGATTCCACCCAAACTCATGAAGAAGAAGGTGCAAAAGAAGAACTCAGCCTACACCCTAAATCTTCCATCTTGCTTTATATCCATTACTATAGTCTAAAATCTGAAACTCTTAAGTTTTCCACCCTGTGATATCACACACTTCTATTCAAACTACTACTATTGAGTGCTGTCACTCAATTTTGGAAGCCTTCTCCATGGCCTCAGGTCATGAGGGTCAGTGTCTGTTAGCACAGAAAGCCTAAAATTCTCAGCTTCCAGGCTTCCAACACTGAACCTCATCTTTTCCCCCCAAATCTGGATTTTCCAGTGCAGCCTCAGCAGGTGCTGTAGCACTCCCAAGCCAGGGGGCTGCAATAACTGTAATTTCACCCCCATCCCCTTGTGCCTGTTAAAATTAAGCTCAGCTTGGCAATGGGAAAAGGTCCACAAGCTCCCATCCTTGCTGAGTCTGGGACACCTGGACCCATTTTAGTGATGGCCAGGGGAAAACAGCAGGAGCAGCCCGGGGATTCACTGCCCATAGAAACAAAATTACTTCTGCCAGTACAACAATCTTGCTGGCAAACCAGCAAACTATTTATGTTGTCAGAAACACGATGAAGAAAACAAAAGGTTAAGTGTAGCTGCTTTCCCCCTACAAATCTCCCAGCAGAAGTGGAAGCTGAGTGCAGACAGGGAGATTTAGGGTCACAGAAAACAGATAAATAGCACAGATGCCAAGCAGCAGAGGAGAAATAGCACCAGACCAGCACACGCATAAATGAACCACATTAAAGAATTGCTCTTTGCATTTCTTTGCTTTGCCCCATTATTACTGCTCCAAAGAGCCAGGATTTTTAGTCACCCCAGTGAAATTTCAGACGAGAGACTTAGGATTGTTCCATCAGCTGACATGATTTTTAGGAAGCAATCTGCATAACGATAATAAAGCACAACCTCCTCGTTTTAAATATTCAAATATCAAACATTCAAGCAGAAAAACCTAACCCTCTGCATCCATAAACCTGGGCCAGGCAGAGGTATTGGAAGCACACACAAATTTTGGTGTTAGGGCCCAAACGTGCCTTGTTGGGTTTTGGAGTTTATCAGAAGCCTTTCTTCCTTTGTGCACACAATGAAAATAAAGAAAAAAAACACCTGCTCAGCTGAAAACAGGACAAATTGGGAGGTTTCTTGCCCCTCATGCTGATGTTTCTGAGAGGGTTGTCCCCAACACTCCAAGCAGTAAATAAAAACCTCCAAGAGCCCAGAGCAGCCACAGCTCCTTCAACCAGATTTTGGGAGATGCCACAAGCCCTCTCACACCTTAATTCTTCCTGTTTTCCCAAATCTATTG
The DNA here is from genome assembly GCA_013397395.1 of Sinosuthora webbiana. Classification (NCBI taxonomy): domain Eukaryota; kingdom Metazoa; phylum Chordata; class Aves; order Passeriformes; family Sylviidae; genus Sinosuthora; species Sinosuthora webbiana. The sequence goes on along the minus strand of VXBN01017149.1, from coordinate 15,562 downwards.
CAGGAGCAAATAAATTGCAGGAAATTTATTGCTCGCACGTAAAAGGATAATTCTACAGAAAATCCATTTCTCTCCAAACTCCACTGCAGCAGCAAGACTCATCTTTGTCCCTGGAGCACCAGGAGATCTGGAGGCCACAGAGACACCAACTTTCTGCAAAGACAACCTCACAGTGAAATCCTCATGTTGAAAAAAAAAAAAAATATTCTGGGGGAAAAAAAAAAATAGTGCTTTTACTAGACGGATTTATTTTTTCTTTAAAGCATACAAAAACAACCTCTGTTTTTTTCCCCAGAGAAACAGCTCCGTGTTTAATTTTAGGCTTCTCTCATAAAATATTAAATGGACAAAGAAATCTGTTTGAAATGCTTTGATTTTATTGAAATTAAATATTTAATTTGACTCAAAATATTGTCTCAGAATTTTTTTGTTTTTTAAAAAAAAAACCACTTTGAGAGTGGTTTCATTTGAGAAATCAAGGCTTGCAGAGGTTTCCATGCAAACAGGAGATCTGCCTTCTGCTGTCTCCAGTAAGGGCTCGTTCACTTAATTTCTCTCCACCACAGTTACGTGGCTCATTAAAAAGATACAGAAATATTGGTCTCACACCAAGGATGAAGCTGAAACAACTTTGATGGGGTCCTTTGAAACAGCTGAGCAACGGCGAGGGAGAGATTTGAGGTCGGGAGGAAGAAAACTAAGAAGAAATGCGGAAATACGCACGCGAAGGAAAACAGGTATCTCCCACTTTGATGAAAAAATCTGAGCATTTTGAAGTCTATGCACAAAGGCTTGAGCAAAGTTGACTGCCAGTGACAAGAGACAGGGAAGCAAAATAAAACCCCACCAAACTCATCAGGTGGGAAGGGCACAGAAAAGAAACTTTCTGTAGAGAAGCAGGAGAATGGGAGGAACTGGGCTGAGGGATTAGAAACATTTCATTCCAGACAAACTCCTCAGTCACAGACTTTTCAAGGAGGAATCTAGACAGAAGAAAATATCCCGATTTTCCAGGCCAGTCCCAACAACACCCAAAGCATTTCTCTCATCCTGCAAATCTGCTGGTACCAGTGTGGGGGTTTGTGTTGAAAAAAAAATCTATCAGCTCATTCCCAGCAAAGTCCTGGTTTGAATCATTTCAATATCCTTTGCCCTGAGGGGGAAGAGAAGTTGGAGAAAGTCCTGAAATCATGTGTATATTGCTTCCAACATGCAATTTATTTTCCTCCCTCAGCTTGGAGGGAATTTGTATCCTGCAGCTTAAGCTGCCTGCATCTGTCCAACTCCAGCCAAAGCACAAACCCCAGGCTCAGCTCCCAAACCCAGCCTGCACCGAATCAAAGGGTTCAGATGGCACAGCCTGTTCGCTCTGGAACTTGCTGATACTTGGGATTGTGATTTACCAGCCTTGTCCGGGCCAACAATGACACTGATATTGTTATTATTTCTGTATCTACATTTTTAATGTTTTCCAGGATGGCAAATACGTCTCCTGCTCAGCTTTACTGCTTAGTTTCTGCATTTTTCAGCTCTGTGATAAATGGGGTGGCTGAGTGCAGGGCATATCTCCAGACTTCTGAAGCTGTCACGTCATCAGAACTCAAGAAATAACTCCGTGCTGGGGACAGCACCAAGAATCCAGTCTTCCCCACAGCTCCCCTTTTCTCTGCTCCCAGGTTCTCATGACACAGCTGATAAGTTTTCATTTGGTCGTTTCATAGAAAAAAAATAAAAAGCCCAAAACCCAGAGCCAAAAAAATCACAAGAGAATTTGAACTTTCCTTCCCTAAAGCCAGGCTGGACAGGGCTTGGAGCAGTCTGGTTTAGTGGAAGGAGCCCTGCCCACAGCAGAAGGCTGGAACCAAATGACCTTCAAGGTTCCTCCCAGCCCAAACCTTTCCCTGATTCCACGGAGAATCAAGTTTCTAACCACAGCTGCTGAGGATTTTTTTTCAAACCTGAAAACTGAGGAGAAAAGAAACAAAAAGAAAAACAGAACTATGATGGTGGGGGGGAAAAAAAAAAAAAAAATCCAAGAGGACACTCCACAAATTAATGGCAGGCATTGTTTTGGCCAGCACCACTGAAGTGTTTAGTGTGGGTGTTCCTGAGGGGTTATCCAGTGAAATTCCTCGGGATCTTTCTGCCTTCCTCGCTTGGGGCTCCTCCTGCTGCACGCAGCTCCAGGTGCCCCAGACCATCCTTCACCTGGAAAAAGGGAATTTCTGCTTCCCTCCACCTCCTGGCAGGCTCAGAGCCGTCCCAGGATCTCCACAGGGAGATCCATCGGGTGTTTTTGGATGAACCAAGCTCCTGGATCAAGGCAAGGATGTGGTGGATCACTGGAAAAAACCACTGAGGCACAAGATGTGGGCGAGACGGTGTCACATCCTGGGAGATGTCAATGACCACCGGGGATATTCCAGAAGCACCTGGACACAATCCTGTGCCTGGGATGAGCAGGGAGGCAGGACTAGGTGATCCCAATCCAACCTGACCCACCCTGGGATTCTGATCTCAGCAGCTGGACGCGAGGAAAAGCTCAAAAGGGGATCCAAGAGCGTCGGGCTGCTCCTCCAGCCCCTCCAGCATCAGGCTCTGAGGGTGCCCGGTGACATTCCAAAGCTTTTTGCAGAAGGAAACGCTCCCAGAAAACCCCAGACAGGAACAGACTGACTTCCAACGCACACAAAATTATA
>VXBN01017149.1:0-12840 GCA_013397395.1 Sinosuthora webbiana | reverse complement strand
AAAAAAGGAAAAAAGAAAAAATCAAAGCCAGCAGCTTGCACACAAGCCTTGCATTTGCAATTCTGATTCTCTAATATGAAACAGCCCCCAACTGGGGGAGGGGCAGGCAGGAAATATTACAGCAACGTTATTTTGTTACACTAATTACCAATAATGGCACATACTAGACTACCAACCACAGTCAATTCATTTTGAAAGCTATATAATAATGTTTAGGATAAGGAATTAATTTTTATAGCCACTGAAGCAGATTTACTTGCACTGTAATGCTGATTTATTACAAATTAAATTTCTTAACTCCAGAAGTTTCCTCGGAGAGCCTCAGCAGGACCTGGGGGGGGACATCCCCGGCTGCAAGGGGTGAATTTTGGCAGCATTAAGGTCCAGGTCAGAGTGCCCAGACCCTTATTAACCCTTCAGCACACAACTGTTTGGATGTACCCACCCTTGTGGGCAAATTCAGCCCCAGAGTGTGCACACAACAACCCGCTGGATGATTTTTCTCAAGTCAACTGATTGTGAAAGCGTAGGGTTTATTTTTTTATTATTATTTCATCATTTACAAAAGTAAAATTTCAGTACTACAAGGATTTGTTGTTTTCTTCTTCTTTTTTTTTTTTTTTTTTTTTTTTTTTTTTTTTTTTTTTTTCCCAGCACAGAGAATTCCATAAAAGATTCATAAAGTTAAAACTTTGAAGTGTAGTCAGGAAGATACACTCATTAATTTACAAAAAAAACATCCCTGGTGTCAATTGTTGGCTGTGAAGAGGTTCAGATCGTCTCTTCCATGCAGGAGCTGCTGGCCCCGACTTGGCACAGAGCTGAGGGCAAGGCTGGGCCTGGGCACAAGACCAAAGAGGGAGAGTCCTCAGCAGGACTTCAGACAGGGACTGAACGTGATCATTTCTGAAATGATTTACGAAACAACTTCAGTTTCTGCACTCCTGCTCATAAGCATCCGTTACTAGAGCCATGACTGCCTGGCCAGGAAGTCCCCAGGGCCTTCTCCTGCAGGTACATTAGCTGGGCTGATCTTGGAAGAGTTTCCCTCCAGCTCTGGAGGTGTGGCTGGCTGAGGAACCAGAGGGATGGCTGGGCTGAGCTCTGCATCCTCCAGGGAGAGGTGATGCATCCCTTCTGCCTCCAGGGAAGGAGCAGCCGCTGTTCCCTGAGTGCTTGGGATGCTCAAAGCAAACACAGGGAGGGTGCAGCAGATGGTGGGAGCGGAGGCTTGGGTTTGGGGATCCATCTCTTTAGGGTGTGCAGGGAATTTTGTGGCGTCTCACAGGGGAGGTCTGCATGAGCCACACCAAGGGATTTCTGACGGGACCCAGCCCTGGGACCTTCACCATTAAGAAAACCCAATGGAAAATATTCCTGCTATGCAGCCAGACCTGAAAAAAAATATTGCAGCAAACCCCCACAGATGGGCACCCACCGGGGAGCCTTTCAGGACACCGGTCGAGGACTAAGCTGTGGGCACCTCCTCCCTCATCTGCATCTTGGAAAAGGGCCCCAGCCTGCCGATCCTGCTCTTGACACTGCTACTCCTTTAAAAGGAGCCACTCATCCAGCCCAAGCCTTCCAGCAGCCCCAGCGATGACTGGCAGCCCAGCCCGGCAGCCGGGCGGGCTTGCAGTGGTTTCTAAACATCGTCTCCGCACCATCTGATGTGTGCAGGCACCAAACAAAAACCTACTCGAATTCCTTAGGAGAAAGAACAACGAAGCTGGAGCTGCTCCAATTCCCGCCCTGGCTGGGAGCAGCTCCTGGCGCGCAGACGCAAAACCGTAAAAAAAAAAGAAAAAAAAAGAATTTGTCTGATGCCGTTTCCACGTTCGCTATTGCGGGGTTGTTTGTGTTTTGTTTTGTTTTGTTTTGTTTTAATGAACACTTCTAGAGATCCCACCGCTTTAAGTTTCGTCCTGGGAGGGAGATGCAGAGGGAGGAGAGTCATTATTAGCTCATCCCTAAAGCCTGGCGAGGACGAGGAGAAGGGAGGAGGGCTTTCCTCTGCTAATCCCGCACAGGCGGATCTCCCACCGATGCTTTCCCGTGCTCCAGGATAAATGAGACTTCCCTAATTCTTTCCCCGCTGCAAATAAGCAGACGGGGAGCCTGCACCACGCGGCTCGCAGTGCCCTATCCATCACCGCGTCCCGACTGTAGGTAGCGGTGATTACAGCTCATTATCGGCAATTACCGCCGCGGAGCTCGTAGGTGTTTTCCCCCAAGAACTTTCAGCGGCTCCGAAGCCTCTTTGAAGGCTTTGCTGCGAAGAACGGCGGTAGGAGATCCCTCCTCCCTCTGCCCGGTAGTCAGATCTTCCCTTCCAAAAGCCGTAGCCATCAGACACCGCGGCGAAATCACGAAAAATAACTGGGAAAAAAAGAATTCGCCAGCCCCGTGAGGCCGAAGGGTCGGCGATGCACCAGCTCTGTGCTCTGGGCACAGCCGGTCGGTGGGGAAGGCTTCTGCTCAAAATGACTCTTTTTTCCTCTCTTTTGCTCCTCAAAAAGCTTCTCCCGTGAGCAAGGCGGCCTCCCCCCGCCCCTCCTCCAAACCCACGATGTAATTCCCACAAAAACCCCCTCACAGGGGGAAAAAAGCACATGTTCGGTGGGTGCTTTTCCCGCATACCAAGCACCACGGGCAGCGGACCGAGGGACGGACCCTTTGAGAAATTCATATGCCAGCCTTCCCACTATAGCAATTTCATTCTGTCTTTGTAATTGTCTGATATTACATTGTTCCCTGCCAGAAGATTAATTAGCTAGTCTTACCCTCCAACATACCATCCCTCTGCAACCCTCAAGGAAGCTGGAGTGGTGCCAAGTCGCACGGATTTGCTATTCTGGCTGGCAGCTGCTACTGTCGCTGCAGGAAAGGAAAAAAAAAAGAAAAAAAGAAAGAAAGAAAGAAAAAAATTCCCCCTTTTGTCCCCAAGCAGCACTTGCTGTGCCAACTGACCCCCACATCCCCAGCCCTCCTGAAGCCACCACCAAGGAGGAGGCCAAGTTTCAAGGCCGTGGGCCGGGCAGTGCGGAAAAATAAAAGAGTGGCAGGAAACGGAAATTAAAGATTAAAAAAAAAAAATCAAGCGAAAAAACACGCTGAGCACTCCCCACACCCCGAGCCCCCGCCTGGTGTCAGTACTCACGCTGGCTGAGCATGGCCGTGCTGTGGCCAGGGGACACGCCGTGGGAAGGGCACGGGTGAGGTGACATCCCAGCATTGACACCAACATCAGCATCCCGACATCACCACCCCTCATCCCAGCCCAGAGACACCTTCACAGCCCAGCCCACCCTCAGCCTGTGCCCCAGAGGAGAGGGCAGCAGGGAGCATCTCCAGCTGTGTTGGCGGCAGGGAGCCACCACCCCGGCCGGGGCTGCTGCCGCCGCAGCCGCTCTTGGCCAGGAGCCCGGCCCGGCACCGCCGTGGATCTGCTGCTTTTGTTCCCTCTCCGTCTTCTGTCCTCGCACATACACGCTCTGGATCTCTCCATCTTGCCCTAAACGTGGTGCCCAGGCCGTTGGGAGCTGTGTGGGTACGAGCACGACACACCTGTGGCCACCATCCCAACGAGCTGTGGGGGCACGAGGGGTTTTCCCTCTTTGTAGAGGGGAGGAGAGCTCGAAGAGTGGGAGGTAAAACCCTGAACAACACAGTCACCCATCTGAACAGATGCAAACCACAAAGCCAACTGCCAAGCACATCATCTTTCCTCCCAGACTGTCCTCAAGATGTTCTGTTCTGCTGAAGTCGCCCCAGCAGTGGATGTTTGCTGGGTGATTTGCTGTCCGGCCCTATCAGCACCACAGAGCTCTCCACCAGGGCTGCAGCACAGTGTAACAAGGTGTTTTCAGCACAGGAGGCACCACCACAAGTGCCAGCCAGTTGTGTTTAAGGTAAAAAATGAAGAAAAGGAGAGCAGGACCCCTGCAGCACCAACAGACACAGCTGTGAGCAGTGAGGGGCATCCTGGACCCTGCACAACCCAACGGGATCTGGCCCCCAAAACCACCGAGACACACCAAACCTGGCAGCTTTGCCTCCTGTCCCTCATCCAGCTCAAAAGGAGGCCAATTTGTCATTAATTTTTTTAAAAAATTTGGGCAGCTGTTGCAAGAGATCACCCTTCCTCCCCAGCACACACAGCCCAGGGACTGGCACAGGACGGGGAGCTGGCTTTGCTGGGCACCAGGAGCCACTGGAAGCCACCCATTCCCGGGCTGTGGAAACCAGCCCAATATTGTCACGGGGGCTAATTAAGCTCCTCCACTAAGACAGCAGCTCCAGACTGCCTCAGCACCCGCCGGAGCTGGCAGCCCCCCTCCCCGGGTGCTACGGAAACGGGAATTAAGCGGTGATGAATGCGGTATTAATTAATTAAGAGAAGATGCACACGGAGGGGGCGGGAGGCAAGGGGGGGTCTTTGCGCCGTGGAAATCACCCAAGGAGGGGCCGCCGTGAATTTGGTTTTTTATCGTTTTCGCTCGGCAGAAGGAGCTGGGTGGGGGGAACCTGGGTGCCAAGGCAGTGGGAGCGACCCGCTGGCACCAGAGCCACCCGTCCTCCATCGCTGAGGAAAAAAGAGGATATCCCAAAAAAAAAAAACGACCAGGGAGGGAAGAGGCACGGGCGGCTCCACGCCGCCATCTTCTCCCACTGCGGAGGCCGAATGCAAAATCAATTTTGCACACTCCGAAATGGCTGTTCGGGAAGGGGTTTGTGCTCCGGAGGGGTTAATGGGGAAGCTCGACCCAGCTGACGCTGGGGGGGGGGGGATGGATGCCACTTTTCAGTTTGCATATTGAGATTGTTTACACACATGATTAGCTAATATATTAAGCTTCTTAAAGGGGAAAAAAAAAATATGGGAAAGAACATGGTTTAGTTTTGATTTGCATTCCTCGCCCACTCTCTCCTTCACAAGGCACCGCCCAGAGAAGAGCAAGGGCTTGGCCAACAGCTGGCTTTTGGAGAAGGGAAACAAATGGTTAAAATTCCATCAATGACTGCGGTGTCCAGCGTGATTTAGCACGTCCAGCCTTACATCACAGCACATCAGGTAAATGCTGGTGCCCGTGACGCAAACTGGGGCAGCTCAGCCTGCTCAGGGGTGAGTTTTGGGTGGGAACCCAGCAGCATGGGGTGGCCAGACCCTGACCTCTGTGGAAGGACAAGATCCCTGTGGGGAGCCTGCTCTGCCAGGCCTTGGCCAGGGACAGGTGAGTGCAGCTGCAGAGCCCACATGCCGTGGGAAGTGCTCAGCACTGCAGCTTTTCCTCTGCACGGCTCTGCTCCTGCGGGCTGGGTGTAGTTCCAAGTCTCTTTTCTGTCTCAAGGCTGGGGACAAACACCCTGGAGATAACCAAGGCTTTGTTTCATCACCAGCAGGGGCAGAGAAACTCAGCTGCAGACCCAGCTGGCACTTCCCTGTGCTAACAGGACAGAGACCACCATTCCCTGATCCTGAGACCTTCTGGGCATCTCCAGGACACCCCTGCCAGTATCTCAAATGCAGACCTGGCTGTTTTCTCCCTCCTCACATCACACACACTCCTGGCAACACAAACCAAAGGTGTGGCTGTGCTTCCAGCAGCTCCACAGATCCATCCCTGTCTCCCAGCTTATGCCAGTGTTTAACTGGTTTCACCCGGCACTTCTCCATACAAACTTCTTCCTGAACGATCTCAGCAGGATGACTGGCTGGGAGGGATTTTAGGGGACCACTTTTAAACACCAGGCTGCACGCTCAGAACCTTGTGCTGTTCCTCCAACCCAGAGCAGATGCTGCAGACTCTGCTCCTGCATCCCTGCTCCTTGGAGCAGCTTTTTGGGATCCTCCAAACACGACACCCTTGTGCACTTCCAAACACGCCGGCAGAGCTCTTCCAACTCACCATCCTTCTCCTCTGATGTGGTTTTAAAACCACACTTCTCCTTTGCTCCTTTTTTTCCCCTGCTGCAGGGGTAATCCCTCCTCCCACAGCCAGGCATCACAGCAGCCACCACATCAGCAACTCAGCTGCTCGTCTCTCCCTCACAGCTCTCACCACCCAGGGTGTGTTATTTATACAACATCTCTTAACACTGGCTTCTTCAACACAACTTTTCCTTTAATTACCTGCATTAAAAATAAAAACGCCAACCTATGCGGGCAACTGCTCTCATTACAGTATCAGTCCTCCAGCTAATTAATATCTGTTAGCTTTGGCTTATGCACCAGGATGCCTAAATCCAAAATACACAGGGCTGCCAAGTTACTTTGCAAACAGGAGCGTTTGCCTTGAAGAAAGAATCACGTTCTCCAACTTCTGTGCAATCTCACCATAACCTTTACTTTCAAGGTCTTAGAAGAGAGGAGGTGACGCTATCCAGCTCAAAAGAGATTGCAGCGAAACCAAAGGGGAGAGACCCAGAGGAAAGCAAAGAGAAAAGGAAGAGAAACATTTCTCCAGAAGAAAGAGAAACACCATCTTTGTACCCGCTCTGTTGTACTCACACAGGCCACAGGGGAAAGACTGAGTCTGAGAAAAAAATCCCACAGCAGCTCCAAAACCTCTCCCAGAGCACACACACACTGCTTCAGGCCATGGGGAAGGAAAGGGAGCTGAGTACGGCCGAGCTCAATCACAGCAGAAACTGATGCCTTGGGAAGGCTGAGCTGGAACAGAGACTGGACAGAGCTAGAGAATAAAGTAGGGATTTATTGAAAGGCCTCCATGGTACACCTTGGGCAGGACAAGAGCCTGGCCAGGGCTACACCCAAGATGGACTTAGAATCGTCACAAAATGGCTAGCCAGTCATGAGGTCTCACACTTTGATAAGTTTTGGTCCATTTGCATCTTGGGGTTTAATTGTCCAATCCCAGCTCCAGGCTGTGAGGTCCCATCCTTCTTGTCCCTCCCTCCAGCCCACCCTTGTTTGTGCTTTTGGGCCTGAAAGTTGTCCTTGGTGTGCAGCAGGACAAGGATTTGTTTTGTGTCCCTGCTGTGTGCAGAGCTGAGTGACACTGACTGTGAGCTCAGAGCTGCACCCCTGGGCAGCACAGAGCCTGAAATACATGAAAGATAAAACTTGAGGCAATCACCTCCCTTCGTGGTGGGGTGTGACTGCAGCCGGTGTCAGAGACGCTGCGCAGGTGACAACAGAGCCAGAGCTCTCAGGAATGTTGTGCAGCCCGGTGACAAACAGAGGAGCCACCCCAGGGGGCATATGAGACCTGGCAGGGTGGGAAGGTGGGTGCAGCCCTCCTGCAAGCCCCCGAGTGCCAGAGCATCCAGCACAGCCCAAGGCGGCGGGTTCGGAGCTGATTAAAAAGGGAAAAGCCTTATGTAAACTTAATGCATAATTAACCTGAGCCACGCGCTCGCAGGAGACATTATTGAGGTCAGGGAAGCATTAGAGCCACAAAAACAACTCTGCTGGCAGATGAGGGATGGGAACATCCACTGTTAAATTATTTGGATACTCCTCTAATGCGAAGGATAAAACCTGCTGGATCCTAAGTGGGACAAGCCTCTCCTGCAGGCAGATTACGGCAGGTTTCTTAGATCCTACTCCGAAACATTGGATGGGGAAGGCCAGAAAGGAGAGCCTGAGGTGGACAAGCCCTTTTGAGATATTCTGGCCATGCCAGGTCATCCAGCAGAGAATAGAGGGGGGGATTCCTGCCCTATTTTGTGGGTGTCCATGGGTGGGACACAGAGGTGGGCACGAGCCACCCTTGGCTGAGACCACCAGCCCTCCCAGGAAAGATTCATCTGGTCCCCAGTGCAGTCCTTGGGAGGGAGGGTGGTCCTTGGGAGGGTGACCCAGCCCCACAGGTGCCCTGGACACCACGTGCAGGTGGGAGACACCTTGGGGTGCTCACCAAGCTGTGCTTGTGACACAGCCCTGAACCCAGGGGGCCCCAGGAAGGCTTTGAGTATTTTTAAGCCTTTAACAGTCTGGGCAAGGATGGATGGAGGTTCTCCCTCTCTGTTTTCACTTCCTGCACTTTCCTTTGCCCCTTCCCTTCCTTCAACCACAGTTCCATGATGCAGAAAAACCTTTCAGACCCTCCCAAGTGGTGTTTGGGGCTCCAAGGTCCCACTGATCTTCCCGATGCCAATTAAAACAACAGGAAGGCCTCCCATTTGCCAGGGTCCATGACCAAACACCCACAGGCATTGCCCTCCCTCCACTCCTGGCTTGCTTACAGCCACAGCAGCTGTCCCACAATTCCCACTTCCTAAAAACCCGCATTAAATCGAGGTCTCTTTTGCCAAAATCCGGTAAGACAGACCTGGTGGAACATTCCATGGAGACCAAGGGCTGCCCCTCTCCCAGAAGATCACCATGTCAACACTTGAGGCTCCCTCTGGAGAGAGCCAAGGGCTTTGTTGGCAGCTCTGCCCCCAAATATCCCACAGGCACAGCACCTGCTTGGGGTCACCACAGCAGCCCAGAGGGCTTTGTGGCAATGGATTCACCTGGGGTGAGCCTGTCACCCCCTCCCGCCCTTGGGCAATATCTCTGATGCTTTCAGCACACACAGGCTGGGGGCAGTGCCAGCAGCTCTGTGGGCCAGTGCCAGCCTGTCTTCCCTTTCCAAACAATCAAAAAAAAAAATGAACCAGAATGTCCAAATGGTTCGTTTTACAGCTAATTTAGTGATGATTGGATATAATAAGCTTGGAGTCTTTGTATTTGCAGAAAACAAATATTTCAAGTGTGCCAGGCTTCACTTGCTGAAGTTCCTCCCCGCCCCTCCCAGGGCTAGAAAGGCTCACTTGGGAAGGAGGGATGCTCTCAGCCCTCCAGACTCCAGGAGAAATGCAAACACCAGCTGTCCACAGCTCCTGAACGCAGCAGCAGTGACAAGGCAGAGCACTCTTAGGCACAGGTGGAGCGAAGCCTGATCCAAACCCAGCTCGTCCCAGCACGTGGCACAGTCCAGCCTGTCCCCAGAGGACAGGGCACAGGGAACCCTGGAGCCAAAGGGCTCAGGGGCTGCATCATTCCAGCTGTCCCACGGTTAAACCCTCGGCCCCACGAGGGGGGCAGGCACACCAACACGTGGGAGGGCAGCCCCAAGGGGGAAACTGGGGACAGCCCAGGGAGCCCGCAGAGCTGCAGTGATCGTGGCAGTCAGGACAGGTCCTTAACAGCCCCCAGAAAAGCCACGTTTCCATCTGTTCCTGTTAATGCTTGGAAGTCTGCACTCCCACCGCAGGAAGTGAAAGCCTGGAGCAACCTGGTCCTTCAAACCGGCCCTCACTACACATTCCATCCTCGCTTCCTCCATCCCCTTGCACAGGGGCCTCCCATGGCACCTAAAGAGGCTTTGTGGGGTGGCTGTCATCCAGACATCCACTGTGAGCTGCGTGGAAGAGCCTTGCCAAGCACAGCACCCGTGGCTCCGTTGTATTGAAAGGGAAAACTGGTGGCAGCACGGGGCTCCTGGGGTGCAGCCCCCTCACCGATCAAGTAACAAGAGAAAACAGCCCTTCCTCAGCTCACAGAGGTGCTATAATTCATACCTGACACGTGCAACATTCCCTGGCAAGCCCTGGAAAAGCCATTAGTGCCGGAGGGGAGGTGAGGCCACGCTCTGCCACCTCTCCCTGCCCGTGTGCAGCAGGCGGCTGCCACCAGCTCGCCCGACATGTGAGGCTGAAAATGAAACAGCTCTAATTTGCTTTCTGCTGCTTTCCAAGTGACATCTTGGACACTCGCTGGAGGTGCCACTGTCACCAGGTCACCGTGAATATCTGATTGCCTGGAGGGCCATGGACTCAGTTTTTAAAAGAAGGGTAATAATGCAAAGACACTCGGTGACATTTTCCCTTGTTCACACGGAGAAAGAAGTCTTGCAGTCTCAGGTCTATTGCATGAGACAGAAATTACATGAATCTGAGAATCTGGAAGCAAGCAAGGGGAAAAAGAGCAGTATTTTATATTTTGAGTGTGGCTCAAGGTGGCCTCATACAGGAGGACTCATTTCCCAGAGCTCAGCTTCAGTAACTCCCCATGAGGTGGTGCCACCAGCCCTGCCAGGCTCTCACCAGCTTGCTCCAGGATGGCTTCAGCACATTTAACACATTTAACAGCTGAAATCCTCTTTGAATCTCCAGTCATTTCCCTGGTCCCAGCCCTGCTGGTGGATCCTTTGGTCGGGATCTTTGCCTCCCTCTCACAAACCTTTTCACCAGCCCTGGGGCAGCTGCTGAAGGTACCCGAGACACCCCAGGAGCAAAAGCCCTTTCCTCTCCAGGCCTGCAGGCCTGCAGGGTGTGGGATTGCCAAAACAAACTGGCAGCCCAGCCTTGCAGAGCTGCCAAAAGTCAAGTGCTGCCGACCCGAAGGAACACAAGGAGCACAGGAATCCTGTCCAAATAACCAACATCCATTTTCCTGCCCCACCTTCAGCACTCCAGGCCACTCCTCAGGGTTGGACCAGCTCCCCTGAAACCCCTCTGACCTTCTCCCCTGCTTTATTTTTGAGCACATGGAGCTTGCCTCTCTCTTTTGCAGAGAATTTCCCTGGACCTGTTGATTCCTCAGCCATCAAATTTAAATTTACCTCATCCATGTTGCAGCCAAGGCTCTGTGCCAGTGACTGCCCCCACACTGGTGGCAGATAATTTGTTCTAGTAACCCTCATGCTGCTGGCCCTGCACTGAATCTCCTTCCAGCTCAGCACAGAAGAAAAAAAACCCCAACATCCTGCATCCCAAACAGATTTTGGTGGGTGATCCCTGCACATGAAAGTCCCACAGGAAGGCAGAGACTGGATAGCAGCAGCTGGATTCAGGCCTTGGCAAAGATGAAGATGTTTCGTGCCCACATGAGCCATTCTTATTTACACCCCCAAACACAGCACTGGCTCTCCTGAAAGCCTACAGCCACTGAAAATTAAGAGNCCTTGGCAAAGATGAAGATGTTTCATGCCCACCTGAGCCATTCTACAGCCACTGAAAATTAAGACCCAGGTTATTCCAGCTCCCAGCCACGCTGCTGCTCCTCTCCCAGAGGAATTTTACACCCAAAGCTTTGGCAAAACCTGCTGCTGGGCCCACCCAGCTCTCCTGCCAGCCACCACACGGGAGGAGCTGGAACAGGATCTCTCCTCCACGTGAAACAGGATCACTGCTCGAGCAACCTCCCATCAAAAGGGAACCTGCCAACCCACTGGCTCCTCGTTCCCTCATCACAGGGTCTCAAACTCGCCAAGATCAAGGGCTCTCCCTTTGCTCGGCCCTGAAAGGCAGCAGGAAGCCGCAGATATACTACGAGCACTTAGGAGGAAAAACATTCCAGCATCTGAAGGTACTTTAAATGATTTAGATACAAACTTGCCTGTAATAAGACATCTATTTTGGTTAATCTCTTAGTTGCAAATCTCGAAACTCTTGAACCTGCCTCAGGCTACTGTCAGCAGCACTTCATTTAACACTGCTTATTGGGAATAACTGCTATTTCCCACTGTAACCTCCAAACCTCTTAAAGTCTCTCTTATTGCTCTGCCCAAATATACTTGCCTTCAGGACACAGAGAGGTTGTTTTTTTCTTGCTAAGAAGTGTTAAGATGATTTGAACAAGCTGAATCAGAAGAGACTCTTTCTCAGGCAAAGCAGCCAAGACTCCAAACGCCATCCCTGCGATATTTTGGGAGTGATCCCTTTTTTGGTTTTTTTTTTTTTTGAGCATTTACTCGGGTTATGAAATCCAACAGCTGCGCTTTGATCACCCTTCACAAGCAAAGGAGTGGTAAGGGATGGAGGGGTGTGTGTTCATCCTCCAGGAAGGTCACCTGGGGGAAGGGATGTCCCTCCCTGCCCTCATTTGTGCCTGTGGAGACCGTCCCCAGCTCCCCATGGCCGTGCTCAGAGCTCTCTGAGGAGCCTGCTGGGGGCTTGAGCGGCACCAGTGCAGCTCCTGTGCTCTAAACTCAACCCCATTTTTGATTTCAAGGGGATGCAGAGCTGTTGGTGGGCACCTGTGACTGCAGTCCCACCCATCCCAGCTCAGCAGGTTTGATTTTAAACAAAACCACTCAGGCAGCTGGACCTTGGACACAGCCAGCGCTGACCTGGCGGGTGCCACAGCTCCAGCCCCAACAAATCCGGGAATTTGTGGTTTGTGAGGCCCCTCCCTGTCCTGCAGGCACAGGAGCAGCATGAAGCCGCTGCCTGTTTGGTTGCCAAGCAGCGGCCACAGGCAAGAGCAGCTGCAGCAGAGAGAACAGAGGTACAAGAGCCCTCCCAGACTTTTAGATGTGGCTCTTAACCCCAAAACAGGACTCTCCAGGCCTGTGTCTGGGGCAGGTTTGCAGACCCCAGTGTAACCTCAGTCACCACCACCTTCCCTCTGCCCACTGGGAAAAGCTTTGGTCACTGAAGAGATTTGACCCACGTGAAGCAGGACACAGAAATGAGGAACCAGGACACCAAGGGCAAGGGGCAGGGCTCACAGCAGACACAGGCCTGACCTGGGATCAGTTTCTATTCCCACCCAACGTGCTTGAGAAAGTGCCCAGCATTAAGGGATTACAGCTCTGGGGGTTTAGGGCCACACTCTCCCATCCATCTGCACCAGGATTCACACAGAAGCCTTGATGGAAACAAGCCCCCAAACCAGTGTGAAGTATGTGTCTGTAAGCTGTGACAAATTACAGCCTGTCTGTGCAGGCTAAAGGGCCCTCTCTCTACATGCATTCACCCTGGTTTTGTAGGGATGAAGCCACCAATTAATCCAGTCTCTGCCAAACCATAACCAAACAAGAACCAGCCTGCTGGCTGCAGGGCAGAATCGGTACCACACCCCAGTGGTGCTGAGATGGGTCT
>VXBN01017148.1:0-48049 GCA_013397395.1 Sinosuthora webbiana | reverse complement strand
GAGTTTCCAAAATATATTCATCCTTATTGTAAATAAACTGAATTTTTACTGTGCTTAGAGAAAGAAAATTCCAAGGACACTCTCCCTCTCTTTACAGAAGAGGCACTGCAACCATTCTGATTCTTTCCATGCTTCATGTTACTCATTTTTTTTTTTAGAAGCACAGAAGAAAACTCCTTTTCTACATTGATGAGACCAGAAATGCAAACAGAATCATAAAATATATAATGTGCCTTCTTAAAAATTATTTCCTACAAGTAAAGAATGGAATTCTTTGAGGGATTTAGCATTCTTTCTTCATCAATATTGTAGGAAAATTAAATTACTCCTAAAATTCCCATTATATTAATAAGGAAGTGTAAGAGAACAGTGTGTGGCAAGGCAGGGAATGGTATAATGTTGTTAAATTAAAATTTATGTCAAAAAATTAAATGCATACAATGTGTACATGGCATATGCCTCAGGCGTCTTATAGTTGAGACCATATTAAAATAATCTTTAAAGTAATAAGACAGTCATCAGGATACCTTTTGATAATTATTAGAGCATGAATCATTCTGAACTCAGGTGGCCTTAAAATAAATCATTCTCCTTAAACAATTGTAAATAGAGCAGGAACAGAAACTGATTTTCAAGGTGAAAATGCGAATAAAAAAGACAGTAAATTTTGAGTTTTCAGTCCAGAATAAAACAAACACCCAGACAAAATCCCCACATCAACTAAGTACATTTGAATTTTTTGGAATGTAAACTATTCTCCCAAGAAAGGTATTAGGTCAGATGAAGTAGAAAATAGCTGTATGGCATTTCACAGATACATTGTGGATACTGGTGCTGTGAAGATGTAAACCAGAGCCTCAGCAAGTGTTGAACTTTCGGGAAGAGGCAGCTTTGAAACTGATGCACATTGGAGCAAAAGGTATTTTTGTATAAAGCATAAAGCCACAGAGGTCTGCAGAGTAGTCACACACTTCCCATCCCTCCCTGTCAGGAACCCTCTCCCATTCCCCTAAAAAACCTAACCACTACGGGTCTTGACATAAGAAAAACTTAGGTTCAGTGCAGCAGGATGCAGATGAGGCATCCCAAGTGCTGTTCACCAGGGAAAACTTATCTTTGGCAGTTAATTATTTTATGACAGCACTATGAATGCCTCTGTGCAGAGCCTGGAGAAAGAATTTTTGAGTTAAAACTGTTTGCACAACGTCCATCAAGGCCAGGGCTCCACCAGAGCAATTTCTGTAATTCATGCCTTTCAGGGATCACTGGGCAGTTTTTTTTCCAATTTAATTATTACTTGGTTACAATCACAGTCAGTTCAAGATGTCATGAACTGTGCTTTTGGTGCAGATTAGACATAATAAAATTATGCTTGAGCATGTTCTGGTTTTGCTTGCCTCCCTCAGCTGTCATGGAAGCAACAAACACTGTGAATTAGTAGCCATGTAAGTTTGTCTTTTCCATTGAAATCTGGCCATTTCCTGAACAAGTTCTCACAGATTGGCTCAGCTTTGCAGGATGTAAAGATGACAGCAATTCCAGCATGCCAATGTCTCATTTGCATGTCTTAACATGCAATTCCCTCCTTGATTGGCATTCTCATTAAGTTGGCATTAGAAAAGACTGCCTGCTAAACAACATAAGCAGCATTTAAACATAACTGCCATTAATTCCTCTGCTTTACAGGAAAAAAAGCATTTAGTTTTTCAAAGGTGCACTAGAGATAAATGCCTAAAGTTAGGCTGTTGACACTGAGAAATAGGATTTTTTCTTTCTTCCTTTACTCAGTGTCATTTGGGTTAGATATGGACCCCAGACATGAGGGGATCACATACACTTTAACAGCTACAGAGGCCAATAGATTTTCAGCATTTGTATATAAATGTATGGAGATAACAGAGTTTTATAATATCAGTTGGGAAAAGGTCAGCTCCCTAATGAGAAGGGCTGCTCTGAGGTATTATTTGGAGATTAGCATTGCCTCTCTGATTAAAACCAGAAGTTCTCTAAGTGCACAGAACTACAGATCACTCTTCTAAATTTTAAATTTTATAAGCCAGTGCTAATACAAGCTTCCCTCTGGTATCTCTGCTTCTCTCTGGTATCTCTTATATCAATACTTCTTGTAGATGCCTGTGCCAAGTAATTTTTATTTTTTTTTTTTTAACAAAAAAAAAATAAGCTCAAATTAGGTAGTTTATCAGAATGTTTGTCGGTTTGTTCCTCAAATCATCATCAAATGCTCCCATAAGATCCTGTTGATGCTGTGATGGCCTGGAGCAGATGAAGCCAGTAAAACTGCAGCAGTGAGCAGGTGTGACCTGATGTGACTTCCTCAGAAGTTGGAAAGCTGCTGGCTTCTCAAAAGGATGAAATTCTGTGAAATCTTAACAGGATATTGGTAGTACACATGCTTGGCATGCCTCAATTTGGCACATAGATAACATTTCTAGCCCAGCTCTAATTTGTCCTGTGGAAAGTGAAAATATTTTAGGGGTTTGTTTTCTTGGAGCTTTTGTTTGTTTGTTTGTTTGTTTGTTGGGTTTTTTTTTTACACTCTGTCCAAAAGATTTTATTTATTGGGCAGAAAAACTATTGTCTTAAAACCAGCTTTCAAATAAAAATATTTCTCCCCTACTTGGTTTTCTGGTTGACTTTCTGTCCTTGGGACCAATTAATATCTTCTTTGCTATAATTTAGGTTACCTTAAAATTATTTTCAGATTATTAAATCTCAAAACTTCCAAATACTCTTTTTTTTTTTTTACCAAATCATAGAAAAAACATGTTTTGTCATTTTTCCATGTCAGTTTCAATATCCTGATGTGATAGAAAGAGAGTTGTTTTTTATTAGGTGCTTATTAGGTGGCAACTCCTTATTCAAGAGCTGGAAAAGCAGGACAGATAGTCACAGGTTTGTTTTTGTTTTTTGTTTGTTTGTTTGGTTTGGTTTTTGTTTGTTTTTGTTTGTTTTTGTTTGTTTTGTTTTTTTGTTTTTCCCCCCAGGTTATTCCAGCTAGGAAAATCCTTCTGGGAGATTGCTGTTTCCCACTGAAGCATCCTGGTCCTTACTCCACTGGGGTATTGGGTAATATTGCCACAATATTTCTTTACACAGCACTTTCTTATTTAAGAAAGTTTTGAACAAGGTTGGGGAAACAAATTGTTTAATGCTGACCAAATCTACTGAAGTCTTCCAAGCCCACAGAACTTTTTGTGCAGATTGACAGTCTTGCATGCAGCCACCTTGACTTCAGAAGAAGCAAAATTTTGCTTCAGAAGAAGGAAAATCATCATTCTGATCTGAGTCTCAGAGGCAGGTTATGCAGCAGCCAGAGGAAGAGGAGAAATTGAACGCCCATGCATGGGCAGCTTAACCTAAAAGCTAATAAATGAGCAGCATTTTTTTTTTTTTTTTTTTTTAATATCTGTTGACTGAAGTGAGAGATGGAAAGTGAGTGCCAAGTAGCAGCTATTATAGCATTGTGCACATGACATTGAAGTTCAGGGTCAGTTGTTTCCATTACAAACCCCATTTTTCAGGGTTTATAACTTGTCTGCCTTAAATCACATCTAGCTGAAACTGGCATCCAACCTGTCAGGACAGCTGTAGGAGATATTTTCTCATTTCTTTCATTAAAAAAAAAAATAAAAAAAGAAGTCCTTACATCATTTAACTAATTTGCCTTTTTAATGCAGTTAAAAGCTACTTAGTAACTACAGACACTTCAGGGGAACAGAAAGGTTCTAAGCCAAAAGGAAATACTTTTAAGGGAAAAAAACCTTTTAATGCAGTGTATCCTGGACCGTAGGAAAACCAAGGCTATGAATTCAAATTTTGCAGCTCAAGTCAACTCTGCAGTTGTTAAAGTGATGTCAAGCTGTGTCTCCAGACACACAGATGAGAAAACATCTCTCACTAGTGTTTTTTTTGTCTCCATTTATTTGTCTCTGATGTGAAATCCAGCTAGTGAGTCATGTGACTCGAGGAGTATAGTGATGTCTTTAGTGCTGAGATCAGTAGAACTTAGATCCCTGCATTGCCATGCCACAGGGAAAACAAGGGATGACTATATTCTTTTCATAGGTGTCTGAGAACACAGATGCAACATATGGCAAGAGAAGAGCAGGGTAGGGGTAATAAAAGAATAAAAGAAAAAAAAAAAAAAAAAAAAAAAAACAAAGTTTTCATTAAATGTAGCTAATAAGCCAAATATATTCCTTCTTCCATAAAAGAAGGACATGAAAATTGCAATTAATGTCACAACTCCCAAGTACAGACACTGTTGACAGTGAACACCTCTTATTTCATTCCTGATGGTTCTGCCCCAAACACCAGCTCACTTAAGTGCATTTGAAATACTTCTGAGGTGACTTGAAGCTGAGACAGCCTCTCCACACGTGGCACCCTTTCCATGGTGTCTTATGGACACCAAGGATAGGGTTGTCTCCTCACACCCACCCTTACACTGCCTGCACTTCTCTGTGATGAATTAAGGTTTCTTTGCTACATCAGAGGTGAATTCAGGAAGTGTTTACAACACCTGGGCTATGTTGCCCATCTTTCACCTCTTGGAGGAGATTTGTGCAGAATACAGTGGTGAGGCACAGAGAGGAGATGAGTTCTGAGTGAGTGTTGACTGTGGGAGCCCTGCATCCCCTGACACATTAAAAAAACATCTTGTGAAATTTACAGCTGGAGCACCAACTGCCTAAAGTCATCTGAATTTTACAGCTCCCATGAGAACGAGATACTATCAGGTAGGGTGGAAAAGGGTCTTATTTCTTTTTCTCTGCTATTCTTCTGATTCTGCCTTGCCAGGAGAAAATATTAGATTCTTGCTCTACAGAAAGTGTATAAGCCTTTGACTCAAGTTATCCCCAAGCTTCTCCTCTAAATCAGAGCTTGCTTAACACATTTCCCAGCTCCAACAAAAAGCAACAGGAAAGCTTCCTCCCAGACTGTGCAGCAGAAGCAAAATCTCTGAAAAAGCCCTTGCAAAGGGAGACAAGCAAAACCTAATTCAGATCAAGGATTTGAGCCAAGATCTCTTGCCCTCAGAAAACTGTCATGAGAAACAAACCAGGGTGTTTAGAATTCAAACAGCTGCAACATTTCCTACTGGAGATGGGTCATAATACACAATACCCCCAGTGTTAATTGAGCCCATGAGCAAATGGGTTAGCAGGACTCCTTAACCTTGCAACCGAGATCCTCACCTGGGAGTTTAAGTATTTATGTGGGATGATCGTGTCAGCAGGAAGGGTTGAGAGCAGATGACCTGGGTTGTGCTGTGACTAGAGGGTAAGAACATGTTTTTGATAAGCCCGGGAATGATGCTCGTGGTTTGAGATCCTCAAAATTATAATCCTTCCAGTGCAACAAACATTCTGACTGTCATACTTTGCATACTAATGTGATGCCATGTTGTTTTTCCTCCATTTTATAACTCTGCTTCTTTGTTTTATTGATTTTATTGAAAATTTTCTGGGGACTAAAAGTTTAATTTTTAGTCAAAGGATACAGGTTTTCAGTACAGATTTGGTTTGGTTTTTTGAGAGGGGTTGTTTAGTTTTGGTTGATTCATGTTTGGTTGGTTGGTTGGTTGGTTTTGAAAAAAGGGGAAAAAAAGAAAGAGGAAAATATATCCCGTCCAGTTACTGATTTTATTCAACAAAATGTACTTTAAAATATGTAGGAATATTTTCATACTTCCATTTGGAAAGTAAAATATATTCTCCAGCTTCAGACATCGTGTAAGCATTTTACCTTGAAATTTTACCTTGCCTTAGAATGATAATTGGGCTAGGTTTCTGCTGAGCTTTAAGTGATTTCATTGGGGTTTACTGGGCAGTTGGCTATTTTGCTTCTCTTGCAAAGAATGGTTGCAATTTCTGTCAGGACATATATGTTTTATCTTAATGGAAAAAAAAAAAAAAAAAAAAAGAGCCTCAAAAAATAACCCTGAAAACTTTTGAGGGAAAGAAAAGATGATAGTTGGCAATTATTCTGTATGTGTGTATAAAGTTGCATATAAGTAACTTATTCTAGGTAGAAGTGCAATAGAGAACGGGCCTGAAATCTTAGTTTATAAAGCTGGACACATGTTGTATTAGACAGCCCTCTCAAGTTCCCTGAGGGAATCTAGACACATAATTAGAGGGAAACACAAAAAAAACATCCCCAAGGAAAAACATAATAATAAAAAAGTATTTTTTTATAATAAAGAGCTATATTAAAAAAAAAAGAAAAAAAAAGAAAGTTGTGCGTGGTATAATAAAAGCACAGAACCCAAGGCAAAAAGAATCCAGTCAATCTTCCAAATGATCTTTATGAGGGTTAAGGGAGAGTTGGTGATTTCACCAGAGACCTGGAGGAGAGAGGTACGTGCAGCCTCATTATCCAGCACTGCCTGGACAGTAATATCAGGGGTAGGGAGAGGAAGACACAAAGCCCATCATGTGGCTTGTCATACATAGCTAATAAAGCAGAACTGGAGACTCCTTGCCTCTGCTGGTTCATGTGGGGCCAATTTCTGGCAACTGCTGACTACGGGCACCTGCCAATAATCCCAGGCAGAGCTGTGAGGGCTGTGACTTGTGCTGGCTTTCCAAGCTGCAGAGCTGTGATGCTAACCCACTGTGACGTGCCAAAGAGGTGCATCCCTTGCTGAGTCCTGCCAAGTTTCTCCCTCACATGTGTGTGTGCGTCTCTCTGCAAAGAGCAGCCTTAATCCACTTTTCAGGTTCACACTGAAAGAATTTGCTGCCTCCTCTGTAAGAAAAATCCCAGTTTGCCATGGCCAGAGTGCACCCAAGGGAAGCCAAGAGTTAGAAAATTTAATCAAGAACTGCATTCTCTCCATGTTGACTTCATAATTAGAGCAACCATTGATATCACTGGGCCCATCTGAGCAGAATTGAACCAGTAAATATTCTTACACCAGTCCACCAAAAGAAAAGGTCAGCTGCAACATTGGCTTCACAATTCAAAGTTCTTGGTTTATGGCTGTGTGTGACACTGTAGTCCTTATAAATGAAATACCCTCTGAGATTGATGGCTAGGCCTTCCCTAGGAGTGCAGGAGCACACACACTGAGTTTCACATTTAGTGGGCCTCAAGTCTGACACGTTTTGTAATTGCAGGGGAAATGGATCCCTTGCATAACTCTCTAAATTACATGGCCAACAAGCTGTAACACCCGGACTGCAGGATTTTTAATCATAATAAAAACTATACCAAGTGGCCATGTATATGATTAGTTTACAGACATAACTGGATGGAAGTTACAGCACTCAGCTGCAATCTATTTATGAAGACAGGCAGGCAATTATATGAGACAAGGGAACTAATTTTGCAGAGTGAGATTTAGTGATTAGCAGCGGTGTGTCTCCATTTCATCTTTAGTCCTATAAAATTCAGTGGTCTGAAATCTCATTGAACACACCATTCAAATACCTGTGGCATTATTTTGGGATGCAGTCACTGCATCTGTGATCTACAGAACTAACCTGTGATTGAATAGCCTCGTACAGAACTGGTCACCAAATTAGGCTGAGAAAAATACTATTAATATTTTTAGCTCGTCACTTTTCCCTCTAAGGAGACTTTCAGAAAGTTATTCAGGCTGACTCTCCTCTAACTGGTTACGTATTCCACCCCACGCAGATATTTTTCAGAAATGCTGTTACATCCCATGCCCATAAAACATACGGTATGTGTAGCATATATAGGCTGTAATTAAAAAGAGACACTTGTGTTGACAAAAAGACAGTTGTTCCCACATAAGTGTAAAGACTGTCTTCTCTACCAATTAAGAATCAGAAGAATATGGGCTTTAATAGTCCTCTTGGGGAACTTGTCTTTTGTATCTATGATAAATACATGATTATAAGGACAAATTATACGAGCAGCAATAATTCCCTAGTAATGTGATCATTAAAAGCCTTCACAACTGCAATATATCAATATTAATTGGGGACAGATGATCATTTTACTGACATGCTCAAGTCATTATCCATGTTTCAGTACTTCATGAATACCTGAATAGTCTTAATGATGTGATTTTTTAAAGATTTTTTCTTCAGTGGTCTTAAGATTATTGTTTATCTAAAAGTTATGAAAAAAGGAGAATAAGAGAAAACAAATTAGAAGCAGTGCAGGGATTTCTGAGTTAAAAGTAAGCAAGATCCAGCAAAATTTCAGTTTCTGTTCAGGCGTTAGAACAGTTAATCACAATTATTGGGAAAAAACAACCAGATAAACACTGTCTGCTGGGCCTGGGTTGTGTTAAGTCCATGGTCGATGTTTGCTGATAAAGAGGATGCTGTCACTCAGCTTTGGAGGGTAAGCAGTCTATACAACAACCTGTTGATTTGTACTCTTTAGCAGTATTCATTGCACTGCCTGTCTGCTTCAAAGACCTATTCTCAGGCTGGATCAGGCACAGTTTGCATGTCCTTTTATTTGCATCCTCTCTGACAGTGGACTGGCAAATAAATTTGTTTCCTGCCCTAGACAGGCTGTTGAAAAAGCCACAGCTGACTTGCAGATAACATGTTTGCAAAAAGAGTGATAAACCTGATAGGATAATATCCTGAAAGCTGAAGTGAAATGACAGAATATAACTGCAGAACACATTTTGTGACTGAAAGGGCAGCGAGTAGACTCGCTGCTACTGCTCCTGGAGATGTGAATGTCAGGTCTTAGCCAGTGAAGTATTTGATTCCTTCTTTGATATCACACCTGCTGATTTTTCTTCCGCTGTAGTCTCATGTCATGGTTTGATGCGAACCAAAGACTGTCCTGACTTTGTGCATTTGTTGATAACTATGGAAGGAATACATAAGTGCAATGAAGAATAAACATACAAGCTATGTTTTTATATAAGGGTGACTGGACACAATAACCATATTCATATACTCATTATTAAGGTTTGAAGAGTTAATTTGCAGTGTAGTTGTTAATTAAGACACCAGGTATCATCAGTAGGGCTGTACCAAGAACATCTTCCTTGCCAAAGCGGAAGTTAGTAGCTGTGAAAAAGTAACTTTTACAGTGTAGACTGAATTGTGATCATTATGTCTATTAGTGCCCTCCTTCCAGTAGCCATGACTGTCAAGGTGAGTTACCCTGACATAAAAATTAAAAATAAACCTAACAAAAAACGTATCTACAACCTCATGCCCATAATTACATTGCCATACTAGAAAAAAAAACAACCTTATAATAATGTGCTGCTTTAGTAAAGAAATGAAATATTCAATTCTAGAACAGGTGTAATGTGGCTGTTTCACTCTAAATTGCAAGACAATGTTTGTTCAGGATGGGACAGTTGCAAACATAAAACAAGTATCATTTTTAAATGAAGATTTTACAGTTAAATTTGGATGAACATTTTTTTCAGTTAAATATAACTCTTGAATTTACACAGTAAAGGTAAAAATATTTCTCTTACTGTGCTATATTCATTCTTTATGGAGAATCACAGGGTGACACCACATGATTATGCTTAAATCTGTGGATCTAATGGGGAGACATGTCCAAAGAGTATAAAAGAGAAAAACCCAATTAATTTTAAGTTAAAATGGTGAGGGTTTTTTCTACAGCTTAAATTCAAAGATTGTTTTTTTTGTTTTGAGAGTAAATATTTTGATGTTATTTTTAACTTTGGCATAAAATGCAGGTGAAGGGAATTCAGAAGTCTATTTAATTTGCTTATCTCGGAGCTTGAATTCCCTGGTTCAATATCTTCCCCTACTTGTTAAGTCTTGAATCCATTGCTCTCATCAAAGTCTTTCAGTGGACAGGCTATTAGGCATTGCAAAGTCCCATTCTTCATCTTTCCCTTTGATTTTTTTACAATTTTTTATAAAACATTTCTGCAGAAAAAAAAATATTCTCTTGTTTAGTGAGTGGGACATTTCCTTATGATTTAAATGGGTCGGATGAAGCAGAAAATCTCCCAGAGAGCCAGAGAGAGCTACATGTCTCCAGAGTCTGTGACAAAGCCATTCGTGTGAGAAAAGGGAATTCTTGGTCCAACAGAAACAGCTGCATAGTTTATTTAATCTGCCTCTTTTAACTTATTCTCTCACAGCTTTGGTAGGACTTTGAACCTATGAATTATCCGGGTTTTTTTTTTAATTATGCTCTCTTTGTATGTGGGAAACATATGAAGTGCTTTTTGTTATCTTTTGTATACAGTGAACTAACTGGATAGTCACATATGGTCAAAACGTGTAAATGGTGTGTCAGAGGTCTAAACTGATGTCCCTTGGGGTAATGGAACTATTGTCCTAAGAAAGAATGTGTGATTTCTCCACTATTAGCAAACTGTTGTGTTGGGTATTTACTATGGAATAATATCTCTTGTTTTTATTCAATTAATTAAAGAGGATGCCAGGAGCTACAATAGTGTGAATGAAGCCTAATATTATACATTTAGGATGCAATTATATGAAACCATTCAAGAAATTACACTTATGGTGTGAAGAAAGAACAAAATAAGCCAGATAGGAAACTCTGGCTCCAAGAACTTAATACATTTATAATATAATCTGGTGTAAAACTAGAACTTTGAGATAAGCTGTCATGGCACATTCAGCAAGATGGCAAAATCTCATAATTAATTACTTATTCAGTTATTATCAGGTGGAATTAGCAAAGAGTCTTTCACATGTAGTAAAACACAACTTTCAGCGTTGCCATCTGATCTCTTTTTGTTTTTGTGAAAGCAGAAGACATGAATTGAGGTCTTGCTTCTTTTTTTATCTATGGGAAATACAAGTGAGGATGTGGATCAAATAATTTTGAAGATAATGAAACCCTTGCTTGATTTAATCATCAGACTGGAAAACGTAAATACAACACCAAATTTCTCATCCTTTATTCTGCAATTTCCATGACATAAATGTATCTTATATCTCAGGAATACAATAACAGACTAACTTTCCTGGGCTAAAATGCTGTATATCCCCAGGACATGCCATCCTCTTTTTTTATTCTCTTTTAGATTTTTTTGGTAGTGAGAGATATGCAGTCATCCTTGTAGGGGCTGCTCAGTACTGTGAGCTCAGAGTCTGTGTGTGTTAATGGGCACTAGATTGTTAGCATTATTGTTATTTTGCCAAAGACAAAATTAGCAGAAAGAAAGCATCATCAAACTAAACATAATTCAAATAGTTACAACCACATGGTACCCTGTCCAGAGCTGATCATGACTTGTTCAAACTTCTCAGCTTCTATTCCTCCAAACATGTTCATTTAAGTGAAATTTGGAGAGGGAAGGTTTTAGATTTCCTGTCATACTGTGGTCTGAGACATTGAAAAAGCCCCAAACCTTGCTAAAAAATTGCAAGAAGTTGGCAAAAATAGCTTTGCAGTGTTTTGGATGTAACGTTTTCCTAATTTAAAATAGCATCTATTACAACTAATGTAGTTTTTATCACTTAATCTTTTTCCAGCCCTTAATCCATATGAGCCCAAACAATTCATAAATAAAAGATCTTTGGGGATCCAAAAGGGTGTTTCTTCTAACTGTAGGAGTTCTAATAAGGAGCTCACATGCTGCATGTTGCTAGGCTTATTTGAAAACTGC
This sequence comes from Sinosuthora webbiana, assembly GCA_013397395.1. Lineage (NCBI taxonomy): Eukaryota > Metazoa > Chordata > Aves > Passeriformes > Sylviidae > Sinosuthora > Sinosuthora webbiana. The sequence goes on along the minus strand of VXBN01017148.1, from coordinate 36,450 downwards.
TGGTGTCCTCCTCACAGTCTGAGAGTATAAAACACTCTCCAAAAAAGAGCTCTTCCACTGTGGCTGTCTCTGTGGGATGCTGGTTGTTTGTAAGAGGAGCAACAAAAAAATAACTGGTTGTTTGTAAGAGGAATAGCTGCCTCTTGTGTCAGTCAGAATTTAAGTATCTTCAGCACTATTGAAATCCTTTTTTCCCAGAATGGTCCCACGACTGGCTGGTGTTGTGCACACATCACTTGCTAATCACGATAAGTTCCCATGGAGCAGCTTGTCAATGGTACCTCTTGAATACCTAGAATATCTTGAAAATCTCGAATATCACTTTTACAAACTGAAAGCAGTGAGATTTGGTTAGTGTTGGAAGGGATTTGGATATTTGCTTTACTCTGCATCTCATGTGCTACCTGGAGTGACTCCGGCTGTGGGGCCACTCTGCTCAGCTGGGAGGAGAACCCTGTCAGGAAGACGCTCTTGAAGGGAGGCAGCCAAAACTGCTCCAAATCACACTGTGTGATCAGGATCCTGTCCTGACTTGTCCTGATGGATTCATTTCCTTTTTATCTTCTTTTTGGTCTTTGCTTCATATGAGTCTTTCAATTTTCTCATGTGACAGAGCAATAGAAATGATGTTATAGTAGCATGTTCAGAACCCTGCTAGAGAAGAGCTGTGTTAAATTCCTGAGAAAGCTGGATTCCTCTGGCTCACTGCTGAAATGTGCTCTGAAAGTGTGCACTCTCCATTTCAATTTCTTCACAAATAAAAAGGAAATGGTGCACAATTCCAGAGAAAGAGGGAAGGTTGCAAGAACACCTCGTTTACATCTTCTGTATTTTATGCTGCAACAATTATTTTGGGGTTTTGCCCTGAGTGGTGAACTTACAGCTAATGAGATGTGGTCTCATTAGTCACATTGTTTTTTGCATTATTCAGGTAAAGCCTTATGAAGATAGGATTAAAAATTAATATTTATTCATATATTTATTTAAACTAAGGTGAAAGGTGATAAAGAGAGCTTCCTACTCTATGATTAGCATGCCAAAAATTCCCTGTTATCCTCAGGTATGTCTAACCTCGTCACAGCTGCAAATCACTTTAATTGGTAGAGAAACTGAGAAGAGCATAGACAGGGAGTTCGCAGACTTTCTGAATGATAACCCATCAGTTGACTAAAACAGTCACTGCCTCATCTTTTTGAGGGATGCGCTGAATATTAATCAAATTTTCATAATATTTGAAAACTTTAAATACACACTCTAGGATTTTATCACAGTAACTTCTTTAAAAGCTTCCACAGTGATAAAAAATTCAATTTTGCTCTATGGCCATGCTTCCGTTCTTAGAATTACCTTCTGGTTTCCTACTGTTATCATAAGTACTTTGATTTTTCTTTTTACATGCAGTGTGCCTCCACTGTCCTGCAACATTGGTTATGTACACTACAAAGCTTAGAAGTAACAGGTCTCCTTGAGGCAGCATGTACTTGTCTTTATGTAATCAGTTCAGTGGGATTTTTGACTTGATTTTCAAGAAATCCTTCCTATATATATCATATATATATATGTATATACGCACTTATACACCTATGTGTATGTATAAAAATAAATATACCTTCACATACTCATCTCCAGTTAAGAGAGTTGGCCTATCTGCAAAAAAAGTACCATTCACAGGACATATATTTTGTCTCATCATCTGAATTGAAGATTCTGAGTTGCTGGATTTTTTAAAATTTTATTTTCCAGACAATATAAGCTCTGAAGTACTGTGCCAGTGAACATGAGAGTGTTTTTTACTGCTGTGATCATCTCTCTTGAAGGCTGAAGTTGGAAAATTTTTAATGTCATTATTCATTTCTACAAAGAGGAATCTTTGTGGATTGGTCAGCTGTTTTCCAAGTACTGGTCAACTGTTGTCCAAGGACTTTTCTTTAGTATTCACCCAGAGAATATTTGACCTCTGCTGTGGAACAATAAAGTATTTTTACTGGCATTATAGTTAGACTGGACACTAGCTCTGCTCCCTCGTTTTGAAGCTTTTTCTTGAGTTCTCCAGAGAGGCTTTGATCACTGAAAAAATTGCTTTTTCATGACCTCATTTAATATGCAGAATAAGCTTCACTACCAGGTGCCATGGTTTTCCTTCACTGAGATTTCCCTAAGGACATCCTGGCCTTTGTGTAAATCTCTTTGTGATTCCTTTGTTCTTCAAAATGTAGGCGATGCTGAAACTCCCAAATCTGCATTTGAAAATGCTCTTTCTGTGATTTTTTTCTTTCTCTTTCTTCTATATTTCAGTGAGACCTTGGCCAACCCCTTTCCTGTATCTGCACACATTTGAAATGAGGTTTCACTGGCTGTCTTCCACAGTCATATTTTGAACCCTGGGGCTTCCCAGAACAATCTTCTTCCACTCAGATTTTGGCTCTCACTTTTTTTATTCTGGCTCTTTTAAGTGCATACATCTAAATGAAAAGCTGCTTTTGTACTGTTCTGCATGCTGTCTCTCTCTTGGAACTATTGCACACTTTATTATAGTTATATAGAGACGTAGATGATAGTTTATGCTTTGTGACTGAACATTTCCAAAGCTTATTTCAATCTTCAAAGTTATAATTAGTCTTTTGTCTGTCCTGTTCTCTCCTGAAGCTGTCTGTCATTGCATGGAGCACAGCACCAGCACCATGGAGGACTGAGCAGGTGTGTGAAGCTACTTGCTCAGGTTTCCAAAGTGCCAAAGCCATGGTTGTGTGTGGACTTTGTGCTTCTGACCCAAAATCACACTGGCCCCCAAAACAGACAGAGACAGAGGGTGGAATGTTGGAGACTTAAATGAAGGATTTGCCTTTATGTGTTAACTCATTTTGAATCAGAAACTCTTATATTGCCAATTATATTAAATCTGTTGGTTCCATCTGTTTCAATTCAGTAGAGCACTAACTGCACAACTGCAGCTTCATTAATGAGTGAATTATGTTCAGTAAGTTTGCATTCCAAAAGCAAATGGATTAAAACATTTGTACTCCATCCTAGAAATACTCTTATGTACACCAAGTGAATAAATGTGTCTGTCTAAAACAACTATTTTAATTTAAAAATTTATGTTACAGAAGTAGAATGTTACACATCAAATTCATTCCTGACCTACCCAGTCCGGGGAATCTCTGGGAAATATTAAGTGTATTTTACAAGGTAAAGACTTAATGGTTTTAAGGCAGATAAGAATCTGTAATGTAACAATTCACAGGTCATATAACGCAGAGTGAACTTTCTCAGAGACTTCTATTTGCATTAGCACAACACAGTTTACAGGATTCAGCCAGATCCTCAGCAAAGCGTGAGACCCCAGGTCAAGCTTTGGTCCAGAAAAGGGTTCTGCCTGCCAGCCCTACAGGAAAATGCAGATCTCACAGCATGAAGAGCTTGAGTTGCAGTGATCCTCAGCGTTTTCAGGTGATCCAGAATTTTCCAAGGGGCAGAAAGAAAGCAGCAAATATGCAGCGACACTTCAGTGCGTAGTGATGTTTGGGCCACATCCCGTGAGGTTTGCACAGTGACCATTAGGTTTCCTGGGATGGGGGCAGTGTCTCTCCAGAGTTAAGATCTGCAGTTTTAAGTAAAGCAGATTTTGAGCTCTGTTGCAATTTCCCCTCTCTGGGCAGCGTGGTCCCGGGGGATCCGTGTAATACCAGGGAGTTACATGTTTGCACCTTCCGAAGGTCACTCCCAGGGACTCTCTGTCACAGGCAGAATATTAACGCTGTTCATCACACATCCTTCCGGTTCAGCACGTGTCAGGGAAAGAGCTGCCTTGTACCTGTGAATACCCCTGCCTGCAGGTGCAGAGATTTCCAGTAGGAATAGCAAGTGAAGGAAAAAATGTGCTTCTACCCAGTGCAGTTTCACGAGAAGGGCACAGCACAGAGGTGGGGAAAGCAGGGCCAGCTGATTCTCCAGCACAGCAGTGAGGAGGAGAACAGTGTAAAAAAAAAAAAATTAACTGAGCTGGTTCCTAGCAAATGTTATACACTTTAGAGTTCATAGTTTTTCAAATACAAAGGATTTTGCTAGATAATAGCTTTGGGGGTAGATTTTTTTTCCCCTTCTTTTGTGATGCTATGTCTTCCAGACTATCCCTTCTGCATTATTCCATTAAGGTTCAGAAAACCAACAAAACAAAATCACACAGCAAAAGATTAGACCTAGTCTTTAGGGGTTTAAGAACACAGAATTAGTCTTTTTCTTAAAATAAGGTTTTTTGTTTTTTTTTTTTTTTTCTTCTTCTTCTTCTCCCAAGAAAACCATCACTATCTCATGCTTACAACCAGTCCCTGAGGCTGTAGAAAGTCAATCACACATGAGGAAGAGGCAGGTGAATATGAAAAAATATCCTGTTTCTATTTCATAAAAAGAATCCTGGAAGGCTCTGGATCATCTGTAGTCCCACACCCTCATCTTCTCACTCCGCATTTGCCCCCTAGACCTTAATATGCATGAATGTTTAGGGTTTGGGAATCTGATGAATTGTAAAGATCTTCTACACAGCATGTCCTGTGCTGCTCACAGTCAACAGATGCACTGCAAACCTTCAGTGGTCAGGAACATCTATAATTGTGGACTGAAAAACAAAAAAAAGAGAAAAGAAAAAAGAAAAAAGAGAAAAAAAGAAAAAAAAAAGCAAATAAGAAGTTCAGGTTCTGGAGTAGCCAAGAGTTTTGTTAAAGTCAAAGAATATGTGTGTGTGTGTATATATATATCTGTATATATTTAAATTGTTACTTTTGATTCTTAGACAAAGGATAAATTCAAACCTGGAAGAGAGAAAATTAAAGATCCAGTCATTTTACTTTTCCCTGTTCCAGCTAGTGAAAGAAACTGATTCTCAATCAGTCTGAAAAAATAATCAGGCAAAATGTGAAAGGACGTCATCATCTTTGCAAACCAAAATTAAGCTGTCACAATCAGAGTTAAAACCGATGTGATATCTCTGCAAGATGACTGATTAATTTTTCAGCCTGTAGTGGCAAATCAAGCCAGCAGAACAATAGCATGTGCCAGGTGCCAATTGAATGAATAGTGCCACATTCCTTTTTATTTTTTTTTTTCTCCCCCAAAAGATGCTGGCTAAAAGCATTTCTGCTCTCCACATCTCCAGCAGGCCTTTTCTAACACTGTAATATTTTCACAGTTGGACAGCTGTTTAATACTGGAACATTTCACTGCTCTGATTCACATTCCAGTCCCACAGCCTGGAAGGTGTACATGTCCTTACCTTTGTAACCATGAGGGAGGGGTTGACCAGGAGGTGGTCAGATGATCCCTGCAGCCTAAATTATTCTATGGTTCTATAGAATTCCAGAGAAATTCTACAAAATAGACTCAATTCTTCCTCCTGGATTCATCCAGTCACACTGGAGTGAATTGCAGCTAAAGTAATTCTGCTTTGCACCTGTGAAATCCTAGCCAGGGGAGGGAGGAAAGCCATGGGAAGCAGTGTGGCACAATCAGCATGGCCATTTCGAGTTTTAGTGCTATTCTCAAAACAAATCTAAAAATATAGCCTAGCCTATGTTTTCTCCAAATTTATTTCTCTTTGTCTGTACTTGTAATCCGTAGTAATGATGCAGTGGTGCTATTGCTATCGCAGATGGTGAAGGGTCTATGATGAAATTTTCATTTACTGCAAAATCCTTTGTGACATTTTATAAAGAAAATCGGTGGAAACTCCACTCCAGAAATGCTTAGCTGCTTGGGATATTACACTGATAACTATAGAAAAACAAACAAAAAAAAAAGCACCAACAAAATGCTACAATAATCCTGTAAAAATATCATATAATACTTTATTGATGTGCAAATTTTCTTGTAGTTGTTTATCTTTGGCTTTTCTATACAATATGTTTCAGGTAATCCAAATTCTGTTTCTATTTTTTCCAGTTTTATTTTAGGCAGATTAAGTGACACTTTAGCTCAGATGGTCAGAGCCTGGTGCTAAAAAGGCCAAGGCTGTGGGGTTCAGTCCCTATGTGGGCCACTCTCTTAAGTGAGTTGGACTTGATGATCCCTGTGGGTCCCTTCCAACTCAGAATATTCTGTGATTCTGTGCCTCTCATGCACATTGTAGTGCTGCTGTCATTCATATATTTAAAATCCACTCTCAGGAATTAGATAGTGTATCAGCAATGCATTCATATATTTCTTGTATTTATATATTTATTCTTATATTTCTATTTATATATTTCTTAACAGCAGATAATGACAAGAAAAAAAATGTCATTAAGAAATATAAGTCACAGCAGACCCCTGAGAAATCTGTGTTAGAACATCTACTTGGAAACAAGTATATTTTTTTTTTCACAGCTGCACACAATAATTTCAATGTAGGATTTTCTGATCTTGTTCAATTGACATGGTTTCAAGAGCAAGTATTGACTGCAGCAGTGTATGAGGCCATCAGAAAGCAGTTGATAATGAGCTCTGACACAGTGAAGATGGAATTTTTGCTTTAAGGTGTGCGATTAAGGTGTGTGAAATTACAAGTGCTGGGATAATGTGTGACAAATGGTGAAGGAGAAATACCTTTAGCTTAGAAGCACCTGCTGGTCTTTGAAAAATACATGTGCAAATGACAGTGGTATTATAAAAAATAGAAATTGTGTTCAAAAAAAAGAAATAAAGAACTAGGAAAATACAGCTTATTCTTCACCATCAATGATATGAATAGTTGAGACCATGTTCTACTACTGTATCATCCAGGTGTGAAGGATGTATGATGCAATTTACCCTGTGGAGCTGAGTTTATTATTACTGACACCACATGCATTTTTCACATTTTTGTCTACATAACGTGGAAGAGGTGAGATATGTGTAGTACAGATAAGATAGATAAGTGAGATAAAACCACTGCTCACTTAAAAAACCACTTGGTACAGACCTTTGCAGTTCCATACAGATGTAGCTGTGTGCATAATAGCTCTGCTAAGAGGGGAAACTACTCAAAGAAACAATTTAAATACCTACCTCAGTAACAGTCCAAAAAAGGGAGGTTAGGTCAGTCTGTACAGGATTAAAAAAAAAGAAAATCCACAGAAAATCAATTTTAAAAAGAAACATCAGTAGCAGGTGAATTTGAAGAGACTACACTAACACAGAGAGTGGAAGAAGGGTCTTGTGAAGGCTTGAATTTAAGCAAGAAGGAATTGAGTGACAGATGATTTGCAAGCTAGAAATCTCCATTTGTTTCATGAAAGGAATGAAGTCATGGAGTGGTTGTTGAAGACTGGAAGAAGTTAGAGGGGAAGATGGGATAGGACTGCAGAGAGAAAGCCTTCAGGAGAAATTTCAGAGCATTCTGAATGCAAGAATGAACTCACCTAAATCCTTGTAGGTGATACATGGGAGTTAGAGTTTGAAGTGCTAAAAGAAAAATGGATATCCTGAAGCTATGATCCTCAGACTAAAAGTCCCTTTCAAGGCACAAAGGGGCTGCCAAGGAGGAAAAGTGTGACTTTGTTGCACATTGTGATTTAGGTGGAGCCTGTGAGCCCTTAACAGCCTGAAGGCACAGCATCTTTCCCCACTCCAAGAACCTGAACGTGGAATACTCATGCTCTACACTCCAGTGACAGAATTATCACTTGGAAAGTGCTTCTAAGCCTCATCTTTGGAGGTCTTTTAGAAGAGCACTGTAGAGGATCTTAATTGAATTTGCTTTGCAGTGTGACCCAGTAAATGAGCACAATGGCAAGCAGAAAAAGAAGCAAGGGAAAAAATAACAATAAAAACTGTTCTGGGAGACCACACATCAAGGATACACCTACAGGAAGAGTTTTTGTGTTAATTCTGATGTGTAACAACGTCACTAGCAAGGGTATTTCTGACAGTATTAATGACATTGTGACATTGAAATTAAAAATTTTGGTGCTAGAAGTACTAACTGTGAAAGTCAATTCACACAGCTTTTCCAAGAAGGCTAATAGAATTATTGGCACTGTGTCTGAAGAGGAATAAAAGGATGTGAGAGACCTCAGAATGGCCTGGGTTTGAATCTGATATTGATTCATAGTAAAGGAATTCAAGAGTGATGTGAGTTGCTTAGAAATACTTGGCTCTTTTTCTATCTGCTATAAAGTTATGCTGTAAATGAAGCACATGTTAAAAAAAAATAAGATGTAAGGACACAAGTAGAAAAGAAGACAGCACACTGCTAAATATAACACATATGTACTCATTTGTTAGGAACAGGCAAGGGGAAAACTGGAATACTGTTGAGCTAGGTGATTGTTACATATATATTGAGGCTAGAGGGCTTGGACATGAGTCCTGGGATGCATTTGTCTTGGTAAAAATACAGAATAAGACCATGCTAATTTTGTTTCTGTCCAGATTCTTTTTCAAAGAACTAGTGGTGATGGATGTTAAGCAGCAGTGCTGTGTAATACCACACCACAGGTAACAAATGAATATCCTCTGGATAGAGCAGTGGGTGCGGTGATAGAAAGACCACGTGAGGTTTCCAGAGGATTGTAATTATCTTTACCAGGGCTATGTGAGTAAAAGATAAGTGGTTCAGTTGGGACCAGATTATTGGTGCATCTCCTACCCACCAAGCAGGGTGTGCTCCTTCTTTCACTGGGAGAAAACCTTACAATGTGTACAAAAGACNTGTTAGGGCATGTTAACCGAGGTTCAGCCACAGAGTAGAAGAAATGAAAGAGTTTCAAGGCAGTTGTTTTCCTAGGAACAGCTGGAGTAGGCCAACATCTAGCCATGCCTGTCTGCATTGACACAACATTGCTAATAACTTGATCTAGTTTTCTGGGGAGGGGAAGGGGTACATTTGGAAAAATTACAACTCTCAAAGTATATTTCTATCTTTTCTTTGTTTCTGCTGTATCCTAGTGAGGGAAGATAGGGTTCTGTCTGGAGCAGAAACCTCAGCAGAGGGTGGTGTTGTGGTAAATAGAGATTTCTTCTTATCTACCAATACATTGTNTCTGCATTGACACAACATTGCTAAGAGCTTGATCTAGTTTTCTGGGGAAGGGGTACATTTGAAAACATTACAACTCTCAAAGTATAGTTCTATCTTTTCTTTGTTTCTGCTGTATCCTAGTGAGGGAAGATAGGGTTGTGTCTGGAGCAGAAACCTCAGCAGAGGGTGGTGTTGTGGTAAATAGAGATTTCTTCTTATCTACCAATACATTGTTAGTCTGTGAGGTAGCTGGTGCACAGCGACTCAGGACTCATATTCCCAGTGCTCCCATGGGATATAAGGACTCCCACAGCAGAGGAAAAGCAAGCAACATCACATATAAAACACACCTACGAAAGCAACACAGACCTGGGCTGTGAAGGCATCCATAATCATCACTGGTTAGGTCAACAGCATGCCTTTGGGAAAATAACTTGACTATGGATTTTCATGTAGTGCTAAGAAAAGAAAATAAAAAAACAACTATGGAAATTTCCTGTCTTTTATTAATTTGTCATTGTTGGTTTTGCAAGGCATTGTTAGTTTTTTTTCCATGACTGCTGCTTCTAAAAACATCTTGTGTCTGTTAGAAAAAGAGATGACATAGTATTTTTTTTTCTGTTTAAAAATTTCACTACACACTCTTTTTCAACCTGGTCCTTCAAGAAAGAGCTTACTAAAATAAGAGGGAGAGGAAGAAGAGGAAAGAGAACAATGTAGTTGATCTATTTCTTCTCTTTTATTAAGCATTTCTTGCAGAATCTTATTAGTCTTCTTGCAGAGGCAGTACCTCACATGACTTAAGAACTTCATTAAAGAGGAAGCTTTTGTGAGACAATTTCTACCTTTTTCTCAAGTTATTCTTCATCCTGCTTTTATATGGACGAGGCCCCATTAACATACTAACACAAAGTGCAGTTAAGCCAGGGCACTGTGAAAAGCATCCATTTAGCCATCAAATACTTTCTATACCTTCAGTAGAGAAAAGTTTCCCTTTGTTTTTTTTTTTCCCTAGACTTCAGTGTCCAGCCAGTGTGTTGCCATGATTCCATAATTTCCCTACTCACAGCTGTTGACTCCAGCACCAGATGTCAGCTTTGGAGAAAGGGCACACCATGAGGTTTTGTCCATAAGAAATACATTTTAAAAAACCTCTGTGACCTGGACTAGCAATAATATCTCGTCCTCTGTGAAGCCAGGCTAAATGCTAATTGGGAATACACAAGGAAATTTGCACTGTCTATCTACATGGAGTGCCATGAAATTTCATTAGCTTCCTTTCCAAGTGTGTGAGCAACAAGCATGTAGCTGATTTTAATTTGGACCCTAAACAAGCACATGCAAACAGAATAACATCTTAGAGGAGATCATAATGAAAATCCCTGGCTTACTTAGAAATGATAACAAAAGGAGCATTATTTATTTGGGGTTGGTCCTCAGTATTTCAGAACCACTGAACCTCTTTTTAAGAGACTGGAATTATTCAAGTAGGAGTACTAGAAACTTCAATTAGCACCATTTCTGACAGGCCAGCTATGAGTTCCTCAGGCTTTTACTGGACAGATGACATTGCGTGTGTGTGAAAATCATCTTCAAATTAAAGGTGATCTTACTTTGCTCTCATTGCTGTCCTGACCTGTCAAGACTCCTCTTATTCTGAGGGTTCCTCAGCTGGTCCTGCCATCTCTCCTGCTCTAGTCAAGGAGTCTGGGCTGCTTTTTCCAGGCTCATGTGGCAGTAACACCACGAGAACTGCCCAACATCATAGCCTGCAGTGCCCTGACCACATCATGTCTTGTGAGAGAGACATTCAGACAGGTTTCATGTAACATCCTGTGCGCCTCATTTCTTCCAAAATGATCCCAGTTTTGCCTCAAAGAAAATGTCTCTCTGCTGCGTGGAGAGGTCCCTAAGTTGGTTACATGTTCAAAATCTGCACAGCTATCCCTCTAAAATGCACCAGATGTCAAAGTGACGTGAACATCTCCAGCCACACAAGGCGGGGGTTTTATGACAGAATAGTAAGTGATAAATTAGTTAGCTGTGTTGGCTTCACAAATGACATCCTTTTCAAATGAATAGGTGGAATTCATGTTTCTCTTACTTTTCTTGCTGAAATACCTGCAACCTCTAAAGGACATGGCATATAAATTATGCGAATAAAGAAATAATTATTTCAAAAGAGTTTGTGAAAATATAGAAGGAAGAGGGGGTTTTTTATTATTGTTATTTTTAATTAAAAATGTCTGTTTTCCTTTTTATGTATAGGATAATTTAAATCAACATAGATCTAAACTTCATGGCTAATAATGACACAACTTCCCATAGACTTCAGTGGAATCAGAAAGATTTTACAAGCTAAGGGGCCAAATTCCTATTTCTGTACTTTCCTTATCTCATATTTTTTATTTTCTCCAGTATTTCCTTTCTTTATGAATAGAAGCCTTAGACAGCTAGACAGACCATTCTACAGGTCCATATTTATGCAGATGCTCCTTGCTTTATAGTACTTGTTCATTCCCAAGCAGCAGTAATAATTAAGAACTGCTACCGACAGCAAATTCCTTGGTTGTTATGCATGGTTTACCACTGGCAATAATGAGAAAATACCACTTGCTTTAATTAAACAACAATAAATTAGAAGCGATGATTTACTGAGGATAATTGTTCTTTATTTATTAAAGAATGTAGCTTGATGTGTGTTGTTCTTTTCATGCAACATCAACTTCTTTTTAAGTAGTCAGCCTTGCACTTGCATGGTTCGTGTTCATGAAGTGCTTGCTGTAAGGCTGGAAACAAATGGTGATTAAAAACAGTGTCCTGTTATGTTTTTGAAGGAGCTAATGGCCCCCTTTGGAGTTGCTAATTGGCAAGTTCTGCAACTCCAGGCTTTTGAGGTATGGTTGCCATGGAAAAATTGCTTTGAAGTTGGCAGTTGTGAATATTTGACCACGGTTTTTCCTAGTTTGGAGTCCGGATGAAAAGCACTGTCATTTCTCCCACAGGGCAAAAGATGGCTGGAGAAACTGTGCAAAATGATTACCCATCAGAGTGGGCAGAACGGTGGCAGATGATGACAAACAAGGTTCTCCCAATGGACTTCATTTCTCTGTTTTTTGGAGCTTTTAGTTTTTTGGTTTTGGATGACATAGTATGTGGTTTTGGGGTTTTTTTTTGGGTTTTTTTTTTTTTTTTTTTTGGGCAGCCCTTGATCTGATTAGAAGATTTGTGGATGAACAAAGGTGAGTGACTTCTGTTCAACCTGAGCATTTGTAAAGGAAATGCAGTTTCCGGAGCTGGAAGATAAGTTGGAGTTCCTGAAGTACAATATATAATTGCAAATAAAACGACCTACTGAAAAGTTATTTGGAGAATTCACATCTCCTGCACCGGAAAAGATGCAGACCAAGTTGTTTCAGTATGACTGAGAGGAACTTTTGTAAAAGGCTTATATTATATCATAACGCCAAGGGAAGCAGTACATGGCTTACCCTCTCAAACTAACCTGTGCCACAGTTTGTGATGTTCCCCAGTGACTTATTAGCAAGCTTAAAGTCCTCCTGCCCTATTGTAATCTTTCTTTTTTAAATCCCTTTGCAAGTTTGCCCAAAAATCAAACTGGCTTTGACCTTTATCTACATATGCAGTTAACACAACAAAAACAGACAGATAAATGTTACATATAAAAAAAACCCCACCCCATTCCTGTTTTTCTGACTTCTTATATTCTCACTACTGCACTCATAAAACAATGAAATGCATGTTTTTATCACTGGACACGGGCCAATTGTCCTAAAATATCTTTGCTCTTATGCCTCAGCTTTACACTTCAGTTTCCTTTAGAAAACACTACCCATCATGTTAAATTGTGTGTTCATGTGGCTACTGGGCATGAATCTGAGCCAAAAAAACCTATCCCGTAGTTTGATTTACAGCTAATTTTTAGAAGCTGTTTCAAGAGGCATGAATAGTTTATTTTCTGCAGAGATATTTATCTATATATCATTAAAAAAATCTTTTCATGGCACACTCACAGTGATTATGATTCTTGTATAAAAGATGAATTTTGAAGAAATCTTTACCTTAGAGTAGTCTCTAAAGTACTAAAAATATAAGAAGTATAAAAAATAAACATGGTTGCACAACATAAATATGATATGATGAAGCGGAGACAGCAAGATTTATTTTTTTTCCAATTATCTAGTCTAACCGGAGGCAAGTCAGACTTTCTTAGCACCTTTTGAAAAATGAGAGTTCTTCAGGCTTAAAATTTGCAGGTCGAAGTAATAAAACTGTGTTCATAAACAGTGAATTTCTTATGTAGAACTTGAGAGTTGTCTATTCTTCTCTTGTTTGATATACACAAGGTTTCTTTTGGGGATGGAAAGCAAGGCCTTTTTGACATCAAAAGAAAGTATCCAAATCACGACACCTGGGAATGGGTTTTAAGCATATACTGGGATTTTGATTTCTAAAGAAATTAATTTGAACCTGTTGGATAGATTTCATTTTCTTAATTGGTCACAGTGAAATAATGGTTTAAGACATTGCAATCCCCTTTATTATTATTTTTTTTAGTGTATAATTCTCCCTCTCAACGTGCTGCTTTTTATATTAAATAAAATTGTTTAATTTCTTTTCTACTAAGTCACAAGAATTACCTTTATGTGACTTTGTATCTGTTGAATACCAGTAATTAAGGTCAAGCCTTTCCTGATGCCCAGTTCTGTCCTACTAGCTGCATGGTTATATTTCTTTTGCAGGTTCAGAATTGTTAACATTTATATTCTGTCACAGGAGAGATTTATCTAGAGTACCTACAATTCCAATAACTTCTATCAAGAAGAACAAGTCAATGTTTTGGGGTTCTTTTAAGGTACTGCAGTAAAACGATCTGAAATTGAAACTGAGATGGTCAGAAATGTCGGAGGCCTGTGTGACAACTTGGAGCAATGAGAAAAGAACAGTGTGAGCACACGTACTCTGGAAGGTAATGTGGAATAGATGAAAATTAAAGTGAGGTGCTTTACTTTACATATTACATGTGGGTTTACGAGATAATATGCAACCAGAGACAGAACCCTGAGCTACTGAAGCCAAAGGAAAGCCGTCTTTGTAGAGCAGCAAAGGTGACCAGAAACAGAAAGATCACAACCCTTTGTACTTACATGCCCAGAATTCTCTTGAACTTGCTTCACATTGCATTCTTTAATATAGGAAATGCCAAAAAACTCTGGTTTTAAAGAGTAAGTGTGAAATGCTACTATTTTTTCTGTTTAAGAAAGGGTAAAAGATTGCTGATGTTGATAATAAAAGTAATATGAGCCAGAGAAAAGATACGTTGCACCACAGGAAGCAGATTCAGAAGAATTCACCAGATATTTTAATCTGACAGTAAAAATGCTAGACTTAAGCTATAAATAAACTGAAAAATGCCATTCCACTTTACAGCTCCTTCAGTTGTGAAGCCTGCTCAATATGTCTTTTCTCTGTCATATAGAGGGCCATTTCTTCAAATTTCTCACTTATGCCAATGTAAATATTTGTAATCTGTTTTAAAGGACTCTTTTTTTCATGTCCCGGCCAGATTTAAAGTACAGAATATCTCTTCCAGCAGCATGACTGGCAAAGTGATAAAGTGCAATGGTGCTGTAAGTATCAAACATACAGGACTCCCAATGTCCTTCTGCTGTATACATCAGCCAGGGCCTGGTGCTGCAAGTAAAAGACCAACATGGATCAGAAAGTTGAGCTTTTTTCTTCCTTGTCTCCTCTGAGGATATGCATGTTACTCTGACAGTTTTTTTGTTTTTTTTTTTTTACTAAAATATGGCCTCATGCAAAAGGTTTTATTTAGAATTCAGTAGAGGTAGACTGGCCTCTCCACCACCATGTGAGGACAGGCAACCCCTGTGCAGGAGCCCTTGGATTCATGCCCAGTGAGTTTTAACCTTCCTCCATTCATACTGGCAAAACATGAGCTGAGCACCAAACTGTTTTTGGAAGGACGACTCCCATCTCACTAAACAAAAAAGTAAATGTATCAAGAAGATCAAGATTCATTGAGTGATTGTCTCCAGCATGATGTGCAAGGCTAATTCTGGAAGATGTGGGCTTAGCTCACAGGCTCACAGGCTCATCTCCAAGTACTGTTTAATCATTATGGATGATTAAAACCGTGCAGAAATGTTGCACAATCAAAACCTGTCCCTTTCCACAAAATGTCATCATCACTAGACTTCAGAATCATACCTGTGTTTACCTTTTATTCATTCCAGAATAAAAGAATCTTGAATTCACTTTATTTACAGAAAAATACTGACATGCAGCATGGGAAATCCCCCCTCAGTCCTTTCCTTCAGAGGTGCATGAGCACAACTGAAGTGCTCTGGTAATTAGGTCAGTTTCTGCAGTGATGAATATTTGAAGCTATTAAGCAAATTGGGGGAATTGCAGCTAGGATCCTTGTAGTCTATATTCTTGTTCTAACTGCTGGCACACAACAGTAAGGAAAAAAAAGAAAAAAATATATCATCCTTTCTCCATCTTTAAATAATGCTTATTATCCATATGGAAATGCAAAGGACATACAGGACAAACAAGCAGAGACTACAAACTGTGAATAGCAGGTAAACCTACTCACCATCCTGATGTAGAAGCCTTTGTTTTTAATTCCTGTTATGAGGAACATGGTCCAAATCCAATTCTTCTAGATCCCTTTCCAAAAGACAGACTCCACAGATCTAGAAACCATAAGGATAACACTTGGGAACTAGGTATTCGAAACTTACGGGTTTTGGCCTTCACTATTTTTTTTTCCTAAATACCTTTCTCAATGTAATACATTCATATAATTTTTTGCTTCAGTTTTTCTATGTCTACATTTTCTTTCCTGTGATAAATCACAGGTTGTTCTTCCAGAGCTTTTGTTTTGTTTTGTTTTTTTTGTTTTGTTTTTTTTTTTTCTCCAAGTATATTTGGACAAAGGTACAATTGGTTATCTTTATGGCCATTTATACTCTGAATTGGTATTTAAAATATCAGTATTTCTATGGGCTCATTTTATTTCAATGAACATGGAGGATTTTTATATAATAGATATACTTGGCTCCGTACCTGCAATGCATTTTGCACAGCTCTTCGCTCTCTTTCTAAATATACCAACAACACAGTTCCACTAAATTCATTAGGGAAGGATAGGCAACATTATTCAAGTGAAATGCCACACGAGTGCTTTTAAAATGCAATGTTTACTGTCTTCCAACAGTTAATAACAGGCTGATGAGAATTTAGCGTGCAGGAGAGGGGAGACATCATAAGCGCTATTGATTTTTCTTAAGTGCTAAAGCTTTTAAAGGGATTCCTACAAAGACACTTGCTATATGGAACAGGACTCTGTGCTTTGTCAATTTAGCTGGACAGCTGAAGAAAGATATAGACTGGAAAATCAAAGAAAGGGAGAGACCTCTGGGGTTAATAAAAGTGAAGCTGGGTTCCTCCCAAATTGCTTTGTAGACAATTGGGAAGGCATCACAACCATTCAGCTTCACGCTGGTGGAGCATCTTATCCAGGTGTTATCAGTCCCACTCTTAAAAGGTTGCAGAGAGAGACCCAGGTTAAGTTATACTCCAAAACTCTTCAGAAACTGGGGGTAGAGCCAGTCACATTCACAACCTCAGATCAATATCAACCATATGCACGACAAAAATCTCTCTCATAGAGCCAAATTCACAAATAATGTCACAATGCTAAATGATCTGTTTCAACCTCCCATTACACTTGCTGTTCTTTTTCTGACAGATTACAGAACGTGGCACTCAGCTTACCATGAAGTGTATACTTTCCCAAGGCCAATTGCTGAGCAAGAGATCCATCAAGGCTCCTGAAATGCATTTTCAAAGAGGTTAAAGTGATCTGGTGATGTGCTGTATTTGAAGTGCTTTTCTACTTAGAATACTGAAGTCCAGAAGGCAGCAATTTAAAATGAGGTTAGGAAATTATTTACAATATATTTGTTCTTCATATATAGTCAAAGGCATGTTTTGAGGCTTTTTGTGAATGTTTTGACAATGTGAAATGAAGTATCAATAAATTAAGCTGAGCTAGTTCAAAACACTTACTGACCTTTTAACTTCTCATGGGATAAGTACAGATCAGATATCAAAGCTGAAAATCAGAGTATTTGTTTATAACAATTTACAGGGAGGTTAGAGATGCAGCAGTAGGCCAGAAATGTGGTATTTATGTAGTCTACAAACATATTCTTCACTAGCTGAAAACAAGCCCAGATTTTTGCCTCAAGCATGCTTTAATCTGTACAAGTAAAATAATTTCTGCTTTGGTTTTGCATAGAATTACAGCACTATACAAAGAGATATTGCCTGTGTATAAATACACCTATCCTACCCTCTAAGGATTTAGGGAAGATTTGCATATAAAGTGAAATTTGATCTTTTCAGTAAATCAGTAAACATCAGGAACTCTCACAGTGCCTGCTTTTTCGATTTTGAAAGATTGAAATTGAAAAAAATTTCAGCAGTAAAGTTTTTCAGTAAAAGCTAAATAAGCAAAGCAATGCAGGGGCTGAAAAGACAGTTTGGCACCTGGATTTTTTTTTTTTTTTCCTTAGCAGCTGTAGCATCAGAGCTGTCAGAGCTATTCCTGAGGTCTTCAGATCTAGTAAGGTTATATAAACTTTAATGGAAAAAGGACTAACTCTCCTAGGCTGAGGGAGGGCCCTTTACCTTATTTTTGACACCTAAACTATGCAACAATGAGAGGCCAGGAAACCCAAAAAGATCAGGGCACCGTGGAATGAATAAAATAGGATCATGGAGCTACAGAGAGTGAATGCAACAAAATTTAAGACAGGAACAGGAGCAGCCTGTACTCAGTAATGAAGGCAAAGGAGGAGGTAGAGGAAAAGTTCGTATCCTCAGATAAATACCATGATATGTGAAACTCCTGCTGCTTTTTTTAAAAAATTGATTCTTACTGAGGTAAAGTACTAAAAACAAAACAAAACAAAACAAACAAACAAACAAACAACACACACACAAAAAAGACACCTCTACTTCTCAGACAGATCTGTTAATAAATGATCTGAGGTTCATTGCAAGTGGTTTTTATTCTCATGTAAAAAGCAGTGAACAAAGCAGTTTTCAGAAAAAAAAAAAAATGAACAAAAGTGGTTTTGTTTTTTTTGTTTTTTTGTTTTTTTTTTAAAGATCCTGCAAACCAAAATAAGTGTGAAATTAGCATTATAGCAGCCTTCCAGGACCTAAAGAAAGGTGGAGAGGGACTTTTTCCAAGGTCATGTTGGGACTGGACAAGGGGGAATGTGGCCTTAAGCTTAAGGAGAGTAGGTTTAGATTGAATATTTGGTGGAAATTATCTACTGTGAGGGTGGTGAGGCACTGGAACACATTGCCCAGGGAGGCTGTGGCTGCCCCATCCCTGGAAGTGTTCAGGGCCAGGTTGGACTGGGCTTTGGGCAGCCTGGTCTAGTGTCCCTGCCCATGGCAGGGGGTTAGAATGAGATGATCTTTGTTTAAGGTCCAAACCACACCACACCACTCTATGATTCTATGATTCTGAAATGATTTTTTTTCCTTTTGTCAAAAGCTTTGCCAATGAAATGAATTCCCTCCCAGTTGCTGACATCCCCTGAATTATGGGAAGTAGTGTACACATATACTTGTGCATTTCCACTCTTGGATATTTCCAATTATCTCAGCTATACTTCAGCTTTTTGACACATCTACCTTATTTTTCATGGGGAAAAATAATTAAAAATATATTATTAAGTGAGCTCCAACAGAAAGGACTGCCAATCAAAATGTAACATATTGAAAAGGTCAAATATTTCCCTTTAATACATTCAGAGCCAGAACTCTCTTTGTTCTTCAGTTTCTTCAATGCTACAATTAATTCAATTAAAGTAACTTTAAAGCTAAGAAGTGTTGTCATAGATCATAACCTTTAGAAATGTCTGCATTCTTTCTTACACATTTACCTTAGTTAGCATATTTTAATGGCATCTCAAGGAAGAACTGTGTTAAGTGCTCTTGGCTTCTAAAAAAAAAATAATAGTAAAATTAATAAATAAGGAAGCTGTCAAAATCATACAGAAAGATTTAGAGGTATTATATTTAAAGATCAATACCCATTCATACAATGGAGTGGACACAGAAATATAGAGTGATAGGAAAAAATAGAGCACTGGGAAAAAATTAATTACAGTAAAATGTCTATTGTATCTCCCACTGGCATTTTCTCTCAAGAAAGGATGATGGCTGTAGGGTGGGTTAAAGGAGATAACAGGTTGAAAAGAAGGGCAGAGGAAGCATATACCTGAGGATTTGGGTGACTGTCCTAAGTGAGGAGCTGACCAGCTTCCTAAAGGTTGGTCTTTCAAAACATCTGAGGAAAAAAAAGTTACGTTATTCCATCATTTTGAACACGACTGGCATAAGAATGTTGTATGACAATCAGCACCACAAAGGTGGTAAAATACTCAGGCAGGTAACGTGTCTGCCCTGGTCCTTTTACCCTTATGGAGCCATCTCAGGAAATGGGAATGCTGCTGCCATCTGCTCTGCAGGAGGACTGAATTGGTTCCAAAAGATCAAACTGGCTCCAAAAGGCTTAGACAAGATCAAACTGGTCCCGATCTGATCCAACAGGTTCAAATGTGTTTAAAACAGATCAAAACAAATAAAACTGCTTCAACCCTTTTGAACCAGATCAAACCAGTTAAAAATGGACTAAACTCATTCCAGCTGGATAAACCCATTTCCTCCAGTCTAAACCAAATCCAACCTGTTTCAAGTGGATCAAGCCAGTTTGGTCAGGTTCCAACCATTCCTAACTGGATTAAACTGGTTCCAACTAGTTCTGCCGATTCCAGCTGGATCAAAAGCAGATTAAACCAGTTCAAACTGGTTTAAATCACTTCAAACTGGTTCAAGCTGGACTAATCTGATTCCAGATCAAACTGGTTCCGAACAGTTTAAACCAGATAAAACCAGTTCAAGCAAGATCCAAACTGTCATAAAGGTTTTAAACTGGACAACACTGGTTCCACCCAGTACAAACCAGTTCTTATTTCTTTAAACCAGATCAGCCTGGTTCTAACCAATTTAAACCAGACTAAACTCGTTCCAACTGCTTCAAACCAATTTTAACAGGATCAAACCAGATAAATCTGGTTCAAACCCGTTCCATTCAGTTCAAGCCATGCTAAACTTGACTAAACTGGTTCCAGCCACCCAACGTGGCGACCTCCAAAACTGGGAAGCTAAACAACCCCAAACCAGCCACAAAAGCCAACCCCCTCTACCTCCTGCCATAAAGAAGCCAAACTACAGCCAGCAATCCAAGGCTGTTACCCGTGAAGGCATTTTCAGCCAGCAAACACAGTCGCTGCTTTCCTCAGCTCCCTTGAAAGAGCAGAACAACTGGCAACAGATGTGACATTTTCCAGCCTTTTATAATCCCTTTGATCCCTCAGAGGGGATGGTAATTTTCAGACTGCAAAACACTGCTTGAAAGAAAATTTTTTTCAGATTATTTGCGAGAGGAACTTGAGAATGATAATCAAATATTTTATAAATCAGGGCTCATCTGCCTCTTTTTTGACCTCACACATTGTGCTAGACAAGAAGGTACAAGGTAAAAAAACACTCTCTTCTCATATGTGCACCCCCCCAATTAAGTGTTACTCAGGAGGTTATGTTCTGCAGGTTAGGAAATGCAAGTTTAAAACAACATGGATTTTTATGTTCCTTGTACCACCCTGGAACAGTCTTCTCTGCTATTTTGAAAGGTATGGAATAAAAAAAAAAACAAACAACAAAAAAAACAAAACAAACAAACAAACAAAAAAACCCCCACAAAACAAAACAAAAAAACACCTCAAAAAGGAGTCATTCCTTTTAAAAAATTCTGATTAATTTCTTAGTCAAGAATTATACCCAGTTTTATTTAGATATATAAATAGCTTTTCCTTTCCCTCCTCTATGTCAAAGCCTATAATACTCCTGAATATCAAAACAGAATCACACAAAAAAATATGGATTATTTGTGTTCACAGTCTGTATTGTTTAGAAGGAAAAGCATTTTTCTGAGCACCCTTTTTTTTGGTGCAATTACTAATAAAATTTGCAATTTACACAAATATACCACTGTTTGTTCAAACATGGCCTCTCTGGAAGGCATTCGTTCAAAGATACTGTATTGATTTAAATTGAAATGAATTACCTTTCAGGAAAAATGCATTAACTTCAGTGGAGAGACATGGCAGTGAATATAAATGAAAATAAAAAATTATTTCACTAGACTATTTTGGCATCAGTTCACATGATTTTTTCTCTATAATTTTTTTTCCTTTTGTAAAATAAATTGAATCCAAACCAACACTAGCTTATGACATTGTATATGTATGAATTTCAACAAGGATGAAAAAAAGATGGAGAAATAGAAGAGGTATGAAATATGAATCAGATGGCCTTAAGGTCCTTCCTTTCCCCAAGGATTTTACCTACCTATCCTTATTTATTGTCTGATTTAATAGACACTTGAGGAATTTTATTTTATTATTTTGAGGGAGGGAAGAGTAAATCAATTTAAGCACTTAATGGGATTTCTCCTTTAAATAGTCCTGTGAGCAGACTGATTAATGTATTTTATTTTGTGTATCTTCCAGAGCAATGAAGCCATGTGATTTTTTTGTCCCAAATAGCTTCACATACATAATATTTTTGTGACAGTCCCCACTAAAGAATATACACTTCAAGTCAGAATTTTTCTCTATTTACTAAAATTAGATTTGCAACTTAATCTTGCAAATAAGATTTGGTGTATCAGAGCTAATAATTTGGTTTCTGAGGATCACACAACAAGAAGATGAACAACAACCACAAAAAAGGAAGTATAGAGGTGTGCACATATATATATATATATATATATTTATATATAGGCGTTTCAGGTAAATCTATTTCACTCACAAAAGTGAAGTCATTGTAATAAAATGTGGACTAGTCAAGTAAAATGTCAATTTTAAAGGCTCTCATCAAACTGAAGGAAGGAGATGACATCTTTTCCACAACTTAAGTCAGTATTATGCAGCCACTGCATTAAACTGCACTTGTATTAAACAGTGATTCTAATTGGAATTTTTGCATTGGCATTTTTAAAGTCAAACAAACTCCATTCACTATTTTCTCTGTGCTTCTCATCTACCATTTTGGCGATGTTGTGATGAGTTGGAGTTCTGTAGTTGCTCTTTGGTCAACAGTAATCTTTTATTGATTTCATATTGAGTCTTTATTCCCCAGCTAATCTTTCTTGGATGCCATCCAAACAAGTGGACTCAAGCCTTGAAGCAGGGAACAAGCGCTGATGTGACATGGAAGAAAGATGGTGAGTGATTGCATTAGTTTTGAGAGGCTGAGGACAGCAAACAGAAGGAAGAGCTGTAGGAAAAGAGATGAAGAAGTCATCCCATCAGGACAGTGAGTGTTAAAACAAGCTGGTGAAGAAAATGCACTCATTGGAGACTCTTAAAATGTATGTCTTCATACTTGTTACTCATGAAACAGTCATGGCATGGAAAGGGTTGAAAATGGAAATTCTGACAAGAGAGAATTTTAAAGAAACCAACGTACTGTAGAACAAACTGAACTTCATTTGTTACCTTTATTAGGCTGTGTTCATTAAACCAGAAGATGCAATTAAAGGAGTAGATATTAACTTGTTAGCTCAATCACAAAAGTCCTATCAGAAGATCATTCTGAGCAGCTCTGTTTTCCTAATGAGTGCACAGCCGCTGACTGAATCACCCAGAAATGTTTTAGCACAAGGTAAAAGAGAAGAATTTGGATGATTTGGTATTGAGCACTGCTTTTCATTTCACCATCATTCTCTCGCCTTTGAACTCTACCTCGAGGATGAAATACAATGGTTTGATTTTCATCAATGGCATTTAATGATGATACCACACCTTGATGATACACCTAAAATTAAGATTTCAATCCATCACTTGGAACTAACTGGAAGTTCACTCATATTTTAAAGAGGTAAAACTACTTAATGGTAGTTCCCTGTATTGGTTTCTTCTCCAGTGTCTGGAGCATATATCTATATATTTGCAGGGATCGTAGAGCCAGCCACTTGATGTCACCATTACTCCACAGAAATATTGCTCTTCATGCACTAACAGGGTGCAAAATAAGTGGCTGAAATAGAAATGTGCTTGGAATTAATGTTTCTGTCACTAGACATATGAGGTAGATAGACGATGTGCACCATCACATTTATTCTCCTCTACACAAAGAGAAAGGGTAGCTAAAGAAAATCTTTTTGTGTTTGCACTAAAGATTACTTTTAATTAGGAGACTTGTCTGAGAGGAATAAGATTTAGGGTTTTTTTAAGAATGAAAAATATTGGTGAGGAAAGACTACTGGCAAAATCAGTAACACTGTAATAAACTGAAAAAGTTAGGAATCTTTGGGTCAGAAATATTTGTTGTTGCTGAATACAATTCTTTTGTTGTTGTTGTTATCAGAGACTGAAAAAATATATTTTGGACTCTTCTGGAAATCCTTTGTATATGTGAAAAAGTTTTAGAGTCCAGTGTCATGATTCAATTTATCAAAAGGATCAATGCCTTTTAATATTGTAAGAAAGGCCAGAATCCTACCTTACTTGAAAATTGCATTTGTTAAAAATGTGAATTTTCATGGGCTGTATTCAATTTATGATGCAAAAGCACAACTGCTGCACTCAAGATAATTCATCTTTAGGTCCTTTATAGAGGAAAAGTAAAAGGCAATTTTTTTACCGGGAAATTTTAACAAGTTAAAGATAAGCAGTGGATATGATTGCTAATATTCAACTCTCTAATATAAAATAAAGTCAAATTGAGCCATATCAGTTTCTGCTCAGCTGGTAACTTGCTTTTCTCTCCAGTATTTCTACTATATTTCCACAAACAATATATTTAAGCAATAAAAGTAGAGGAACAGAGCTTTTTCTGAGAATTAACAACCTCCTGAGAGCCAATGATCCACAACCCTGGAAAGGGTCATTAAACCCCAAAGAAATGTCCAGTGCTGAAGTTGTTATTGATATGAGCTGCAAGTCTTTGTATTTATCTGCAGAAAAGAATGGGGCAGGCAAAAATTTGGAATTTATATTTCTACAAGTGAAAATATCTTCAGCAAACCAAGTAAATGATGCTATTATAATAACATGAATGTCCTTGGTAACTGTTCATCATATTCCAGAAATTTCAGTCCTTGGTACATCATGATGAAATGTATTTGATTATGTGGTTCTTGGAAGAATCTGTTAACATGACACTCAGAAGAGACAAACTTTTTTGAAGGAAGAGAATAAACAAGCAAAACTAAATGGACTGTAAAGCTGACTGATAAACTGAGGACACAAAGGCAGAAGAAAAAAGAATCAGGAGAAGAGTAAAACATAAGCAGCAAAAAAGTTGGAGAACAAGAAAAAATTAAATCTGTTTTCACATTTTGGTAGTTTTTCCTCTGTAGATTTGTGTGCAAAACCAGAACTACTCCAACTCTAAGGTGTAGAATTGCCTAATGGATGTATTTTAGATGAAGTTTCTTTTTGGATGACTGACTCTATTCCAACATTATCCATGTGGATAAATTTAATATGTTATTTATTTATTTATTTTCTCCCAAGAGTGGTGTTCTGTCGTGGACAAGCAGAAATTCAGCAATTTCTACAAAAAATTGGAAACTACATTAGACTTCATGGATCATTGACTTGAAGAGGCTAAGCAGAGTAACAATATGCTTTGTAAAGGACAGAGCACTTTGAGCAGTATGGTTTTTCTGATTTATGTGTCTTCTCCCAGCATCTGAGGGGCTTTTTAGGCATTCAGCTGCAACTATTTTCTCTGTATATAGGATAGCTCTTTTTTTTTTTTTTTTAATTCATAAAGTACCCAAACTTTTATGCTAAACAGAAGTCATGTCTTGAATAAAGGATTTAATTTGAATTCTTGATAACATTAAATTTCTTGACAAAGGTCATGAGAGGATATTCTGGTGCAGAATAGGGAGCTGACATGTTTTTATTAATTAAATCTCTCTTGGTAGCTATGAGGGAGATATATATAGCTTTTATGAAGCTTTTGCTTCACCTATGCAGAACTGATTTAACTTCCCTGAGTCTGGTATTTGCCTTAGGGCATTCTTTCAAGGATTACTGAACTTCAAAGCTTAGGAGCTTGGGTCTTTTCTGGTGCTGAAGTATATCAGGTACTGGAAGACAAGTCAAGCTACTCAATATGAGAGAAAAGCCTGACCTTAGATTTTTCTTTCAGCCTAGGGCTATCTGAAAGTGGAAAAGAAAGCCCTGAGACGAGGTGGAGCTGCAACAAAAGCTGTTGAAAAAAAAAACAAAAACAAAACAAAAACTAACAAAACATCAAAACCAAACAAACAAAACAATAAACCAAATAAACAAATCACAACAAACAAACAAAACAACAAAAACAAGCAAACGAAGCACAAAAAACAAACAAAACAACAAAACCAAACAACCCCCCCCCCCCAAACCCTGGAAAAATATTATGTTTGAGATTCTGAAAGACATAAATTTTGAAAAAGATGCAGTAAGAAAGAAGTTATACAAATGGAAAATCAAAACCTCTATATATTAGAAATTAGAAATATCATGGGCATTGGAAGTGACTGATTTTTTATGCATTCTCTGCAGTACTGTAGCAAAACATATGATATCAGGGGTAACATATTTTACAGTCAAATCTTTTTCATTCACCCTCATACAGGCTTATGACCAGCAGTACACATATATATGGCTATAAAAGTGTCCTGTAAATAAATTGTAGTTTTAATTTCTATTCATGGTAAGAGCAGCATATATTTTAACTAATATATAAAATACCAAGCCTTGGAGACACTATAAAGGACGCTAGAAAAAGATAAGCTGTTCAAAATCCTGGTGTTTTTTATGGTTAATCATAAACCATGAATAAGTGCGTTCATGTATATTTCACGTTGCTTATTGCTGCCTCACTACTGTTATCAGTTAAAGTTTCATATCAGCAAAACCATAAACATTATTCAAAAATAATAATCAGGAATTTATAGCTAGTAATAAAAAAAAAAAAAAGGCAAAACAGAAAATGCAATTTTCTATGATGTCTCACAGTGCTTATAATTAATTTCAGATAGAAATTGAAATTACATTACACATTATAGGCAGTGGAGGCTTTTTGGGGAACCCATCAATAGGTCATTTTTCTGAAGGGTATGTTTACAATTGCACATTGATGAAATACATGCATTAGAATGCAAATGCAAAGAAGAGAGTCTGGAAAAACGTGTGAGAGCCATGTTCCCCTCACGCTAGGAGTACTCTGACTTTTGTGCATATTCTTAAGCCTGCTGGCATCTCCTTCCTGAAAACATCATTCCAGGTGCACTAAAGCTCTTGGCAAGATTATAATTACCTTCAATGGTTTTCAAGAAGGCCCTGAGATAACAGAATTCTTCTATCAGCAGGTGCAAACGACTCTTCCCATCCTATTTGCTCTAATTTTACAGAATGGTTAATAACTTGAGGCATCATCAAATATAATTTTTCCTGATTTTACACTTGAATCTAATCGCACTGAGTTGAGTGGAGCAGATCCTGATCTACGCTCCTGTGAAGGAAGTTATCAAAATCAGCTTCCAACATTTTTTGGCAATGTTTTTGTTTATGTCTCTAATACCAATTATCTTCTAGTTATTCTTACCATATATTTCTTCATTTTAAAATTATACGATAAATATCTAGTAAAATATTTAAGTTTATGAGAACATTAAGTATGTACTCTCACTTTATTGTTTTTAGAAGACATAAACATGTTTTAAATAATTTTTATGGGTTTTTTTTCTGAATAGAAATGCTTTTTAAATGCCACTCCTCAAGAAGTCTTTTAATAAGATTAGACATAAGATTTAAAAAAAATGTTCAGAACGAAGGTTTTCTGACTTGCAAATTAGGGTCAGAGCATTTTAAATAACTGAGATAGTATCCATTTCAGTGGGTCCCCGTGTTTTCTGTGCTGGAATTACAGTGTACTTGTCCTGGAAATTCCCACTTGTGTATCATCAATCTACATAATTTGATCTCTTATGAGAAATGGCATCTCTACCTGTCTATCCATGTCTGTGTGTACTTTTATCTTTTGCAGGGGTAGGTGTCTCGAGTCCCACATAATCCCACAAAAGTTAATTTTATGGTTCAATGGATTCTCAGGCCACATTCTTCCAGCTCTGCAGAGAGCAGCTGGCATGTTTGCATGAGCAAGAATTGTGCTTTCTAGAAAGGAAGTGGGTTTTTCATGAGCAGTTTAATCCCTCATGTAGCCCTGGTTCGTGCCTGAGGTGTTTTAGTTTTCTGAAATTCTTTTCCCAGAAAATTTTCTGTAAACAAAAGATATGTTTTTGTAACTGTACTATGTTTTCATTCCTTTTCCTAGGGGAGACTTCTTCATGTCCCTCTGGTCTGACCAATGTGATTGAAGAGGTTTGCCTTCTTGTCACCAATCAAATTAGTCTCTCTAAAATAGAATATAAAAGAAACACATCCCAAAATTAAAGGAGTCATTTTTCAGCCTTCTAAAGTCAGAGTCTGTGTCATTGTGGTGTACAACAACGCCACCTCAGTTTGGAGGAAATTGGCCAAATTCACAGCTCTCCAATTTTCTGAGGTCCAGAGAGTTACAGAACCACTGGTTACTCAGAGCGAACTTCTTTCTTTAACAGAGAAACTTCAGTGGTCCATTCTGCCCCTGTGACTTTCTTCTGTATTCCTTACCCACAGTCACCTGCATTTCCTCTAGGTTTTTTTACTGCTTATATTAATTTTCTCCTCATAGGATTAGCATCTTCACTTTTTCTGCTTAGTGCCATTTTCATTACTAATCTAGCAGCCCTGTTTGGTGGTCTTGCACATGAGTGGATTTTGTGAGCAGGCACTTTACTGAACTGCTCTTCAAGTTCTGATGGCATGAATCTCTTAGAATGCAGTAGATTAACAAGCATGCACTTGTTCTCATTAATATAAGGCTATTCCAGCAGAAAAATTCTAAATTAACATTTTCTTAGGTTGTGTTAATTTGTGTAGTTCAATGAAGTTAATTCAATTACACCTTATGACTATTAGATGGAATCTATTATTCTAAATTTCTTTTTACATTTTCCTCATTACTGCAGGTGCTAAAAAGAAGAAGACTTTAATTTAGTATTTTTAAAGATTTTTAAGAACAGATAAGTACTTTATTTTGTATGATGAGCACTAGCTTTTCAACATAGGCATCTTTTAGGGCCTTTGCAGTGACAAATGCCACTTTTGACAAATTTCAGAAATAAGAGTAACAGCACTGGGACTATTATCAATCCATACATGTAATGACAACATGTACAGAGATCTACAGAACTTTTTCCTTCCTTCTAACTAACATTTATGTAAAGGAGATAAAAACCTCCCTCAGATCTCGAAAAACTCCAAACTTTCAGTATTTAATTTTAAGCCACATCCTCTCAATCACTGATAAGATTTTCTATTCTCCTCTGACTGACTGGCAGGTTCAAATTTTTATCCCAGTGCAGTCCCAGAGCCAGGCAGATGATTTATAATCTGTGTGGTGGAAAGATTATGCTCCAGGTTTTACTGACAGACTCACATTTCACATCTCAGTAGCGTGCCAGTCTTTCTGAAAACAACATGACATCATCACACTGAGTTTTCAACACTTTCCCTTCTTACAGGGCTTTTGTGCACAGCCACTAATTTTGAGGTGATGCCCATTCACAGTGTATAAATTCATTATATGCCAGTACAAGGGGAAATTGTTTTAAATTGAACCATGTTTTGCTGGTTGTTTTTTGGGTTTTTTGGGTTTTTTTTGACTGATTTCTCCAGACTGTCAGAATCATTTTACCTTTGAACCCATTTCCTAAAGGACTCCCAGCTTTCCCAAATGGGTGACATCTCTAAAGTGATTATTCCTACTCTCTTCTATTGGTTGGCTCATTAAAAAAAAATATTACAAGATTCAGAACAAAATTTTCAGGAATTATTGAGGCATTATTCCAGTTTAAAAATGCACAATATTAAGTATCCCTTGAGCATTCTTTTCCAGCTGTTTATTTTAGTAATTTCAGTTTGGGCTTATTTTCTTATCTTGCTAAAGAATACAATCCGCAAAAGAATCAAAAGCCTTTCTGAAATCAAGGTACATAGGGTACAGAGCATGCATTTCTTTTCTCCAGATAGAAAATACATTGATTTAACTTCGTTTGCTCTTGATAAATCTGTATTGGTACATATTCATGTCCGATGTAACTTCTATGTGACTGGTTTATTTGAATATTTTTTCCAATCTTTTCCTGAAAATTGAAGGTGACGAAAATGTAATTCTGATGATCTTGTTTTCTTCCTCTAAAATATAGCAGCCTCTATCATAATTTTCCAGTCTTTGGGAACTCCTGAGAGCTCTTATATATTCCTGCCTAAGATAATTTTACCATTTCTATTATGACTGTCAAATTAAATATTATCTTTTGAAAATATCCAAAAATATCTGAATACACTCTATCTATCCTTTTTCTACCTATTTACACACCTCATTCTTTTCCCCTTTCTTGGTGCTGAGAGTATGAATGATACAGAGTTGACCTCTGAAGAAACGTGATTCATGCTTGATTGATAATCTAATTTTTTATTCATATTTTCTGGACAAAATTAATAAGTTTATGAGATTTTTGATTAGAACTTTGATCCATAAATTTTACTGATTTAAATAAGGCCACTGTACATATGGAAATATTTAATGCCAATTTTTGCTCCTTAAAATATTAGAATGTCCTCCTAATTTAAACTTAATGAATGAGAAAAATCACACTTTTTGGACAAACACAATTATTAGCATTACTTCAACATGGATCACTGTTGAAATGAGATTTTGGATATAATCTTTGGTTACTTAGCAACTGTTTTTGAGTTCCAAGAGATATGGAAAGGTATTCTCCATTTATCTGCATTTAATACCGTCTTAATACATTTTATTAAACCTCCAGAAAGAAGAATCACACCAGTCCCCCTTATCTGATTAAAATATTCTGCATCTGCTTTGGCTGCTATTTCTAACCAAGATTCAGTGGAGAATGTTCCATCTGTTTTATTTAACCAGCACATTACATTTGTAAACAATAAAACATGACTTAGAACTGATTTTTTTCCCCATTTCTGCAATTCAATCAGAAAATATTTTATTAATCAATTTATGCTCTTTTTTGAGCCTCTTCTCAGCTTTCTCTTGTCCTCTCATTTCTTCACCCTTGGTAATAACATTTAAAAAGAAAAAGCTTCTGGTAATTTTTCGTGAACTCACTGGTCCCACAGAAGCTGTCCTCCAAAAGAAAAGGTGCTCTCATTTTGGTAAAAATAATTTCCAGTCTAGTAAAGACCATTTGATATATTTGATATATGACCATTTTTCTGAACTTTTCATTCTAACCATAGAAGGGCCTGGATTGGAAAGGACCAAAAAGCTCATCAAGTTTCAACTCCCCACCATGAGCAGGGACACCTTCCACTGGACCAGGTTTCTCAGAGCCAAATCAAACCTCGCCTTGGACACTTCCAGGCATCCCCAGCTTCTCTGGGAAACCTGTGCCAGTCCCTTGGCACCTTCAGAGTAAAGAATTTTTTCTTAATCTAAACCTACTCTCAGTCTGAAGCCATCCCCCCTTGTCCTGTCACTCCAGGCCCTCATAAATCGTCTCTCTCCATCTCTCTTGTGATCCCCCTTCAGGTACTGGAACCCTGCAATTAGATCATCCTGAAGCCTTCTCTTTTCCAGGCTGAACAATCTCATTCTTCTCAGCCTTTTTTTATAGGAGAGCTGCTCCATCCCTCTGATCACCTTGGTGCCTGCTCTGGCCTGGCTCCAGCAGGTCCCTGTCCTTGCTGTGCTGGGAGCCCAGAGCTGGATGCAGCCCTGCAGGTGGGGGCTCAGCAGAGCGGGGCACAGGGGAGAATCCCCTCCCTGTGTGTCTTTTGAAAATTCAAATGTGCCAATTTATATTCTCATTCTTCCCACAACAATCAGAATTATATTTTCTTTCTTCTGCAGGTTATTCTAGCAGTGAAATATGATAACTCACCACTATTTCTCCTGAAACTCTACCGAATGGAAAGATACACCCACACTGCACATGCTACAGGGCTGCTGCAGAGCAGGGGTGCCTCTCTGGGAAGTAACAGGCATGTAAATAGAACTGCTCACTTTTTTTGCTTTGGATTACTGTGAGCCTTCCCAGATTCTGATAAAATGTCCTGAGGTAATTCTTCAGAAAACAGATCAAAAAAGACGAAAAAAAAAAAAAGAGATTATAAAATATTTTGACATAAATTGGAATATGAAATAACCTTTTTCAGCAAAAGCCCTGAACAAACTCAGAACTGATCCACCACAGAGAAAAATACAAGAATTCTGCCTCTCTCTCTCTCTCTCTCTCTCTGGTGCAGCCTAAATTTAAACTTGATACAACTCTACGGAGGGTAGCAGCATTAAAGCAGAAATTTGTTCCAGTACTTCCAGTCTCCTTGAGAGAGCAGAACATTTCTCAAATGGCCAATCTATTTGAATTAAATTAGGTGAACTTAACATTCATTTCAAAACCTTTTGTTCCTCCTCTTGTCAGCCTTGCAACACAGGGAGCATAACTCTTGTCTTCGGGGAGCTGTTGCTACCAATGTAATTTAGATCAGCCTAGGTGACTGCTGTTAAGATGCATAAATGAAGCTCAGCCAGCCCCAGGATCAAGGAATCAGACTGCTCCTTTCAGCACTTTGCCTCTTCTTCCTTCCCTATTATCTTCCAAAATCTAATTTTAAAACATCAGATGCAGTAACTTTTAGCATTTTTCTTTTTTTTAATGACTATTCCACAGTCTCCACAGGCTTTTGCTGTAAATTTTATGTATTTTCATAAATCCTCCTTTCCTCCACTGTTTATCCTCTCAAGTCATTCACAAGAGTATCTCCTTCCATTTTGTGTTAAGTCCCTTCAAACAGTTGATGTAAAGGTTTCTTCATCTTCCTAGCCCAAATTTTTTTCCCCTGGAAGCCTGTATGTAGTTTGCAGCCTTGACAAGTGGCTCTCTGTGTGCATCATAATTTATTGTAACTTACTTACATTGGATTTCAGAGTATTATTATACAATAAATTACAGGAGGTTCACAGACAACTCACAGAAGCAGGTGAGCTGTGGGCAGAAGGTCTCTCCTACAAGCCCTGCCACCAGCATGGTAATCTCTAGTGGAGCAGACTGATGGATATTCACCCCAAGCTGCTGGAGCAACATGCTCTGGAATGAATTTGTCAGAGTCCAGTTCTAGATGAAAAGCACAAGATTTATGCTTTGGGCTCCTGTGTATAACAAGGGGGAGGACAGTTTCTGCAGTGTTCTGGAGAAGTGGCTGCTGATGACAAACAAAAAAACAATATGTCACCAAGGCACTATACACAGAATTTTGTCACGTAATACAGAAATGGTTCTGAGTCAAAAAACCATCTGGAATAAAGCTTTTAATTTATCTGAGCAATTAATTTAAAATATCCTAATTAAAACCTATTGTGTTTGAGAAACTTCTTTGCTCAAATAGTCATACTTAAAAGTGCTTAGACAGCACAAGTTTTAAAGAGGTAAATTTGCTTGAAAAGATTTAGAGCTAGCTCTTTAGCTGTGACAGACTGGAACAGTTCCATTATTGCCTGTGGAGTTAGCTGGATTTATACCTGGCAAGGTTAAGTCTGACAGTGTTTAACACATCAGTTTCCAAGACAAAATTGTGAATTGTGGTCCATGTCTTTTCCCACATTCCTTTTTTTAATGTCAGTACTTTATTATTTCAAAATGCTATTTATTTTAATTGGGTTATGAGCTGGTTTTTTCTAACTCAATGCATTCTTGTTACATTTTTAAAATCTTTTCAGAATAACTGTCATGCCCAATTGCTTATCAAATCCATCCAAGTTCTCTGGAACCAAATAAACTTGATGACTTTTATGAGTAGAACTAATCTGAATCATTTCCACATCTACAAAGCTAGCATTTGAAAAAAAAGAACACACCAACCCAATGTTAGAAATAATTTGTATCAAGACACATTTTAATCACAAATGTTTTAGAAAGAATATTTGCATGTGTGTTTTCATGCACATATAGGAAAACTTCTATGCATCAAACAGAGAGGGGAATTTCACTGGCTTATTAATTTTAGCTCCATGGGACTATGTTTGTTAAATGGATAGTTCTAATTTACTCATTTTTTCTAGCACTTGCAAGTATGTGGATACTAACATAATCTTATAGATTAAAGGACACATTTATAGTTTCCCATTTTAGGCCACACCATAGATTGTCTATGGAATATGTCCACAATATCCTTTGCTTCAGCTTAAAACTCAAAATCATTTAGTAGAAATCCTTCACATTAATCTGAGAGTAGTTAAAAGAACGGGTGAGTACAAACTTCAGGAAGGTCTTTATGGTGAAAAGTTAACCAATACTTTTTAAAAATATCCAGATCCATTTAACTTTTTAGTAATGATTTTGAATGTGTTTTTAACTTATTTTTATTCATTGAAGTTTAACATCCTTATTACACTTTTTCTAATATAATATAAATTGGTCCCTGGTCCACAAGACACTGCAATGCTTTTAACATTAAAAACACTGGGATACCAACAAATTTTGCAATGTGTTTTGCTAGAAAGGCAAAACATTTTAAGATCAATGAAGAATTACTATGTGCTGTGCTACAGTATCTAAAATGTTCATCGTTTGCTCCTTAGGAAAGTAATTTCACCTCCATGATGTGTTAGGTCTACAGATCTATCAGTTCAGGTGGAACAGAGGAAATAAGGCTGAAGACATACCCAGATTTTATTTATAAACACTAAAAGTGCTGTTCTCTTTCCTGTACTTTAAGAAATGGAAACAATAGGGACCAGTAATTGCAAAAAAAAACCCTAAAAACCCAAACAAAACCAAACAAACCCCCCTCTCCTCATCTACACTTACGTCCAAGAAACATCATACAGCATGTTTTAAAAATGTAATGTTTTAAAAATGTAATACAATTTTATTCTTTTGAACTGAGTTTAGGTTCTGCACTGAAAATGAGTGCCATCATATTGGCCCTAACTTTTAACTCTCTGATTCCTGTCATTTTAGAGAGAGAGCTTTGTAAGGATAAAAAGTTGTTCCAGATATGGCAGAATTTCAGAGTGAGATTAGGTTATTGGATGACTAGTTTATCCACATGTAGAAGGAAAAAAAAGTCCCAGATTTCAGATCTTGCATAAATATTTAAATACATGAACTAAATAGCTTTTTGCTTCTAATGTATTTATGTGTATGCATTGCATTTAGATGTAGTTTGAAGTATACATGCCTTAATTTCCATTTTAAATACCTCAAGTATTCTGTGGTGGGAAGTTTCAATATTGGAAATAATATTTACCTTAAGTACCTTCTTCTTGTACTGAGAGACAAAGAACTTCTAAGTGATACGAAACTGACTTTATAAATGAAACAAGGCAAATAATTAAAAGACAAGCCATGTTGCCAGTACTGGAAAGACTCTGCCACGTCATTTACCTACCAAGGTCTTGCAATCCAAAGCACTGTGTGCATGAGAAAGAATGAAAAAAGAAATAGTTAGATGCAAAGAAATAAATGGACCTGCTAAAAAAATTAGTGCCTAGCATATAAATGCAAATGTCATTAGTATATCAAGATTTTTCTTTCTTTTCTTCCTACAACAATCAAGAAGAATTTTATCTTAAGCAAATGAATCAAATGCTTTTAATGATATAGCTGTGCCTGAGAATGTTGAAATATATGGATGAAAAAGATTTTATTCTAGTCTCTGAAAGGTCTTACATGAACTACCTTTAAGTCATTTCTTTTTATAACAACCAGCAGGAGGTAGAAAATAGATTAAACACATTTCAGGGCTTCGGTGATTCTTTATCTGTCTCAGCTGAGTTTAAATGTGTCTGTTTATGGAGAGAAATCTTTAAGTAGCTTTTTTTTTTGTTGTTTTCTTTTGTTTTGTTTCTCTTTTAACAGGCCAATTATCTGAGAGATAATTATGTAATTTACAATCTGTAAGCAGCCTATTTTTCCCCACAGCAAAATCGACTTCACTGAATTATATTTTTCAGGCAGAAATGTAAGTCTTCTTCCACTGCTTCATAATCAAACATATTTTTTGTCATATTCAAGTCCAGAAAAATGTTAGACATTCATCCTTCTTGCCTCCAGCTCATCAGTAATATGTTTTGGTCTTACAGCTATTCCTGGTAATGGTGCTCATTTCTTCAGAGGCTCCAGGTATGCTCTGCTATAAAAACCTCCTTATCACTGGCAAGTCTTGTAGTTTCTTATCTTTTTGAATACACATGTCAAATTTGATTTCTGACCTTGGGAAACATCCTCTCCAGTAGGGACCATCCAATATGTGCTATTAAAAAAAAAAAAAAAAAAAAAAAAAAAAAGAAGTGACCGTGGTCCCCTCCTCACTTACAGGGTAAATTTCTAACAAGCATTTCCAGCAAATCCCTGGGAACATCTTAGCCTGTAATTGCCAGGTGGGCCAGCTGGCTGGAGGTGGGGAAGCTGCATCCACTTGGCTGCCAGCAAGATCTCAGGAGAGAAGTTCCAGCCAATTTTTCCACATGAAAATTCAGGCAACTTTTGTGGCTCATCCCTGGATATGAAACCAGCAAGCAGAGGCTGCACAGCACTTCTGGCAAATCAGTGTGTTTTGCCAGATTTTAACTGAATTTAGGGATGCTTTTTGGACTGAGAATCTGAAACAAACCTCAAAGAGGAACTACTCCACATGGACCAATTTCTGTTATTCCACTTTCCTCAGAGTGACAGCTTATACATAATTCCATGTAAATGAAAGAGTGAAAAAAATAATCTTGTTTCTTTACTAATTTCCTTCATCACTGCTTAGCCAATAAATGGATAACAGACATAGACAGATTTTACTCACATCTTCCACTATGTAGGATGGAATATTGCTGAATCCAATGGAAAAGACCTTGTCCTTTAGGTTTAGCATTGCACCTTCTGACACTACTCTCAGGTAAGATATTAATCAAATATCAGTTTTTGAGTCACTAGGAAAAAAAAAAATCTGCAATGTGTAATTTAAAGAAACTGGCAGATCTTCTTCTATCATTTTTTCACTTAATTCAAGTATCTAGTTGGAGTTGATAACAGAAATAAAGAAATTTCCAATAAAATTCTGTGTTTATAGTCCTTTAAAAATACCAAAATTCAGAGGAACTTTCAATAGAAAAGAAGGAGAAGAAAAGTTAGGATCTGTAACTGA
>VXBN01017144.1:24472-52939 GCA_013397395.1 Sinosuthora webbiana | reverse complement strand
CAGAGCTGCACCAGGAGCTGCTGCAGTCACCCAGAGCAGCGCCTCGGGCTGGCCTGGGGATGCCCAGGAACGGCTGCACCGTTGTCTGAGCCAGCCCTGCAGAGTGACAGAATCGAGGAATGGTTTGGGGACATCGAAGCCCGTTTAGGGACACCTTCCACTATCCCACGTGGCTCCAAACCCCATCCAGCCTGGCCTTGGACACCTGCAGGGATGGGGCAGCCACAGCTCCTCTGTTCCAGGGCCTCTCCACCCTCTCAGGGAAGGATTTCCTGCCAATATTCAATTTAAACCCACCCTCCTCCAGCCTAAGG
Source organism: Sinosuthora webbiana (assembly GCA_013397395.1). Taxonomy (NCBI): domain Eukaryota; kingdom Metazoa; phylum Chordata; class Aves; order Passeriformes; family Sylviidae; genus Sinosuthora; species Sinosuthora webbiana. The sequence continues at coordinate 52,625 of VXBN01017144.1, read as the reverse complement.
CCATTCCCTGGTGCCCAAGCCCCTCTCCAGGTTTCCTGCAGGAGCTCTAAGGTGTCCCCAGAGCTCGGTGGGGATGCCTGGGGTGCTCAGCTCCTCCCTGGCGAGGACAGCTCTGCAGGGAGCTGCGTGTGAGGGAGCCCAGCTGGGTGGGCTGGGTGTGAAAGCACTTGTCAAAACACGGCTCTGGCAGCACACACAGCACAGCCAGGGGGATGTGCAGGCCCAGAGGCTCCAGCTCCACACTGTGCTGCCTGCACAGGAGGCAGGGACACACAGACACCGGCAGGGCTCCGTGGCCTCCTCCCTCAGGAGAACAGCACGGGGGGCAGCAGCCCCCGGCTCTGCTCCTCCACGGCAGGTTTCCGTCCTCTTCTCCGTCCTGCTCGGCGCCTCGGCCACGCTGAGGGATTCCTGATTGATTCCTTTGTATTCCCACGTGCCTCCCTCTTACCAGCTCCCCTTCCCAACCCCTCTGTGCCTGTGTAACCTCTGAGCTGGTGCTTGCCCCTTAGGACAAATGCACTCATCCAGAAGACGTCAAGCTCTGCACAGTTATTGTGAAGTCCAATGGGAGCTTCCAAGTTAATAAGCGCAAAGTGGTGAGTGTTAAAAGAGAAGTGGGAGCTTTCCAGAGCCTTCAGCCTTCCCCTTCTCCCTCAGGACACGAGGTTAATTTATGTAGGGTGGGAGAAAAATAAACCCAAGAGCAAAGGTTGCCGTTCAACCTCAAAATTTAAATAGCCTTTCCCATTCCTTGGAGTGAAGCAGGGGGTTTAAGCTCACGGAGCTCAAAAAGCCAGATTAAGCTCACCTAAAGATCAGCTCCGAAAGCCACGGCATTTGAACATTTTTTTTTGTGCCTTTGATTTCCTCCTCCTCCTCTCTGTTATTTAAATCTCGGACTGCACTGGCTTTGCTGGCTTTTGCTTTTTGTTGATCCCATTTTTATTTATTTGCCTTCCGAAAACCTGAATAAAACCCGTGGAGAGCGGAGACAGCGTCTCCCCCATCTCTGAGCCTCTTTGTGCCACAAAGGAGAATCCTCCAGCGCAGCTCTGTCCATCCCATCTAGCCCAAAATATCCAAACACACCGCAGCCCTTTTCTCCAGGCAGCAGGCAGGGAGGGAGAAGAGGGATTGACTGTCCTCCAACATCATCCAGCTTCACTCTGTAAGGAATACTCGTTGCTCCTCTCTGTGTATTTACCTGTCATTATGTTGTGGACATTTGATTCTTGTCCAGGAGGCAGAGAGTCACATAGAAGAGATGGAAATGGAGATGGTGTCCAGTACCAGTCCCCCTGAGAAAACGGCCCTCAAACCCACAGCACCAAGTAACCACCAGTTGATTGTGCCAGTCGCTTCTAATCGGGGCAACAACTCTACCCTGCAGGCACCCCTGAGCAGCCCCGGGAAGGTGGAGAAGAACGGCCATGCCAAAGAATCCCACCACACAGCCAGGGTCTTCGAGATCCACTCCCTGCCCAACGGCAAGACGAGGAACTTGCTCAAGGCCGTGATCAGGAGGAAACTGTCCCAGCAGAAGGAGAAGAAAGCCACGCAGATGCTGGCCATCGTGCTCGGTGAGAGCGTGCCCTGCCTGCCCCGGGCTCCCTGCACGAACCCCAGTCCCTGCGGCCTCTGCGGGCTGATTTTCCAACCCCTCTCAGAACTCATTTCCCTTCATAGATTTGGCAGGGAAAGGGCTGCCCATGGGGGGTTCCCTCCACCCCAGCCATGCACAGCTGGCAGTGCTGCACTGAAGGTGCCCAGAGCTGCCCCAAAGGTGCCCAGAGCTGCCCCTCTCGGGGACATCCGAGCTCCCAAAACAGGGGCAGAGCTCGTGGGGCTTTCTGGAACAAAAGGCAGCAGAGCTCAGCAGAGCTGGGCCCTCTGAAGGGCAGAGCTCCCGCTGTGGCTGGGCTCATGACATGAGCACAGGGGGTAGAACACAGGCCAGGGCAGAACACAGAGCAGGGCACTGGGCACACAACCACAGAGCAGGGCACTGAGCACACACAGAGCAGGGCACTGAGCACACAGACACAGAGCAGGGCACTGAGCACACACACACAGAGCAGGGCACTGAGCACACACAGAGCAGGGCACTGAGTACATGCAGAGCAGGGCACTGAGCACACACACACAGCTCATTCCCCTGGGAAATACATTCCCCTTCCACCAAAGAGAACCTCACTGCTCTCCCAGCCCGAGAACCCGCCCAGCTTTCAGCAATCAAAACCCTCCTCTCTCCTTTTTCTCCCCCCCGCCCCCCCCAGGTGTTTTCATCATCTGCTGGCTCCCCTTCTTCATCACTCACATCCTGAACATGCACTGCGACTGCAACATCCCCCCGGCCATGTACAGTGCCTTCACGTGGCTGGGCTATGTCAACAGCGCTGTCAACCCGATTATCTACACCACCTTCAACATCGAGTTCCGCAAGGCTTTCATGAAGATCCTCCACTGCTAAGAGTCACAAACGGCACCCGCATTTCTTTTGGGGACGGAGGGGGAAGAGGAGGCGACGCCATTCACGCACAGCGGGGACGGGGCTGGAGCTCCGGGGCCGGGCGCTGCTCGGTGCCCCAGCTCCTGCTGGGGATGGAGCGGGGTGGGAGGGTCCCTCGCCCCGCTGGGTGACCCCTGCACCAGCCCCGAGGGCGCTTTTCAGAGCCACCCCGACGCTGTGTTGGAGGTGGAGGCGCGAGGATCGAGGCGCTCTGGCCGGGTCCTCGCCCGCGGCCACCCGGCCTGGACACGGGGTGGCCCCGGGGCCAGCAGGAGGTAGCGCTGGCACAACTCTCACCAAAGACAAGGCCGCCCCTTCCCGCTTGGCAGCAGAGCCAGACTGGGCCTCTGGGAGCTCCGTGCAATAGCTTTGCCTTCGCCTCGAGCTGACTCACCCGGCGTCGAACTGCTGAAGCCTTCAGAAATTCAATAAAAAACCGACCCAAAAAAAAAAAAAAACCCCTTTCAGAGGTCCCCAGGAGGGTGGAGAAGGTTCTGCCGCCCACAGACCCTGCAGCAGCGTGAGCCTACGAGCCATGGGTGGAAGGGAGGAGGGGGCACCACTCTCACGTCAAACCGTCGGTGTAAATAGGAATGAACAGGACGGATTTTGGAGCCCAAGCCAAAAAAAAAAAAAAGAAAAAAAAAAAAAGAAAAAGAGATGGAGAGAGAAACTCGAGAGAGAACCTTGTCTTGCATGGCGTGCACCCAACAGGACCCCCTCGCCTCCCAGCAGGATTTCTGCCCACCAGCAGCTCGTGTCCAGGCTCTGCCCAGGGTGACAGCAGGGGACAGGTGGCGGCGTGGTGAATGTACAGACACCAGGACACCGTGCCAGGGGAGGCACCCACAGCCCCGGGGCCACCCTGAGCACGCCAGCCAGGCCAGGGCTGGCTCTTCTCACCCAAACCAGGGGCCCCAGGGAGCACCTCGGGTCTGATCTGCCTCTGTCTCTCCCCAGAGAGCGCAGAATAACATTGTGCCTAATTTAAATCAACAGTCAAGGAGATAAAACTGTGCATTTTGGAAAAAGCCAGAATAAAAACCCCAAGCAAGCCCCTACTTGGACCAGCTCCTGCGTGTAAGCTGGACTCTGGAAAGGTCTGGATGTTCCCAGCATCCCTTTACTCTCTGCTATCTCCTTTCCCACGGATTCCAGGAACTGGAACCCCACAGGAGCATCATTTCACCACTGCCAAACCCACGCTGTACCTGCTGCTCGTGCTCGGTTCACACGGTGTTCTGCAATATCTCTGTAAATAAAACACAGCCAGGTGAATAAAACGACGTGGAAATAGGGTCTGGCTAGAGATTCCTGCAGGATGTGGAGCAGCAGAGGGTTGCAATAGCCATAAGCAGGGGCAGACTCCCGGGGTGCAGTTTCCTAAAGGAGTTAAAAAAAAACCACAGTTGGGAGAGCAATAGAAATCCCTCTTTTCTCTATGCACTTTGTGGAATATTCACTCAGTTCGTGCTTCAGATGGGGTGAAGATCTGCCGAGGTTTCCTTCAATTCCCTGGATTTCCTGCATTGCCACCTGAGCACTTCCCTGTGCTGCTGGGATGTGTCCCAGCTCTGGTTCAGGAGGAGATTACCCCCACAGCTCTAACACACAATCTCAGCTGTTTGCTGAAATTGCAGCAGTGCCCCCGTAACCCACAGGTCCCTGCTCTAAACCTGCCATTCGTGGCAGGGGCTGGGATCCAGGGGCTGGGATCCTCAGCCCACAGCCTTGTGTAACGTTGGAACCCGGCTCTTCAGAGCTGAAACCTGCACAATTGGGAACGCCAACTCGAGACATCCCAGGCGCACATGAGCTGTTCTCTCTTCCCCACAAATTCACTCGGTGATGGGAATCAACCCAGACTCCTACCCCCAATATTCCCAGAAAGGTTCAGGAGGGTTTTGGGCAGAAAAACAGCAACAAGCTGCTTGTTCATTTCTTAATGTATTTACAAGAAAGATCCATTTTATTTGGGGAGGAGCCGAACAAAAACAGCAAATATTACATATATAGACAAAAAAAAGCTTTAAAGCATTTGGAAATTGCCATAGTTGATGTTTGCCCTGTGCTAAAGCCCGGTGTGAGCCCTCAGGATAAATGGAATAATAACAATAATAATATCCCTCAGGATATTGTGGATAATATCTTACCTTTGTGCCATAATTTTACTTTGTGTCCAGGAAAATCCTCCTCTCCGACGCTGTGTACCTTGCTCCCCATTTTTTTGGCCTGAATCTAGAAGCAGAACCTTATAGCTCAACCCACCTGAAGCACTACCTGAAAAAAACTCTTCCAAAATGCCATGGAGGGAAAAAAAAAGCTGCTGGAAAAGGCCTCTGTCCTTCACGTGCACCAAAACCCCCCAGGGGTGATTTCTCCAGTATTCTCAGTGAGGAATTACCTGCAGCCCGTCCTTCATCCCCAGGACATTTTCAGCTGCTCCTCCCAGACCCTCCAGGCTGAACTGTGGCAGTGTGGATGTCCCCAGTGCCCCGGGGAAGGTGGCAGTGCCAGCTCTGGCCGCCCCTTGCAGCAGGTTTTCCTCCCCCAGAAAACTCCTGCACTTCCAGACAACAAACCCAGCACTTTGAAGCCCGGAGCTGAGCCTTCCCCTTCTGGAGACAGCACCAGAAGCCACCTCACCTCTGGCTTTCCAAGGAATAAAGCAATGCCAGGAGCAGGGGCAGCGTGTGCTGGGGGGGGAAGGAGTCTGCAGGAGCTCCTCAGAACCCAGCAGAGCCGCCTGCACCCTCGGGGGCCTCCCCACAGGGCAAATCCTCACTGCTCCTTCCACTCTGGAAATGAAAACCACCTCTGCTTCCCCGGAGACTTCTGCTGGCAGGGCGTGCCGGCCATGGGAAGGCTCCTGAGCTGGTTTTGAGAAACACCTAAAGGAGAAGATTTCATTTCTTTGTTCCTCGAGAACTTCAGAGCCTTGCTCTAGCCCCTCTTTTGTGATCCGCCGTTTATAACTGAAGCTTTAGTTCTGCTTTTTGAGTCTTCCTGCTCCTGCTTTTCCCTCCCTGTGACTCCCAGCTTGCTGCAGCCCTGCGTGGGGCTCTCTGCACCCCCAAACAGGTTTGAATTAAAAGCCAGTGAATTCTGCCTGCACTGTATTTGCTGCTTGCCTGCTTGCTCCCGCTCCACAGAACTGTTTATCTTCCTGGCCGAAGGGTAAATTAACTCCAGTAGGTCCAACCAGCTTATCCAATCCTGCTGAAATTAAAAACAAAACAAAGAGAAAAAAAAAAAAAAATACAAAAAGGAAAATGGAAAAAATAAAGCCACTACCTCTTGTGGTGAAAATCTCCAGTGCAAACACGGCTCCCCGGGGAGTCAGGAATGTACAAAACGCCCATCACAGGTACGTGTGACACCAACCAATGTCCTCACGCAGCTCTGTCATTAAATAGAGACTTGCACAAGCCACCCTGATGTCCATCTGGTTGTTCTGTTCTGGTTCCCCCTCAGAGCTCAAACACACAGAGGAGAACCTGCCCTCACACGAGATTTGGCTTTTTCCTGGCTTGCTTTTCAGGCTGTTTTCCTTTTCCCTCCCTCGCCCCAGCCTGTCCTTGGGAATTCTGGTGTTTGTGTTTCCTGCAGCCACGAGAATCAGCCACGGGAGAGGAAAGGTGCAGAAAGGCACAGGGAGAAAGGAAAGGGGCTGAAATTCCTCTCCCAGACAGAGGTGGGCTGGGGAGGATGGGAGGGGTGGGAGGCACAGGTGCCCAGCTGGATTTGTGCTGGAGAACCCAATTATTTTACTTTGGAATATTTCGATTTATGTTGCACTGTTTCCTCAAGCTGCACACTCAGCTTTTCTGCAGGTGGGTCCTCAGCCAGGCTTAATCAGCACTTTTAAAATAAAGATTATTCTCTTTGTATAAAAGAAGAAGAAAAAAAATCAATAAAACAGAAAATCCTTCCCACTGCTAGGAAAGAGAGCTGTCTGTCCATCTCCAAGAACTAACAAAGTGAAAAATCAGTTTAGTGGCATTTCAGATCCAAAGGTCTACTCAGTTTTGAGCCAACACAGAATAATCCCTGCCCCGAAGCCCTCAGTTTATGCAGAAACCAGAATCTCCAGAGCTGCCGAGGTCAGCTGAGGCTGAATTCTCCTCGTTGGATGATTCACCTCAGTGCCACCATGACTGAGGGACAGTGAGGAACTGCAGTGCCCCCTCCCCTCCCAAACACACCGGAATAAACGATATTTTCACACCAAACAGGACACACCAGGCTGTTCCCAGCCAGCCTGGCAGGATCAAAGGCAGAGGTTCACCCTTACAGCCAAATTTTATTGCTAAGCCTGTGCACAAAAGCCATCCACAGCACCCCAAAGAGATGAAAAGAATGATCTGCCCATCTCCTGAGGCACCTGGCTGAGTCCTGCTGCTCCAGGTGAGCCCTGACACATCCATGGGTGTGCTTTGTTCAGGGGGGAAAAAAAAAAAGATAAAACCAGTTACTCTTGTTAAATTAACTCCCTGTCTTTAATCAAAGCTTCTTTTAATAATTCCAACTGCTCCCCCAAGTCTCTCTGACGATACCAGCCCGTCTGCTTCATAAAGAGCTTTTGACTCACAAATAACAACTTTCCTCACCAAAGAGAGAGCGATCGCGGTGGACTGAACATAATTAAGGCCTCATGAATAATTAACAGACCCAGAAATGCCTTTAAAGAGACTTAAGGAGCAGAGCAAAAACCCTCTTAAGAGGAGAGGAAAACACTGTGCCTCCCCACGCTGCCATGCGGGGCCCGGGGAAAAGGAGTGGGCTGATGAGAGAGTGAGAACATTTATCCCGGGCAGCTCTGCCTCCCCGCTGCCACCCTGCCTGGCAGCAATCAGCTGCTGCCCTGAGCAGCCTGCCGGGGCTCAGCACCCCCAAATCATCGTCCCTGCTGGGGCTCAGCACCCCAAATCATCCCTGCCGGGGCACAGGACCCCAAATCATCCCTGCCGGGGCACAGGACCCCAAATCAACATCCCTGCTGGGGCACAGAACCCCAAATCATCCCTGCCGGGGCACAGCACCCCAAATCATCATCCCTGCTGGGGCACAGGACCCCAAATCATCCCTGCTGGGGCACAGCACCCCAAATCATCATCCCTGCTGGGGCACAGGACCCCAAATCATCCCTGCCGGGGCTCAGCACCCCCAAATCATCATCCCTGCTGGGGCACAGCACCCCAAATCATCATCCCTGCCGGGGTTCAGCACCCCCAAATCATCATCCCTGCTGGGGCACAGCACCCCAAATCATCCCTGCCGGGGCACAGGACCCCAAATCATCCCTGCCAGGGCAGAGCACCCCAAATCATCATCCCTGACAGGGCACATCATCCCTGACAGGGCACAGGACCCCAAATCATCCCTGCCGGGGCTCAGCACCCCCAAATCATCGTCCCTGCTGGGGCACAGCACCCCAAATCATCATCCCTGCCGGGGTTCAGCACCCCCAAATCATCATCCCTGCTGGGGCACAGCACCCCAAATCATCCCTGCCGGGGCACAGGACCCCAAATCATCCCTGCCAGGGCAGAGCACCCCAAATCATCATCCCTGACAGGGCACATCATCCCTGACAGGGCACAGGACCCCAAATCATCCCTGCCGGGGCTCAGCACCCCCAAATCATCGTCCCTGCTGGGGCACAGCACCCCAAATCATCCCTGCCGGGGCACAGGACCCCCAAATCATCCCTGCCGGGGCTCAGCACCCCAGATCATCCCTGCCAGGGCAGAGCACCCCAAATCATCATCCCTGCTGGGGCACAGAACCCCAAATCATCCCTGCCGGGGCTCAGCACCCCCAAATCATCATCCCTGCTGGGGCTCAGCACCCCCAAATCATCATCCCTGACAGGGCACATCATCCCTGACAGGGCACAGGACCCCAAATCATCCCTGCCGGGGCTCAGCACCCCCAAATCATCGTCCCTGCTGGGGCACAGCACCCCAAATCATCATCCCTGCAGGGGCACAGGACCCCAAATCTTCCCTACCGGGGCTCAGCACCCCAAATCATCATCCCTGCCAGGGCACAGGACCCCAAATCATCCCTGCCAGGGCTCAGCACCCCCAAATCATCATCCCTGCTGGGGCACAGCACCCCAAATCATCCCTGCCGGGGCACAGGACCCCGAAATCATCATCCCTGACAGGGCACAGCACCTCAAATCATCATCCTTGCAGGGGCACAGGACCCCAAATCATCCCTGCCAGGGCACAGCACCCCCAGACCATCCCTGCCACTTCCCAGATCCTTCCTGGCTGATACTGTGGGGTTTTAATACTGCAAACAGGGGAAAAAAAAATAAATCAGCAGCATTCAGGTGTCCTCATGGCTGTTTCTGCTTCCTATCCATATCCAGCTGCTCCACAAACCCTCCTGAACTGTGCAGGGCGGATGGAAAGGGCTGCAAACATCACCTGGGACAAAACCAGGTCACGACCTCAGCCCTCATCGCTGCATCAAACGTTTGGTAACAGCCACCATTAATATTTATTTAATAGTGCAGCCACCACGCTGTTTTTTTTTTTTTTATTCAGGCCGTGTGAAAAAAAAAAAAGGCAAGAAAAGCCCAAACTGACATCAGGCAGAAATGCAACCCCGTCTCCAAGTGCTAAGAGCAACACAGAGAATCTCTGAGCGGCTCCTGAGCGCGAGTTCAGAGAGCTCTGTCAAATCACCAGCTGGAAAATGTACAAAGCTTCAGAGGGAAACCCAGGAGCTGCAAATCTGATTGAACAAGACAGGTTATGAGCTGGGAGCTCGTCTGTGTGAAGAAATGGGCAGTCAGTGCCAGTCTAAACAAATATGTACATCTCCCTGTGAACACCTCCCTCCCCCTGGGACGGCTCCCGTCAGGAACAAAAGTGACTTGGATCTGGCACAGCTCTTCCAGTTTGCTGGGGGAAAAAAACCCCCAAGAAACCAAAAACAAACCCTGCAAGATGGCCAAGCAGCTGCTGTGGGTGCTGCAGGGGGACTGGGCATGGAGGGGCTGTGTTGTGGGGTGGCAGGAATGGAGGTGTGATGTGTTTTGGGGTGGCAGGAATGGGGGTGCTGAGCTCTGGGGTGGCAGGAATGGAGGTGATGTGTTTTGGGGTGGCAGGAATGAGGGCTGATGTGTTTGGGGTGGCAGGAATGTGGGGTGATGAGCTCTGGGGTGGCAGGAATGGGGGTGCTGAGCTCTGGGGTGACAGGAATATGGGGTGCTGAGCTCTGGGAAGTGGCGTGAGCCCACCTGGATCAGATCCCCGGCATGAGACGATCCCACAGCACGAAGCAGTGACGATTCCATGACTTTAACAAAGAGCTGAGCTCCTGCCTCTGCCTCCCTCTGGGCCGTGGGCTGTGTTCCTGCCGGGGAATCGCTGGGGTGATGCTGCACAGGCTGAGCTTGGACCCAGAACTGAGCTGGGGATGGTGAGCCCGACCCCGCCGAGGGGAGGCCGAGAGCAGAGACAGTAACAAATTCCTGCCGGGTGTGAAGGTTCCTGCCCTTGTGCCGTGAGGATATGTTGTGCCTAACTAAAGCTGTTTAGACAAAATTCCAGTAGAAAAACAGGGCAGCTCCAAAAAAAACCTGTTTTTAATTGTGCTGTGAAGTGCCTTTTGCCCAAAACAACATTCACGTGTAACCCATCTTGTCTTTGGCTCTGCTGCTATGTACAGCATTGTTGCATATTTGGTGCCTGGCTGAGAAGGAGGGAGCAAAGGTAAAGAAACAAGGAGGGCTTTCCTGTGCTACAACTTGGCTCTGGAGATATTTTGTCTTGGCTGTCACAGGGAGGAGCAGAACCAGGGGAAATGTTGGTGCTGGGTGTCCCTGAGCACCCGGCCGGGGCTCCCAGTGCCACTGCAGGGCCAAAGTCACACCGAATTGACCTGGGGGATGCAGATTTCTGCCTGAATTATCCTGCCTGGCTGCAGTAATTGAGTTTGTGCGTGTCCCCAGCTGGTGGCACATGCTCGGGGTCACACTCTCCATCGTGTTTCCATTGAAATGCCCCCCTGGAGCTGGCAGGGAGGGCAGGGGATGAGGGCAGGGATGTGCTGGGGCTCAGGTAACCTGCTCAGCTCTGCCCTTGGTGTCTGAGCCCCCCAGCAAAGGGAATGTTCGGCTCCCTGGCAGCTCCAGGGTGGCTGGGAAGGAACAAGTCTGATTGCCTTTGTGATAAACAAGCCCTAAATCACTTCAAAGCTGGGGCCAGAATCGCTGGGGAAGATTACAGGCTGTGAAATGGTAGGGGCTGGAACGTGATTCAGAGATTGCAGGGAAAATCACAGTAAATTCTGCCTCCTTCTTAATTAAAAAAATGAAAAAAAAATAAATAAACCAAAAGGAAATGTTGCATGAGTCGACTGACTGGGATGCTCTTCTCCACCCAGCCGGGCTGGCAGGGCTGGGAACAGGCACTGAAAGCCCAAAGCCTCGGGGGAAAGGCTCTGTCCCCCTGTGGGTGAATCCCACACATCCCTCTGCTGCAGAGAGTGCTCGGGGAGGAGCAGCTGCACCAGCTCCCTGACAGCTTCAACTCATTGGCAAAAAGATGGGTTTTTTTGCAGCAAGACTCATCCCCCAGCTGCCTAAGCCTCGAAAATTCCCAAAGCCACGTTTGTGTTCTAGGCACAAATTGAAATTTCCCCCCTCAGCCTATGAACACAGCCAGGCCAGGCCCTGGCCCAGACTCTCCAGGTGGATTCCAGGGCTGGGCACCAGCCTGGGAATCCTGACTGGGAGGACAAAAAGGATGGAAAACATGATCTTGGAGGCCTTTCCCGACATCAGTGATTCTGTGGGGCCAAGGAGATGCAGCAGGAAGCCCCACGAGCTGCCCCCAGACCCCCAAAATGACCTCAAAAACGGGATTTTCCCAAGATCACCAGATTCCAGAAAAATCCCACCTTTTCCCTGCCTTTGTGGTGGTTGTTGATTTTTCCCTGCCACTTTTCAGGGTCCTGTGGCCTTTTCCAGCATTCCCTGGAGCAGAACTCGGCCGTGCTCAGCCAAAAGGAGCAGCAAAGCTCAGCTCCCCCGGGAGAAACCCTGCTGGGCCTTACAAAACAAAAGCTTTAAACAAAATAAAGGCAGGGCAGCCTCAGCAGAACCTCTCTGGCCGGCTGCAGTCTTTTCCAAGGCGAGAAAATTAATTCCCTGAATGCCTTGTAAGGATTTTATTTTATTTTTTTTTTTCCCCTGCTTGGAGCAGATATTGAGGGTTTGCCCGAAGAACAGCAATAAAACCTTGCTGGTGATAAGAAGGCTGCTCTGCCTGGCTGAGGAGCAGTGAAAGTGCCATGGAACGGGGCCAGAAGCGCCCAGGACCTCAATTCTGTCCAAGCCGAATTTCCTCGGCGTCTGCAGCGTTTCCCTTTTCTTTCTGAAGCGATGGCCTCGCAGCAGAGCAGAGAACAAAGGCTCATTTGAGCCCTCATTGCAGCTAATTACTGCACCTCCTGATTGCTGACCCCGGCCCCACGCTCCTTTCTCTGTAATTGCTCCAGATGGACCCGGAGTCTTTAATGGGATATTCTCTGACCAGCAAGGCTGCTGGGGGTTATTTATTTCTTTTTTTATCCAGAAGAAATTCCCCGTGGGATGGGGAGTTCAGTCGTGTTCTCTGGGTGATCTCTGGTGGTTTTTTTAACGGGGAATTCAGAGCAGGGATGTTCCAGGGATGGTTTTCTGTTCCTTCCCAGCACACCAGTCCTTGCCATGAAAAGAGCCCTTTAGACTCACAGATTCCGTGATTCCATGACCCCCCCAAAGCCAGGCTGGGCAGCAGATTTACGGCTCTGAACCTCTGAGGTGCCCCGTTGTTCTTGCAGGAGGGATGTAAATCTTTTCCTGGCCTTTGTTAGGGTACAAAAGGTTTTTTTTATTTTTTTCCCGAGGCCACAGAGGGTGTGAGGAGCGCGGAATTGCCAAAACCAGAGCCTGGACACTGAGATCTCCTCCCCAAACTGTCCCCACAGAGCTGAACCGCCAAGAACCCCAGGCTTTAGAAACAATCATTTTTGGGCTTGGGTTTGTGGGGCTTTTTTCTTTTTCCCAACTAAGAGAAGGAGGCCAGCAGCAAATTGCACAAGAGAAGGGTTCCCCGCTGTGCCCTGAGCCAGAGGAGAGCAGAGCAGCAGCTGATCAGGAGATGTGGAACTTGCTGGGGATGAGAACCCTGCCAGGAGGAAACAGCGAGTGCTCCTTGATTCCCACTCGGGCCCCTTTTCCCATTATTCTAATGGAAGTGGAGCTCACACCTGCACTGATGGAAACGCAGGAGCTGCTTGTGGGTTTTTTTTGGTTTTTTTTTTTTTTTTTTTTATTGAGGTGATAAACGTGGTTTTTAGTGCAAAGGGAGGGGACGAAGCCCCCCTGGATAGGCCGGGAAGGGAGCAGGGTGAATTGTGCCAGGCTGAGCAGGAGCCAGGCACGTCTCACACTGACGTCTGCCACAGCACAGAGCCTACAGCCACCTCCTTGCAAGAAAAAAAGAAACACAGAGAATTCACTATTCCTTCTTACATTGAAATCACTGCCTCCTACATTCACATCACTGCTGTCAGAAACATCTTGATTTTCCACACCTAAGGGGCTATGGAAAAAAACAAGCATTTCTGCTAAAAATAAGGTGGGTTTTTTTTTTTCTCCCCCCCCCCCCCCCCCCCCACCCTTNCACAAGCTGTATTTATTCAGATCTCTTTTCCCCCTAAAACGCAGCGTTATTTTAATTTTAATTTAATCCCGTATCTGCATAATTGCAGCGCTGCCAAACAAACAAATCACAGTCGCTGGGGGAGCGGGAGCGATGCAAAACGTGGATTTCACCGGCTGCATTTCCAAACATTTTCCCCTGTGAGCGTTCCCTGGCAGAGGAGCCACGCTTCTCGCTGGAACGTCCACGTTTTGATGGCAACAAGCAGCTCCCCTTCAAAGGAATTTCACATCAGAGGGGTTATGTTGGAGGCAGATCCAGCACGGAGAGAGCGCTCAGGAAATCAACGGCAGCCCCGGGTTTCACCCCTGGTGAAACCATCCCCTGGTGAAACCATCCCCTGCTCCTCTTGGTTTGTTTTCCCCCAGTTTCTTGGTGTGCTGGTGGTGGGGAACACGGGGGCCTGAGGGTCACATCCATTTCTCCACGGGTGTCCTGGGGAGAGATGATGGAGAGGGAATGCAGCAGCTCAAACCACATCCCGGGGTTTACAGAGCTCGGGGTGACTCCAGCAGGGTCAGGGCTCAGATAGGAGCAGCTTTAAGGGACTTTAAATTTCCCCCCTCCAGTTTTCCATCCTAACCAAAGGAACAACCAAACCATCCCAGGATTTACAGAGCTTGGGGTGGCTCCAGCAGGGTCAGGGCTGGGACAGGAGCAGCTTTAAGGGACCTTGAATTTCCCCCTTCTGGTTTTCCATCCTAACCAAGGGAACAACCCAAACCACATCCTGGGGTTTACAGAGCTTGGGGTGGCTCCAGCAGGGTCAGGGCTCAGACAGGAGCAGCTTATAGGGATCTTGAATTTCCCCCCTCCTGTTTTCCATCCTAACCAAGGGACCATCCTGGGGTTCTCTGAGGGTTTGGAAGAGCAGTGAGTTTGAAAACCTCCCCGTGGTTCAGGCTGTCCCCAGGACAGGGATGTGCAGGGCAGCACTCCGGAGTCATCCCACAGAATTCCCTGCCAAAACCAGCAGCACCACCCTGCTCACCCCAACAGCTCCGGGCACCTTAAAAACGCGATTTTTGAGGGATAAAGATCAACAATTTGGATCTTTTTGAGTCTAAACGAGCTGTTTGGGAGGTTTCTGCCCTGCTGCTGCTGCTGCCATGCCCTGCCAGGAGCTGCCTTGGCTGTGAACTTTGATAAGAGCATGAGATAATCAGCAGCAGATTTATCAGCAGGGACAAAAGACTGAAACCGAGTTGAAAAAGGGGCAAAAAGAAAGTGGGGTGGGGATGGAGATCTACGAATAATTTTAGAAATAAGCTGCAAGTTGCACAGTCACAAAGCGGAGGCTGGAATGCACTTTTCCAGAGTTTGTAAAGACTCACTTAATTTCTATAGAAACTGAGCAGCAAACAGGTAATTTTCTCTGCAAATTGCTTCTATCACCTCTGGAAGGCTCTGCAAGAGCAATGTATTTCCCTCGTGTCTTCTTAATCCCCTGTTATTTTCATTATAAATTTAATTAAGCTCTCGTAGAGAACGTTCCATGACATACGAGCCGAGTTTTGTTTTTCTGCCGGAGCGGGGACGGAAAGGAGCTGCTGAATTATGTGGCAATTGGATTTCTTTTTCTTTTTTTTTTTTTTCTGGGTAAATATTTCAAATGACACCGAGCAGGGGAGTCATTTGCTGAATCAATACGGAAGGAGCTGCACGGGAAGGTCTGAGCATCCCAAGAATTCCTTCCAGCCAGGCCTTTCCTCCTTGGACAAAATTAGGGAATATCAAGAGCAGATAAATCAGGGAAATGCCAAGCTTTTTTGAGTTTTTTTCTTTTGGTGGTTGCAATAAAAAAGTCCATTTTTTACACTCCCTGCAACCCAAAATGTCACCGGCACTTCATTTCATAACCTGCCCAGCTCCCCACTTCACCGATGGCAAATGTTAAAAATGAATCATTTCATTACAATTTATTTTAAACGGGATCTGAAGGCTTTGGTGCCAAAGCACAGTGAAAAAGTGGGTTGGAATACAATACACATCAATACTTTAAGTTAATATAGAATGAAAAGGAAATCAGTAGAGGCTGGGCTGTTTAACCCCTCTTTTTAACCCGTTTAATCTCACGGTTATCAGGCAGGAACAGCTCCCCTGCAGAGCTGGGGTTGTTTGTTTCTATTTCAGCCTCTTCCCAGCTCGGGGCCATGACAAGTCATCCTCCCACCAGGCACGTTCGGGGACGCTCAGGAGTCACAGCAGGGCTGTCACAAGGGAATCAAATCCACCGAGATGATGTTTTTCACAGGGGTGATCAAGCTCTGGAACATCTTCCCGAAGGAAAACCAGGAATTATTTCCCCCCCAGCAGGGACAGGACTTGCACCTTGACCTGCAAGCAGCCAGATCTGGTGTGTGATTATTCTGGAATTTCTGTTCCCTGCGCTGCATCCATTTCAATACTCTCTGCCAGTGATTATTCCTCCCTGCCTTGTTTGATTTGATTCTCGTTGCAGAAAGGAGATGTCAGGAAATCTGACACGTTGCTGTGCCAGCAGCAGGTGAGAATCTCACGATTCAATTCCCACCTGTGCCGGGGCCATTTTACACCAATTTTCTCTGTAGGAAAACATGGAATAAAAGCAATAAAAGCCGCGTGTGCGCTGTGCACAGCTTCAGCACTGCCTGCGTGAACAGGGGCTGCATAAATCCCTGCTCAGGAAGGATTCAGGGGGAAAGCACTGCCTGAAGTATCACCAAGCCAAAACGAGCTCGGAAAAGAACTTGCCATCAAATAACTTCATTTCCTTTTACTCTCTCTGGCGTTCACGCTTAAAACCTTCCATTCAAAAAGGGGAAATACTTTCCTGCGATCAGCAGGTGAGAGGACGAGGCGCTTTAAGGCTTCACACCTGATGTGGGAAAGCCCAAGCTGCGAATTTCCGAGCCGAGGGATTCACAGGTCTGTCCTTCCCGGGATAACCCTGGGCCTGGGAGCCTTGGCGTCGTTCGGAGTCCTGCTCCCCGCTTTTCCCGCCGAGCCCTCGTGGCCCTGGAGCAGGGCGATGATGTTGTCCCGCTGGTGCCTGACCGCCAGCTGCAGGGCCGTGCACCCCGCGCCGTCCTCCACGTCCAGCCGCGCGCCGGCCTTCAGCAGCGTCTTAATGATGGCCGTGTTGCCCTTGAGCACGGCCAGGTGCAGCGGGGTCCAGCCCACCGTGTTGCCGGCGTTGACGTCGGCGCGGCACTCCAGGAGGTTGATGACGCTGAGGAAGGAGCCCCTGAGCACGGCGAAGTGCAGGGGGGCCCAGCGGGCCCTCTCGGCCGTGTTGGGGTCGGCCCCGCAGCGCAGCAGCTCGCCGACCACCGCCTCGTCCCCGTAGCGCGTGGCCAGGTGCAGCGGCGTCCAGTCCATGCCGCCCCTGGCGTCCGGCCGCGCGCGGCTGCCCGTCAGCAGCCGGATGATCTCCACGTGGCCCTTGAAGGAGGCCAGGTGCAGCGGGGTCCAGCCTTTGTCCGTCCTCAGCTCCACGTTGGCGCCGTACTTGATGAGCTTCTCGCAGATCAGGTACTTGCCCCTGGCCACGGCCAGGTGCAGGGCGCTGTAGTGGTTCTGGTCCAGGCTGTTGACGGAGATGCCGCTCTTCAGCAGGTACTGCACCACCCTGAACTTGCCCCTCTCCACGGCCACGTGCAGCGGCGTCCGGAGGTTCTTCTGCTTCCTCTCCAGGTCGGCGCCCTGGCTGGCCAGCAGCTTGACCAGCCCCACGTGCCCGAAGCAGGCGGCCACGTGCAGGGCGGTCTTGCCGTCCACCTCCTGCGTGTTGGGGTCGGCCTGGCGGGACAGCAGCACCCGCGCCACGTTCTCAAAGTTGTTCTGGGCCGCCAGGTGCAGCGGGGTCCACCCGTCGCGCTCCTGGGCGTCGACCCGGGCCTGGTGGTCCAGCAGCAGCCTCACGGTCCTGTCGTCGCCGTGCTGGGCCGCGAAGTGCAGCGGGGTCCAGCCGTCCTCGTCGGCCGCGTTGGTGCGGGCGCCGTGGCGGATGAGGACGGAGCAGAGCTCGGGCAGGCGGCGCTGCACGGCCAGCAGCAGCGGGGTGCAGCCGCAGCCCCCCGCGCTGTTGGCGCCTGCCCCGCAGCCCAGCAGGAAGCGCACCTTGCCCACGTTGCCCTGCAGCACCATCAGCTGCAGCAGGGTCAGCCCGTTCTCCTGCAGCCTGCTTGGATCCTCGGGCGCTGGATCCTCGGGCTCCCTGTGAGGAGGAGGAGGGACTGGAACCTCCTGCTGGTCCTTTCCTAAAGGCAGGGATGGAAAACAGGGAGAAAAGAGTGAAACGGAGTGAAGAACTCCTGAGAAGGGAGGGATGTGGGAACGCCGGGCACTGAGGGTTTCAGAATTTCTTGTGACCCACAAGCAAACGCTGCGTTTGACCTGAGGCCTTGGAACAGGCTCCCAAAATTGAGTGATGGCACTGGGATTGTGGGTGTGGAGTTTGAATAGAAGTGTGTGATAGCACAGGGTGGGAAACTTAGAGTTTAAGGGTTTAGTATATAATAATGTATATGGGGCAAGATGGAAGATTTAGGGCATTGGCTAGGTTCTTCTGCTTTCACCTTCTTCTTCATGGGGTGTGAGTGGTGTTTTGTAATTGGGTGAAAAAATCCACATTGCAGACCTCGGGTGTTTGGTTATTGGGTAAAAAGCATAAATAATCTAGGTGTCATCTCGTTATTGTGTAATTAGCACTTAAAAGACCATGGGAGGAGTTAGAGAGAGATCCATTTTCTACTTTGCTAGGAGAGCTCACAGCTTGTGAGACTGTGCTAGAGATAAGAATTAATAAACATCTGAGTCCAAACACAAAAACTGCATTTCCCATTCTTTAATCCTGGCTCTGACAGAAGACAGGAAGATAAAGCCCAACATTTGAATTGTGTCCCGTGTGAGAATCAAACTCACGACCTTCAGGGAGGGAGAGCTTGTGACTCTTGTAGAATGACACATGATTAAGTCATGTGAGAGAAAAGGAATGTAAAATAAGGCCAGACATGCACTGGGACACTTGGCCTCTCTCTCACACAGTATTTCCTGAATAGTTCATTTTCCTTAACCTAAAATGTCACCCACATGGAAAACCTTATGAGCCACACCCTTCTACAACAACACAGACAATTTTATAGCTTCTCCTTCTTTAATTCTTTAATTTTCAGCTCTAAAGCCAGTCCCCTACTCACCCCCAGTCCTGGTGTCTCGGGGGAAGGCGAACTCCTCTTTGTCACCCTTGTTTTCAGAAAGGAGGAAAGGAAAAGGGTGAGACAAAGTGTTTATTCGCATCCTGTAATGTTTGCACAAAAATTGCTCTGCAGTTGAGAGTTTTTTAGCCCATCCTGTTTTTGCATCCCAGACTCAGCCAAGCCAATCACGACACAGCAGGAATGGGGGAGCCTGGAGATGATCTCTGGGTACCCACGAGCTTTTCCTCCTCGCGCTCAATTGCTCCCAAACACACACATATTCTGCTTCCTGACCGCAGGGCAGCATCCCCAAATCACTTCCTGTGTTGTTCAGGGACCCCCGAGCCCCCACCTCTTCAGGCCCCTGGTTTCTTGCAAAGCTTGGCAAAACCCTCTAAAAAGCAATAATTCCCAGCTCCTATCTCTGCCTGTTTTCTACCCATAATTCCTGCAGTAGCTGGGATTCCATTGTGACTATCCAGAAGCCTGATTTTTTTTTCTTAGCCAGAGAAACATGGGAATTTAAAACTTTCTTTTTTAAATTTCTGTAAGAGTTGTTCAAACTGGAACATCCTCAGCTTTGTGCCACGAACAGAACCCTGTGATCCCGTGTTTGCTTGAGTTTCTTGCAGAGCCTGAAGCCACCATGATAAACCCACTTCACCTGAGCAGGTCCAAAAAAGGGTTTTCCTCTCGGACTATTTATCACTCAGTGCATTTGCTAATTGATTTGCAAGTGTCCTATCCCCATAAATGAATTACAGAGGTGCTGGGTGCACCTTTGGGAGGGGAAACAGCCTGGCAAGAACAAGGAGCAGACCCAGTGGGATTTCCTGGCGGCCCAGGGGGGTTCCCTCACCTGCTGGCTCCTGGAGATGGCCGGCTTGTGGGACATCTTCCTCACCAGCCTCTCGTTCTCGGGGTCCTGCACCAGGCTCTGGATCAGCGCCAGCAGCACGTCTGTCTCCACTGGGATATCTGCAGGGCACCTCAGCTCAGCTGGGCAGGCTGCTGAGCTTGCAGCCCTGCCAACTTCCAACCCTCGTGGGAAGGGAGGGAGAAGGGATGAAGGGGACGGGTGACGGCAAAAGGGCACCAAGTGCCAAACCTCGGAGACGTAACCGGGAGAACTGGACACAAACTTGTCCCCTGCTCGTCACCCCGTGGCTAATCCACAACCCAGCCCCACCTGCAAAGCTCGGCCTTTGCTTGGGGTCCTGGTGCCAGCACCTCTTCATCAGGTCGAGCATCTGGTGGCACTCCCCGGGCCAGTCGTCCCTGACCTGCTCCAGCCCCGGCCTCTTCCCCGCCGCCACCTTGACGATGATGGCCATCATGTTGGCCCCTGGGGGAACAGCACAGCCGGGGTTTGCCCTGGGAAAAGGGCTGGAATAAACACCCCACAGGTGCGGGGCTGGCGTTTACCTGCGTAAGGTTTCTTCTGCATGAGCACCTCCCAGATGACGATGCCGAAGCTGCGGGAGAGGAGAGGACATTGAGGGCACTTACGGCTTCTGCCTTCCTGGGAAATGGGGAGATTCAGGGGGAAAGGTCTTCAGGAGGGGAGGATTTCATCTCCCAGAGCAGAAGGGTTTCATCCCCCAGGCCTAAAGGGTCAGGCCTGGTGATTCTGCCCCATTAGGAGCGGGGTCGTCACCCCCTAAAGGGTCTGTGCAGTGACTTGGAGCCTTTCCTGTCAAAGTCAGGCTCTCAGTGCCTTTTTTCCACTTTATTCACATTGGGGATTAAGGCCCTTGGCTCCTGCATGTTCCTGTGGCCATGCAAATCCTCCTTTCCCTCTTCCCTTGGGCTCCCCTGTGCTGTAGAGACCAAGGAGCTGAGCCATTTCCAGACATGGGCACGGAGCTCCTGTGGATGTGCTGCAAAGCTCCTTCCCCAAAACGACAAAAACCAAATTGAAATCTCTTCTCCACCTGTCCCCGACCAAAATGAAGCTGAACGCTGAGGCAGATAAGCCAGTATTGTTGAAAATTGTTTTAAAATCAATCTCAGCAAAATTGTTTTAAAATCAATCTCAGCAGTGACTGTGATGAAAGAGCAGCACTGGCAGTTTTGATCCCACTGCTGTGTGCCCTGGGCCAGCCCTCACCTGTACACGTCGTACTTGATCCCCGGGGGTTTGCTGTTCTGCAGGAACATCTCGGGGGGGATGTAGCTCAGGGTGCCCCTCAGGGCTGAGCTCTCGATGTACTGCATCCTGCTGGACTGCTCCATCCACCTGGACAGCCCAAAGTCGGAGATCTGCAGGCAGAAACAGGGAAACTGCCCCAAAGTGCTCACGCTCAGCCCTCCTGACCCATGTGGACGTCCCCCATCCTTTGGGGACAGGGACAGGAGGAGGTGTGAGCAGCTGGGATGTGATAAAAGCCTGACAAGCTGCAGCCACTGAGTCCAGCTGGAGCCTGGAGGTCCCAGTGCTGGCCCAGACTCCCTGTATGATCTGGAGAACACTGTGTAATCTCACCAGCAACCCCCCCCGGGTCAACCTTCCATGGAGTGTTCCTGAAGAACCTGATTTTCTGGGATTCTGGACTGGCTTGGCAGAAATAACCTCACTCTTCTTGGAGAAGCAGCAAACCCAGCACTGGGGCCGTACCTTGACGTGCATGTTCCCATCCAGGAGGACGTTCCCTGGCTTCAGGTCCAAGTGCAGCAGGGGAGGGCTCATGCTGTGCAGGAAATTCATGGCCAAGCCCATCTCGTGGATCACCCGGAATTTCAGCTGCCAGGACATCCTGTGGGTGGGCAGGATTCTCTCCAGGGAGCCCCTGGCCATGTATTCCATCACTATCCCCAGGGGGCTGTTGCACACCCCGTAGATGGTGACGATGTGCTGGAATTTGATTTTCTCCATCTTGCTTGCCTCCTCCATTAGGCAGTTCATGCTGGTCCTGGAAAATTGGGAATAAAAAATACAAAAAACTACAGTTGAAGCAAGAAATTTTATCAGCTGATTCACAGGCTCAGTAGCTCTGTAGTCACTTAGTGCACCCAGCCTTGCTGGGCACTGCCTACCCCAAAACTATTCAGCCCAAATTCCCCCCTGAGCTGGTGATAATGCTGCCACACAGTGATCTTTTGCAGACCAAAACCTGACACAGAAGGTGCCGTGACTTCCCAAAAGGAGGTTTATTTGGGCAAAATCAGCCACCACAGGGAAAGGGATGAAAAACTTGCCCTTATTTCAATCCTCGGCAGTGAGGACACAGAGCCTGTCCTTGTCACACGGGTGAGATGGCTTTAAACTGCCACAGGGCAGGGTTGGATGGGAGACTGGGGAGGGGCTGGGCTGGAATTCCCAGAGGCTGCCCCATCCCTGGAAGCGTCCAAGGCCAGCCTGGAGCAGCCTGGGATGGTGGAAGGTGCCCTGACCATGGCAGGGGTGGGATGGAATGAGCTTTAAGGCCCCACCCAACCCACTCTGTGATCCCATAGAATTCCCGGAGTTTCCCTGGCAGCAGGATGCCAGGGGCAGCTCCTGCAGCTCCACCTGTGCCTGCAGCTGCTGTCCCTGGGCACGGTGACTCTGCTCCCAGGGGGAGCCCAGGCACGTCTCTGGCAGCTCTGGCAGACCTGTTCCTCCAAATTCTCCAAAGTTTCCCCTCTCCCGACCTGCTGGACGAGTTTGGGGTGCCCGGGGCGCAGCAAAGTGCCAGGAGTGCCTTTAAAAAGCACACCCTGGGAACGGGGCTGAGCTGCCAGCCATCAGGCCAGGCCAGTAATTGATCTGAAATAGTTCAGCCAAGCGAAATCTTCTGCCAGACTTCCTCTAGCAGGCTCCTCGTGGTGAGACCGACCCGTGGCTTGGGGAATCTCAGGTATTTTACTACAGTTGATAAGACACGGAAGTAAAACTGATTATTTGACTCTTTCCCCCGTCCAAAAACGAGAACAAAATGCAAGTGTAATATCTGCAGAGCAAACTGAGCACAGTCACTGCTCAGCCTGAACTCACTTGTTGTCAGTAACAAGAAATTCCAAATGGAAAGGAATCAAACTTTCAATCGAGTAACTCCATCAACTCTGCTGTTTTGCCATCAGCTCTGCCTGTGCTGGAGGTGTTATCAGCAGTGGCTGTGATTTCCTGGCCCTGCCCCATCTCCAGACACGAGGTGGGCACCAGAGGGGTCTCTGCAGGTGACAGACAGAGCAGGGAGCCGAGGGGAGCTGCAGGTGCAGCATGGAGAGGAAAGAGATGTCTGGGGGCTACGGGAGCAAAACCAGCTGTAAATCCTCTGCCCACATCTTCAAACCTGGGGATGCTGGTGATTAATTCAGTTTGATTGATACACATCAGCCCCAACGTCCAGGGGGAGCTGCAAAGAGGCCACCAGGCTGCTTTTATCCGTGTTTAAGGTGCTCAGCCCCGGGTTTCAGCCCCGTTCTATCCCCTGGGTTCCTTGTGTCATCCACACACGGGACGGGGCAAGGCAGAGCCCGGAGCACCTTTGGGTACCCAACCCTCACCTTCCCGAGCAGCAGAAGCTCTTCCCCACAGAGTTTTATCCCCAAACCCATCCCGGGAAGGATCCAAATCAAACCCCCCCAACCCCGCGGGGCTGGGCAGAGCCGAGAGCAGAGCAGGGGTTACCTGTCCAGGCTGGAGTCCTGCAGCAGGAACGGGGAGCACTTCACTGCGTACACCGTCCTCCACCTCCTGTGCTTCACCTGGTACACGTGGCCGAAGCCCCCGCTGGCCACCCGCACCCAGTCATCCTCGAAATCCTCCCTGCTGAACACGGTCAGGCTGCTCATGGCACCGCTGACAGCCTGCTCCTGCCCGGGGAGCTGTTCTGAGCTGGGGAGGGACAGGAGCTGCTCCTGCTCCTGCCCGGGGAGCTGCTCTGAGCTGGTGGGGAGGGACAGGAGCTGCTCCTGCCCTGCCCGGGGAGCTGTTCTGAGCTGGGGAGGGACAGGAGCTGCTCCTGCTCCTGCCCTGGGAGCCTGCTCTGAGCTGGGGAGGGACAGGAGCTGCTCCTGCCCTGCCCTGCCCTGCCCTGCCCTGGGAGCCTGCTCTGTGCTGGGGAGGGCCAGGAGCTGCTCCTGCCCTCCCCGTGGAGTTGGGGATTCACCTGAGGGGAATTTTGGCACCTCCTGTCAGCTGCTGACCCGCCAAGAGCTGCGTCCTCAGTGTCGCCGCATCCTCAGTGTCGCTGCCTGCAGTTCACACAGTTCAGTCCCAGCCCGGGAATGTGGCTCTGCTCCCTCATATCCAGCACTGGATGGGCAAATCCCCAAAGAATTCCCAGTGGGAAATGGTGCAGAGAACAGCCCTTTGGTGACTGCTCGGTGCTGAGGGTGGGATTCCTCACCCTGAGGTATCGGCACGGCCCGGGGGAAAGGGAGGGGGGGAACTGGGGCAGGGTGAGGCCTGAAGGGAGCAGAGAAATCCACGGGGCACAACTGTACATGAGAGACGTGGAAAACACTCCAGAAAGAACAGAGGGACAAAACAATCCAGAAGCAGACGGATGGAGAGGTGGAAAACACTCCAGAAAGATAAAGAACAGGAAGAACCCCCCAAACAAGTGGAACCAGCACATGAGTGCATGAGCCTGAGAATAAACCTCAGCAGAAATACCTGAAATGTGGTAAAACCAGAGCAGTTCCCTCAGGGATAAAATAAAATCTGCTGTCAAATCCCTGGAAATGGGTGTTTGGAGGAGCAAAGCCTGGTCAGAGCAGTGTGACCCTCACCATGTGAGCACCAGGAGAAAAGGGGTTTAAAAACTCCCAGCTGGCTCTTGTGCATTTGTGTCTTTGGCGCCTCAGCTCTCTCTGGAGGTAGCTCAGTGCCAAATACACGGTGGTGCCGATTTCCTCGGTGCTACTGCCGTACAAATAATAATTAGCACTGCTGCAGGTTAATTGTCGGACTGCCAGGCAGCCCTGACCTGGGATTTTTAGTTCCGTGGCAGAATCTTGAAGAAATCTTTAGAGGAAGCCTGACCCGGGGGGAAATGTGAGTTATTTCTGTGGCACTGACACCAGGAGCTCTGGCAGTGGACTTTTAAGGAAAGAAGGAGGAAAAAAAGGGAAAAAATCCAGCCAGGCTGTGCAGCCCTTTAGGGAGGAAAAACCCCAATTAGAAGGTGATTTGTGCCCGTTCCCCGGCACTCCCCGGGGCCGCAGTGATGCTCTGCTCCCCTCCGCTCCCGCCTGCCAACACCACCGCGGAGTGAGGACAGGACAAGGGCCCCGTCCCCCGGGGACACACAGAGCAGACAGACACGGCCATGCTCAGGTTTATTTCAGCGTTCAGGACCAGGGGAGGGGCTGCGGGAACACCCGGCCCGGGCTCCTCTCCCTCCCCGCACCTCCCAGGGCCATTCCTGGGCCGGCAGCGGGGATGTCGCAGCTCGGAGGGCAGGAGCAGCAGGAGCTGCTGGTCATCCCCAGCACAGGCAGGTGTCCCCAGAGGTGCCTTTCCTCGCTCTCTGTCGCGGCGCTGCAGCTCCTGTCACTCCCCACGAGGTCACTCGGTTCTCCACCAGCAGCAGGTCCTGGGCAGGCTGGAGCAGCCCCAGCCCCTCTGGGACAGGGGCATTTGGGGCCTGGAGGGGGCTCTGCCCTGCCACAGCCACCCCCTAAACCCCGGAGTGGCCCCTAAACCCCTGTTTGTGTCCCCGTGCTGTGGATGCCTTTCCCCAGTGCCTTCCAGCAGATCCCAGCCCAGTGCTGGAGTCCTCTGACCCTTAGTGGGACCTTGCTGGATGGAGAAAACAGCAGCAGGACTAAAGGGGAAGGAGGGACTTGTCTCCTCAGAGGTGGGAAAAGCTGTAAAGCCGAGGGGACACAGCTCTGGAGCTCCTGGGTCCTGTCCACACCCCAAATTCCATCATTTCCCCACCACTTCTCCCTGGTGGCAGCCTCTGGTGCACGGGGCAGGATTTCACCTGGTTCCTCTCTGCTCCCCCATTCCCGTGCCCAGCCCGTGCTGGGCTCTCAGCTCTGCTGTCCCTGGAGCACTACAAGGATTCCTTCTCTACCCTGCAGCTCGCGGAGTGGCTGGTGCAGAAGCAAAGGAAGGAAGGAAGGAGAGGCAGGCTGGGGGCACCGGCGGCATCTCCTGCCTCGGCAGAAGCTCTACAGAAGCAAAGCGAACTCAGCTGCTTCCCTGGTGGCTGTGGGGGCTGCTGAGGGTCACAGCCCCTGGAATTCTGCAGGCAGGAGGTGTCGGCTGGGCTTGGCTCTGTGCCGCTGGTGCAGCCACAGCCCCATGAAGGCAGAGCCCAGGACGGCACAGCCGGTGAGGGATCCCAGCAGGGCGGGCAGCAGCACGGCAGGACCGGCCCCTGCACACACACACAGGGAGGGAATCCAGCGGTGAGAAACGTTCTTTGCACGGACAAATAAAGGCACGAGGAGGTAGGGGTGGTGCCAGTGGGGTTTGAGAAGTCTCTCGTGTTTTACCAGCTCAGTGTGACTCTTTTCTAATAGCTATAAACATTTAATTAACATTAACCAGCTTCTGTGAACACTCCTGACCCGTGGCCAACCTCACTCTGCACCAAAAATGCTGCAAATCTTTACAGACAGAAATTTCTGCCTCATTTTTTTCCCCTTTCCTCCTCCTAGAGCTTCAGTTCCTTCACAGGGTTCACCTCCTGGCTGGACACTGATTAACCTCCAGATTCAGGGAGGCCAGAGTAAAGGTGAGGAGTTGTTGGGATAAAATCTCATCAAGATAGTTATTAACAATGTGCTGGTTTTCCTGCTGCAGGAAAAGCTGAGCAAAAACCTCTGCAAGGGAAATAAAAGTAGGAGAGCCCCACCTTCCACTGGTTTGTACAGAGCCCTGCTGTTCGTCCTCCAGACGGGCCCCAGGGACACCAGGCTGTGCAGGTGTCCATGGCTGCTCCTGTCACTGGGCTGGGGAAGGGGCTCCACACTCTCCAAGCAGCCCTGGGAAGACATGGAAAACACCTGGAAGTGTCCTGAGCAGGACCTCGGGCGCTGGGGCAAAAGGGGGAAGAGGCTCCTCAGTGTTTTCCACCTCTGCTGTCATTCCAAGAGGTGAATTGCCAACCCAGAACCAGCACATATGTAAACCTTGATTCCCTGATTTCCTTTTCTTAGGGATCACCAACCATTCCACACCATGAACTCCCCTCCTGGGCTTTAACAGGGGTTTGGGTGGCCAGGGGGTGACCTTGGTGTGAACCAGGTCCTGGTGTGGAGACCCTGGAAGCACCAAACCCCAACCCCTGCTGTGGGGACAGCAGTACCTGCTCACACCCCGGCTGGCTGGGCAGGCACACCCTCAGCTGGCAGTGCAGGTAGGCCACCGAATGGTTCAGCATCTGGAACAGCTGGATGGAGAAGCTGGAGGCTGTGGAGCTGCTGCCCTTCAGCAGCTGGATGTGTCTGCACTCCCAGGGCAGCCTGGCGGGGACAAACAGCCACCAGCTCAAATCCCAGCTCTGAATCCTCCTGCTGCCCTGGCCTCGAGCAGAGGAGGGACACCTCCAGGGGCTGGGACACCTCCAGAGGGTGGGACACCTCCAGAGGGTGGGGACACCTCCAGAGGGTGGGACGCCTCCTCCAGATGCTGGAATGGGGGTGTGGGGAAGCCTGGCTGGCACCCCTGCACTGCTCTGTCCACGGAGGGGATGCTGCAGCCCTGCGGCAGCACCCAGGGGGCGGCAGGGCGGTTTATTTCCATAAATCCCGAATGAAGGGGGATTTTCCCCATTCCCACCTGCTGAAGAGGCAGCACTGAGCCCCCGCAGCCCCGGGGCTGGCCGAGGGGGACGCGCAGCACGAGTGGATGTGCAGCAGGGCCCGGCTGCTGTTGCTCTGCAGGGCCAGCAGGGCCACGAAGGTGTCCTGGGGGTCGGAGCCCGCGGTCCCCGTGTCCCCTGCAGGGCTCAGGCTCAGCCGCACCGAGTGGTTCCCGGAGCCGCACCAGTCGCTCACCGTGGCGAGGCTGGGAAAAAAGGGAAAAAGGGAGAAAAGGGAATGAAATAAACCCAGCCAGGCTGCAGCAGCACGCCCAAGGCAGGGAGCGGGGGGTACTTGCCCGTCCAGCACGGTGACATCCGAGGGCAGCCCCCTCCTCTGGTGCCAGCCGCTCCGCAGGGCTCCGGGCTCCAGTGTCACCGCTGTCCCCCAGCCTCCAGCTGCTCCGTCTGTCACCTCCCGGGTCCTGCCCTCCTCCTCCTCCGCCTCCTCCGTGCTGAGCGGCAGCCCCCGGGCCGGGGCAGTGCCCGCGGAGCCCAGCCGGGGATGTCCCGGGCTCCCCGGGGACTGCCAGCGCCGCTCCGGGGGCACCGGGGTGCGGTCCCCGCCGGGGAGCAGCGCGGGGCCGTCAGCAGCAGGCTCATTAGTGCCCTGATTAACGAGCTCATTAGCAGGGACAGGAGATGCTGGCGGTGTCGGGGACCGGGCAGCAGGGCCAGGGCTGGAGTGACCAGTGCCCAGTTCCATGGCATCCTCCTCCAGAGGGTGAGACACGTTCTCCAGAGGCTGGGATATGTTCTCCAGAGGGTGGGACACCTCCTCCAGAGGGTGGGATATGTTCTCCAGAGGGTGGGATACCTCGTCCACAGGATGGAACATCTCCTGCAGAGGGTGGGACACCTCATCCAGAGGGTGGGATATGTTCTCCAGAGGGTGGGATACCTCGTCCACAGGATGGAACATCTCCTGCAGAGGGTGGGACACCTCCTCCAGAGGGTGGGATATGTCCTCCACAGGATGGAACATCT
>VXBN01017144.1:0-16037 GCA_013397395.1 Sinosuthora webbiana | reverse complement strand
ATTATCTATTATCTATTATCTATTATCTATTATGTATTACGTATTATATTTTATAGATTTATAGATTTATAGATTTACAGATTCACAGATTTATAAATACATTAACTATTTATTACGAAAACAACTAAATATATAATATTTACTATCATTTGGGCACGGGGATCACAAAGAGGGAACTCCGGCTGGGGGAAAAGAAATAGAACCCATGGAGCATTCCTATAAATCAACCCAACAATTCCACATTTGACTCGCACCGGCCGGTTCTTATGGGATTACCACCGAATAACAAAAAAAAAAAAAGGGAAATATCAAAGTGCCTTTGCGGCCGTACCTGGGCTCGGCCGTGCAGAGCCTGCCCAGGGCGACGGCCGCGTTGTGCCGCACCGCGGTCCTGCGGGTGTCCCCCCCTGCCCGCCGCAGCAGCAGCGGCACCACGGCGGAGCCCAGCAGGGCCGAGGCCGCCCCGGGCAGCTGCAGGCACTGGCTCAGGCAGAAAGCTGCATTGCCCGCCGTCAGCTCATCCCGGGACTCCAGCACCTTCAGCAGCACCTGGAACCCTGGCCGGGACGGGGAGGGGGATCTGTGTCAGACACAGCCGGAGCTGTGCCCTGCCGCCTGCAGGGGCTGCTCCCCTAAAAATCCTGGGGGAGCGAGGGGATCGGGCTGGGTATCAGGGAGAAGTTTTTCACAGAAAGAGTGATAAAGGTCTGGAATGGGGACTGGTGGAGTCACCGTCCCTGGAGGTGTTTAAGGACAGACTGGATGTGGGGCCAGGGTTTAGTTGAGGTGTCAGGGCTGGGTTGGATTCACTGACCTGGGAAGTCTCTTCCAACCTACACATCCTGTGATTGTGTGATTGTGTGATTGTGTGATTGTGTGGAATCAGGAGTTTCACTCACTTTTATCCCACCTCAGCAGCTCCTCCTGAGCTCTCCTGCTGCTCTTGGTGCAGATGGAAAGGGTCCTGATGGCGTAGCTGGACGTGAGCTGTCCCCCAGCCTGGTGGGTTAAAGCAGAGGGAGAACAAGCCCAGCTCAGCCCCACTGTGCCCCACCACGGCCTGGGCCCAAACCTCAAATGAAAACCTCCACAGGGCGTTTATCTCAGGGTGAATCACATCAACCTCACTGAATTCCTGCCAGCCACGAGCACACAGAATTCCCTGGATCCCTGCAGCCCAATCCTTTGTCAAACCAACTCCCCAGTGCCACAGATTTTTTTCCTAGACTAACTTGATCTCCACAATCCACACCTGCTGGACGCAGATATGCAGCAAAAATTAAAATAAGGATTAAAAAATAAATTAAAACGGGCTTAAAATGAAGCCTGGGAGCGCTGTCACAATGCAGACACATCCTCCAGGGAAAGGAGGACAAACACAGGGGGAGTTTGTTTTGCCCAGGGGGACAATGCTGCAGAAATAAAAGAATTTGGGATTTACTTTCAAGAACTTGAGCATTTTCTTCACCACTCCTCCTTTCACCACTTCCTCCACAGCTGAGGGGGACGCTGACAGGACACAGCCCAGCACTCCGGTGGCTCTCTGAATGAGGGGAAAAGGAGAGAGAAGCAAAACCAAACATTTATTGGGCCAGGCAGCTTAATTATTTTGTCTCTTGCAGGGCGAGACTGAAGTAATTAAAGTCCTAAAAGGGGAAATCCACAGGAATTAAGACAATCCCAGAATTAGAGAATCTAACAAAGGACATCTTTAGGATGTGGCTTTTTTTTTTTGTCATTTTTTGGAAACTGAGCACAGCAGAGCTTCAGCACGGGGAGAGAAACAGCTGCTGAACACCCAGACTGCTCTTGCTCCTTTCTTTTTAAGGGGTTTCACACTGAAATGGTTTGTAAGAGCTTCTATTCAGCAGATTTCATGAAAACCCCCTGCAGCAAACCACACAAAAATGAATATAAAACTGGTCTGTTATTTCTTTATCGCTCTTAGGAATGTTTTAGGCTTCCAAGGCTCCTGCACCAGGCACAGGTTTGCTCTGAAGAGCTCAGGAGAACCAAACCCAGCTTTTGTTGGTGACTTACTGTGACAATCCTGCCGTCCTGATGGTTGAGCAGGGCCAGGCACTTGCCACTGATGGGCACAGCAAAGTCCTGGGAAACACAGGGGAAACCCAGGGAAAAATCAGGGAATAATCAGAGAAAAATCAGAGAAAACTCAGGGGAAACACAGGGGAAACCCAGGGAAAAATCAGGGAATAATCAGGGAAAAATCAGAGAAAACTCAGAGGAAACCCAGTGAAAAATCAGGGAAAACTCAGAGAAAACTTGGGAAACTCAGGGAGAACTCAGGGGAAACTCAGGATCTCAGAGCACGGCACAGCTGGGCAGTGACTCCAAACAAACCATTTATACCACCATGCAAAGATAATTTATGCTCTTTACACCGTTTTTTTCCTCGTAGCTATTCATATATTGAAGTTGGTGGCCGAGGAGAAAATCCTGCAATATTTTTTTTTCACTTTCCAGCCCACTTAAATTATCAACTACCCTTAAAACCAACCTGCAAGCCCATCACGTTGTTGAAACCCCCAGATGTTGCCTACCTGGATGGTGCTGTTGGATTCGAGCAGCATGTTCATCATCAGCCCCAGCACTGCAAACACACACTGCTGGTACCCGGGGCTGCTGGCAGCTGAGCTCCCGTCCTGGGGGAGGGCANCCACCATGCAAAGATAATTTATGCTCTTTACACCGTTTTTTTCCTCGTAGCTATTCATATATTGAAGTTGGTGGCCGAGGAGAAAATCCTGCAATATTTTTTTTTCACTTTCCAGCCCACTTAAATTATCAACTACCCTTAAAACCAACCTGCAAGCCCATCACGTTGTTGAAACCCCCAGATGTTGCCTACCTGGATGGTGCTGTTGGATTCGAGCAGCATGTTCATCATCAGCCCCAGCACTGCAAACACACACTGCTGGTACCCGGGGCTGCTGGCAGCTGAGCTCCCGTCCTGGGGGAGGGCAGGGCAGGAAAATCAGCCCTAGGGCAGGACAGACCCTACCTGGGGAGGAAAATCAGCCCCAGGGCAGGACAGGCCCTCCCAGGGCAGGAAAATCAGCCCTAGGGCAGGACAGACCCTACCTGGGGAGGAAAATCAGCCCCAGGGCAGGACAGGCCCTTCTTGGGCAGGAAAAGCAGCCCCCAGGGCAGGACAGACCCTCCCAGGANCACTGCTGGTACCCGGGGCTGCTGGCAGCTGAGCTCCCGTCCTGGGGGAGGGCAGGGCAGGAAAATCAGCCCCAGGGCAAGGACAGACCCTTCCTGGGCAGGAAAATCAGCCCCAGGGCAAGGACAGACCCTTCTTGGGCAGGAAAATCAGCCCCCAGGGCAGGACAGACCCTTCCTGGGGAGGAAAATCAGCCCCCAGGGTCAGGACAGACCCTTCCTGGGGAGGAAAATCAGCCCCCAGGGCAGGACAGACCCTACCTGGGGAGGAAAATCAGCCCCAGGGCAGGACAGGCCCTTCCTGGGGAGGAAAATCTCTGTGAGAAGCAGAGCTGGGGACACCTTTGTGATACAAATTCAGGTGTTTGGTACCAAAGCTGCACACCCCGGACTGGGGGTGTTTGATACAAAAATCCCTTCCCACCCCCTGAAGCCTCAGTTCCTGTGCTCACAGCACAGCCTCACCTGCAAGGGGACACTTTGAAAGGACACAGCCAAGGGCGGGTTTGGGGACAGCAAAACCCCAAATGGAGTGAAAGGGCTGAGGGCTGTGAGGGGAGCAGACAGACAGGGCAGAGGGCTGGGAATACTGAGTATCACACACTGGGAATAGTGAATATCATATACTGGGAATANGCAGAGGGCTGGGAATACTGAGTATTATACACTGGGAATAGTGAATATGATATACTGGGAATACTGAATATTACACACTGGGAATAGTGAATATTTCATACTGGGAATACTGAATGATACTGGGAATACTGAATATTACACATTGGGAATACTGAATATTGCACACCAGGAATACTGAATATTATACTGAATATTGAACTGGGGACATGTAGGACCAAATGTTGGAGGAAAAGGTCACTTTCCTGCCAGAAGGCCACCTCTTACCAGCAGCTGCAGGCAGGCCTGCCAGCACTCCCTGCTCTGGGCCAGCTGTGCCCTCAGCCCAACATCTGCACACAGGCTGCCCAGCACAGCCACGCCCCGGGCCAGGGCAGCCTGGTTCACCTGCCTGGCACACACCTGCAGACACAGAAAGGAGAAATGGACCCCAGGACAGCAGCAGACAGCACGTGGGTGTGTGCCAGCCCCGCTGGGAGTGGGGAATGGCACCCCAGGAGCTCCCAGGTAAAGCCCAGGGTGTGAGGGTTTCCCTCCTGCTCACACTGCTTTGGGAGCTCTGGGGGAAAAGGGATGGGGTTTGTGTTCCCTGACCCCAAAGGGTGGACAATTCCTGCAGTCACTCCCTCAGGGCAGGGGATGTGCAGAAAGAAGGGGCACAAACAGTGTCAAAGGTATGAAATTATCATTTTCCTGCTCATTTGGAGCAATGGGAGTGTTTGACTGGCCAGCTCTGCAGCAGAGCCGACCTTCCCCCTTCCTCAGCACAGCTTCCTGCACGTTTTAAACTTGATGATTAAACCAGCACATTTGAAATCTGCTGTTGGAATAAAGGGATTCTTTACCTGGGGACCCAGTGCCATCTCCTCACCCTGAGCCCTCAGATCAGAAGGCAAAAATCACCCTCCAAGACAGAACCAGTGGCTGACAGGGGATTAAAGCCACATCAAGAAGAGCAAAACCCAAAGCTGGAGGTGAAATTATCAGTGGGAATCTCCAACCAAGGCCTGAGTTTATACTGAATATTAAACTAGGGATGTGCAGGACAAAATATTGGAGGGAAAGAGCATTTTCCTGCCAAAAGCCAATCCCTTACACCCACAGGGCAGGCTCAGGACACGTTACACAAAAACAAACTGCAAACACAAAATCAGATCTTCCCTACCAGCAGCTGGGTGAATAAGGGTAAAACACCAGTGGAAAGCATGGCCCCACACTGGGCTTGGAACCTGTTGGGGGATAAAAAACCCAAAGTTTTAGTCTGAAAAACCAGAGCCAGAGGCAAGACAAGAGCAATGGAAACCTCAGTAACCTCAGAGCAAAGCCAACAGCCTGGGCCTGGCTCTTTTCATACAACTCCAGGCACAACTCCATAGAAATGAATGAGGGATTTCAATTACCTTTTCTCCCCAGTTAAGTCAGACAAGATGTTCATGGCACCATCAGCCCTTGCATCAGTGCTCTTGACAAACGCCAGCAGAAGCTGCAGCCATCTGGTGTTAAAATAATAATAATAAAAAATCAACCAAAATTTTGTGTCAGCTTTGGTTTAATCATTAAAGATCAAAATTCTGGGGTTTTTTTAGGTTGTTGGCATTTCAAGCCACAGTTAAATCTGCCTTTTTGAAGCACCCTCTGAGATGTGGCTCATCCCTTTAACCTTTCCCCCCCAGGAGAAATGAACAGTCCCTCCTGATCACCCACAATTACTCCAGTAAATGGACATTTCTCAGGGTGACTCTGGAGGAAGCAGCAGGAGAATGGGATGAAGACAATGCAATGGTGCTTCCTTCCCCACTCAGTGACCCATGGCAACGCTAAATAACCACAAACCCCAATTTTTAAATGAGGAGAGACTCCCAGCTGGGATCCAGGAGATTTTCAGAGGCACCAGGGTGAGTTCTGCCTCAGTGCTACGTGGCTTTGAAAGAGGGGACTCAAAGTTACTCAAAATAAATTTGTGTTTATTTGTTTCTGACACCAAAACTTCCTGCAGTCCTACCCCACACACCCAACTGGGGCTTTTGCCAGGCCAGGGCTGTCCCCAAGGGGCAGAACTCGGTGTCACTGTGTCCCCTTGGGTAGTTTCCCCTGGAGCTGGGGCAGTTCTGAGCACTGAGCCCAGGACACTGAACTCAGCCCTGCAGGAGGTTTACTCCCAGCCCTGCAGGAGGATTTCTCTCAGCCCTGCAGGAGGGTTTCTCCCAGCCCTGCAGGAGGGTTTCTCCCAGCCCTGCAGGAGGGTTTCTCCCAGCCCTGCAGGAGGGTTTCTCCCAGCCCTGCAGGAGGTTTTCCTGCCGTTCTCACCTGCTCAGGTCCAGCCTGAGCAGCAGCCTCCGGCCCGTCTCGTTCTCTGAGTAGAGGGAGATCAGGGCCAGGGTCTCCCTCTGGATCTGGGGGCTGCCAGAGCAGAGCAGCTCTGCCAGCTGGGCACCCACGTCGGGCTGGGCCAGCAGCAGACGCTGATTTTCCTCTGGAAGGAGAGGGAAAACCTCAGAGAAACGCCACTTGTTTTATTTATCATTTTTTTCCACCATGAATGTTTTATTTGGCATCAGCTGGACCCCACAAGTCAACACAGACACCAATATTCTGCATTTCCACTTTACCCACGGGGGTATTCTCTAAAAACAAAGGCAGGTGCCTGCCCAAGATTGTTAATTCTAAAATAATTCAGCCTGCTCTTCTGTAAAACTCTACTTTTTGGAGGTAAAGCTGCATAAAACAGAGAAAACGGTGCGAGTGGTGTCATCTTCAGAGCAGCAAAAATCACAGGGGATTTACCTCCCACCCCTGGGGTGGATTTGAAATGCTCAGAGAGGGGAAATTCCACCCTGCCAAAGTTATGGCTGCATCCAACACCTGCAAAACTTGGGATACAACCAGGTGTGGATGGATGCAGGTGCTGTGGGAGAGGGGTGGCCGTGCCCAGCCCCATCCCCAGCCCCAGAAATGCCCCAAAATTTTCACACATGAGCAGGAGGAGTGTGGATTGCAGGCCTTTACCATTGCCAGCACAGGCTGCTCGCCACAGGAGGAGAAGGGAAACACAGAGCCCCACCTCAGCGGGGCTCTTGCTCTCTGCACACCAGGCCCTGAGGGAGGAAACAGAGTGAGAGAAGTCACCTGGTGAACAGAGCAAAGGATGGACCAAACCAGCGGGGAAATACCCAGGGAATGAGAATCTGCACAGCTTCATCCCTCAGGTCTGTCTGCAGCCACCCCAAGGAGTCTCAGTGCTGCAGCTGAACTCCCAAATATTCACTTGTTCCTGGTCACAGCCCCAGGGGTGCAGCCAGAGCCTCCAGGTGTCCTTTCATATCCAGGACTTTTCTGGAACCCTGCTCTCAGCAGGAGGGATAGGATAACTGCCCCCAAGAGCAGGCACAAACAGCAATCCCTGACCTCTCCTCCCTGATCTAAGGCAGCACTGTCTGTGCCGGAGGCAGCTACAAGCCCCTCCATTCAGACACCCAAATCTGGGGTTACATCCTCCTCCCGTCGGCCCGTCCGCGTTTCAAGAGGCGATTCTGTTTCTTGAGAACAATATTCCCCTTTCCCCGGGCTGGAATCCCCCTCTGGAGAGCTCCTACCCTCTGACAGCCTCGTTCCCGAGGATACTGAAGCCATTGTTTGTCCTGAAGAACGTCTGCCCGGTGCCTGGAAGAGACAAACAGCTCAGGTGTGTGACAGCTCCTGCTCTTCCTGCACGGTGCTAAAAGAAAAGGTCACTGCAGCAGCAGCTCTGGGAAAAACACCATTGAAAACGGGGGGAAATGCAGGAATGAACGAAGCAGGAGTGGTTTTGAAGCTGAAAATTTGCTCTAATCTGTGCCTGGTGGTGTTGGCTTCAAGTGAAAGACTGTGTAGGAAGGCTGAAACACAGAACTGGCTTTGTAACAGAGTGGGCTTTAACAGAAACCTACAAATATTTACAAACAAACGAGAGCCAGACCCCTAAGGACTCTCAGCAGCTCAGCCACAACATCAGCCTGATTCTAAAAAACCTTCTGGCCACGCTGAACTATCCAGCAGTGCCAGTTTTATGGTTTATTAAACACAGGAAGAGTCACTCTGCTCCTTTCAGATCTGCTCCCTCGCCCTGCTCTGCCTGGGATACACCTCCCCAAAATTAACAACTTTTCCAGCAGATACTCACTGTCCTCCACAAGTTCTGCCAGCAGCCTGATGGCCCCTGTGTAGTAGAGCAGGTCCTGGCCGGGGCTGCTGATCCTCTGCAGCAATTCCTGGATGGATAAAGCTGCGACATTCCCAGCCTGGAGTTCCCTCTCTGCTCTCTCCTCATCCCTCACCCTCTTCTCCTCCAGCCTGGCCTGTTTCACACAGTCTGGGAGGAAAAGTCACAAAGAAACCAAGAGTGGAAGGGAAATTCATTCCCATCTTCATCAGAAAACCAGTGGGGAAAATATTTTATTCTTTTAATTTTTTTTTTTTTAATTCTTCTTACCTTTGACCAGGTTTTCCTTTTGGGGATCAATCTGCAGCATCTTCTCATAGCACTGCATGGCCTGGAGGGGAGGGGAAAAGGGCTCTCACTTTCAGCTGGGAACAGGAAGATTTTATCAATGACATCCCAATCACATCCCAAAAGCTTTGGGGGCCACGGTCCTCAATAAACGTGAAAAGTAAAATTTATGGAGAGGCAGATGTCAAAACTCCCCCAAAAAAGCCAAATATTCTCAGTCCCTACATCTGCCTGCTGCTGCAAATTAAAGGGAAAATTTCCAGTGAAACCCAAGGGGGCAAAAAAAACAGAGTTCCAGCGAGAAAACACAAACTTTCTCCCTCTCACCCAGCAAAAGCAGAACAAAGGACGGTCCCACAGCCCCAGAATTGAGCCAGCTCACCTCAGGGAAGTGCTGCAGGGCCAGGTGAGCTCTCCCCATGAGGAAATAGGCTTTAAGGCAGCTCTTATTGCACTGAGTTAAAAAAGAAATCATTATTAGTTACGTGTTTAGGAAACTTCAGCCTTTCAGTGTTTTTTTTTCCCCAGCGTTCTGATTGATAATTAGAGCTGCCCAAAGCCAAGATTAAGGTATTTATATTATTTATTAGAGGTGTCTAAAGTTTTTATGCTGAATTATTGCCCCCAAGAAAGGTGAGGTGAGGGTGGAAAGCAGCCTTTCCAAAAGGTGATTATTTTTCCTTTTCATTGGAGTAAAAAAAATGTGGATTTCTGCAAATAATCCCCAATTTTAGAGGTCTTTCCCCACCTGACAGTTGTGGAATTACCTTCAATGCCCACTCACAGTCACTGATGGCTTTGTCATACTCACGGAGCTTCAGGTAGGCCTGAAATAAACCCCCCAAAAAAGCCCAGGCAGAAGAATTAAAATCCCCCAAACGATTTCTGCTCGCCGTTGTGCAAACACTGGCTAATTAAAAGAAATAAAACCAGGCTGCTGATTGGCTTGGCCAATTGATTTTTAGGGTAATTTCCACTCTCTCATCTGCCACCTCCCCGGATTTTCTAATTTAGAATCAATTTAATAGAGTCACACACACACACACACAGAGCACACAAGGCAAACAGAGAATGCAAAGCAAATATTTCACTCTCTGGTTATAGAAGTGATTCCTGAAAAGGCATTAATAATAATAATAAAATAATCAGAGTATTTAAATCACACACACACCCAGAGCACACAAGGCAAACAGAGAATGCAAAGCAAATATTTCACTCTCTGGTTATAGAAGTGATTCCTGAAAGAGCATCAATAATAAAAATAAGTCAGAGTATTTAAGTGAAACTGGGGATGGGGATGATTTTCCCCCCACCTGCTCTGGAGGAGCAGGAGCTCACCACACCCGAGGAAAGAATGTTTTGGGGTTTTATCCTGGCACAAAAAGCAGCCAGAGGTGGCTCCTGACCTGTGCCCTGTTTGTGTACAGCTCCTGCTTGTCCCTCAGCTTCTCCAGCCCCTCCGAGTACCTCTGGATGGCCAGGGCAAAGTCTCCTCCCCTGAAGGCCTCGTTCCCCTGCTCCTTCAGGGCTGCGGGGCAGCACAGAGAACAGCAATTCCCCTCAAATCCCCCAAATGTGCCTGAGGCCCAGCCGTGATCCCCAAGGCTCTCACTGCAATCCTTCCTCTTCACAGGGAAAACTGAGCCAAACTCCCTCCTTCCTTCCCAAACTCCCTCCTTCCTTCCCAAACTCCCTCCCTCCATCCCAAACTCCCCCCCTTCATCCCAAACTCCCTCCTTCCATCCCAAACTCCTTCCCTCCAACCCAAACTCCATCCCAAACTCCCTCCCTCCATCCCAAACTCCATCCCAAACTCCCTCCCTCCATCCCAAACTCCCCCTCTCCATCCCAAACTCCCTCCCTCCACCCCAAACAGCCTGGGGAGTTTCCAGCAGTCACCATTTGCCAGTTCCTCATTCCTCCTCCTCCGCTGGGCTCGTTCCTTGGCATCCTTTTCCAAAGCTGCCAGGAAGGCATCTTCCAGCCAGGACGGTTGGTGGTGTTTTAGGGGGGGGGGAAATAGAGCAAACTTCATTAAAATAGACAAAAAACTAATAATCCCTAGGGTATATTATAAAAATAGAGGGAAAAAACCCAGTAATTCCTAGGGCATTAAAATAGAGAAAACCCCAATAATTCCTAGGGTATTAAAATAGAGAAAAAAAACAATAATTCCCAGGGTACTGCTGAGTGATTTCTTAATAAAAGCAAGAAAAGCACAGCCAGTGGTGATGCCACCCCCGAGGATGGGCACACCTGCCTCTCTGCAGCTCCTCTCCAGGGCCAAACAAACAGCTTTGCTTTGAAATTCACCAAAAAAAAGCGTTTGGATGAGGAGCCAGAACAGAACAAGGCTCTCAGCTGGGAAAAACCCAGCCAAGGTGGTAAAACCCCGAGAGTGCTCCTAGAGCTGACTGAATTCTGGTTAAACACACCAGGGAAAAGTCAGCTGGGCTCTGGCAGGGCTGGGATCGGGGCTAGCATGGACTCCAGCCCTGCTAAAACCGGTTTTAGGGCTGTGACAGGCTGAGAGGAGTGACGGGCACTGTCCTACCTGCATCCACTGCCTCAGGCCTCGCCGTGCCCTGCAGGAACACAAACACAGCACGGATATCGTGGGGACAGTACACAGACACTGTACAAAGCTCCTGGGAGCACCAGGGAATGTCTGGGGGCATCTGAGACGCCCAGACTGGCCCGCAGGAGGAGCAGCAGCCTGACATTTAAACACAGGATGGTGGCGGTTTGATAAATCCTGACACTCCTGGAAAGGTTCCATCTGTGTCTTTAACGAGGCAAGACCCGAGCTGAGGTTTCAGGGTTTTTTTTTTCCCCTTTAATTTCAGAAGGAAAAGCCCTTACAGAAGTGTTGATGAGGGTTCTGTTCACCGTGGTCCTGCTCTCCTCCTCCTCCTCCTCCCTGCTGGCTCCCTGCTCTCGGAGCCTTTTCTCTGTCTCAGCGATGGCTTTTTCCCGGACAGCCGAGTCCGGGGAGCTCAGGCCTTGCAGCAAATTGGCTGAAAAAGTCACAGAGAAAACCCAAATAAAATATATAGACACACACAGGAGTTCAAACGTGGAGGCACCGGGAGTTCAGGTGGCAGCTGCTTTGGGGTGAATGAGGGTAAATGTGAATAAGGCATTGCTGCTTTAACCATAAAATCACAGAATCCCGGGATGGTTTGGGTTGGAAAAAACCTTAAAAACCCACCCAGTCCCATGGGCAGGGAGACATCCCATAGACCAGGATGCTCCAAGCCCCGTCCAGGGTGGCCTGTGGGGCACTTTAAAGGAAGAGAAACTTCCACAAGGGTCGATTTCACTTTAAATAAACAAAAACTTTCCCACGGCCGATTTCACCGTAAATAACCAGAAACTTTTCCCACGGTCCATTTCCCTGGGATTTTCAGGAGCCACCCGCAGTTCCCGCCGGCATCACCGCAATTCCCAGGAGCTCTGAGCATCCCAAATAACACCAGGCGGCCCCCGAAGCCTCCCCGCAGCCGGGCTGGCGGGGAAACACCGAACGAACCCAACCGGAGAGGGGCACGGCGGGGATTTCCCCCCTTCCCCACCGGTTTTCCGCCTTCCTTGCCCCCAGTCCTCCCTTTCCCTCGGCTGTCCCCGCCTGTCCCCGCCCGTCCCCGCCCGTCCCCGCCGGCACTCACTGACANGCGGGACCCGCCGGGCCCGGGCTCGAACCCGCGCCACCGTTGCCGGGGGAACGCGCCTGACGCGGCGCCCGCGGGTGGGCGGGGGGATGCTAATGAGGGATGGGGATATGCAGATGAGAATAGGGTGTGTCGCATGTAGATGAGGTGGGCGGGGTTATGTAAATGAGGTGGGTTGGGTTATGTGAATGAGGTAGGTGGGGTTATGTAAAGGAGCCGGCGGTTTAGCGGGAAAGCGGCAGGTCCCGGCGCAGGGCCGCGGGGTTATCCCGGGTTTATCCCGGGTGGGAAAGAGCTCCGGCAGCCCCGAGCCCACCCCGTGAGCCTGCCCCGCCTTGTCACCTGCCCCGCCTTGTCACCTGCCCAGGGCTCGGATCGCCACCTCCGGGCCCTCCCGGGACACCCCCAGCGCGGGCAGCCCCTCCCAGTGCTTAAACCCTTCCACGGAGGAATTCCTGCTGATGTCCGGCGTGACGCTTGTCGCGATTTTTATGCCAAAATGGGATGATTTTTCTGTTAAGATCTCCCCGAGAGGCCGCGGCTTTGCGGAGCTCCGCCAGGCGATGGAAGCTGGCGGCCACCGCAGGGAGCCAGAGCACCGCGGAGCCGCGCCGGCAGGAATTGCCATTCCCGGCACATCCCGGCCCGGGAACGGCACATTCCGCACGGAGCGAGCCCGGCAGCGCAAGGACGGGTCACCCCGGAGGTGACAGACCTCTCTGCGAAGCGACAGCCCGGCCACATCCACCCGCCTCCGCCTCCACATCCCGCCCCATCGGCTGGGAGGTGAAATCCTAAACGCCGGAGGGGTGCGAGCTCCAGGCAGCCGGAATCCCCCATCCCTTCCACCCCCTTGGCTGTAGGAACAGGCGGGATTTCCCTTTTCCCCCCTCCATGCACCAAACCCAAACAATTCCCTTCACCCTCCATCCCAAAGGGGTTTTTTTTTCCCCCTCTGATGAAGCTGTTCCCAGCCCAGTGTCCAACTAAAAACACCCACGAGGCCACAGCTGGGGCAGTGGGGTGCTCAGGAATTCGGGGTTTATTTGGGGTTACCCCACAAACCCTGGGGAATAAAGCCCCACGGGGCAGCAAACGTGCAGAGACCTTTAGGCTCTGAACACTTCAAATGATGCTCTGAAGCTCATGCACGATATTCATATATCTGATTGAAGGCCAGATAATTACGATTTCTGGAAGGGGTGAGAGAAAGAGGCAGCTCGAAAACCTCCCTCCACCTCCCTCCAGCCCCCCCAGCCCTGCTCAGACTTACCCCGAATTCAGCCCGGGGGAAAAGCAGCCACACTCAGCCAAGGTGACACT
This sequence comes from Sinosuthora webbiana, assembly GCA_013397395.1. NCBI lineage: Eukaryota > Metazoa > Chordata > Aves > Passeriformes > Sylviidae > Sinosuthora > Sinosuthora webbiana. The sequence goes on along the minus strand of VXBN01017144.1, from coordinate 2,738 downwards.
GCCAGCCGGGTGCCATGGCCTTAACAGAGGGAGAGACGAGGGAAAAATAAAAATTAAATGGAAATTAAAAGATCTGAGGGTTGGGAAAACGGCTGGAGAGACATAAAGGTCTAATAAAGGATCTGTGAGCGGCTTTGCCCCGGCTCCAGGGGCAGGAAAATCCCTTTTCACTCCTCTGGGAGGGGAGGGAGGAAGCCCGGAGCTGCTCCAGGTTCAAAGGGCGCAGCAGGCAAAGGCAGGGCTGGTTCCATCCAGGGGACATCGAGGGATCTCAGACAGGGCAGCCCCAGAACCCCCCCTGCCACCCCAACCACGGACTTGGGCCGCTTGATGCTTCCCCACTCGAAAGCAGTTGGTGTTTTCTACATCAAATGACTTAAAAAGCTCTTTTTCAGCTAAATGGAAACTTCCGTGTGAAAATTAATTCCGTTTTCGCCAGAATTTGTGAAGGTCAGGCAACCCTCCCCTCCCCGTAATCCCCGGAGGAAAAAGAAATTAAAAGTTGGGCAACTGGGTCAAGTTTTAGCTAGAATTTAGAAGGAAAAAAAAAAAAAAAAAGATCAAGACTTTCCAATGAATTAATTGAATCAATTAATTACATTCAAACCTCATTGAGTTCAGGTCCCCAATTCAGGCTGGGCAGAGGTCACCTCTCACACCCAACGCTCCAGTCACACTCTCCACTGCCAGGCAACAGAAAAGTGCCTTTTTTGGGGGGGGGAAAAGCTTCACAATGGCCCTGAAACCGCATTTTTGTGTCTGTTACCTCCTGGAAACGAGTAAATAAATACAGAGGGAGGAAGAAATAAACTTTAAAGCGCTTTTAGCGGCGCTCAGGTGGGAGGAGGCAGCGGGACCAAGCGTCGGCAGAGCAGCTAAAGAAGGGCAGACTGCAGGCATCAGCTTTTTTTTTTTTTTCTTTTTTTTGTCGTTTTTATTTGAACACAGTATTCTGACAGAATGCAAAGTCAAAATCCTCAGTTAGTATCAGTATTTACACCAGTGAGAATGGGGATAAAGGTGGAGTCGATGTTTTTCACTCGGTAAAAAGATTTTTTGTTTTTTTCTTTTTTTAACAAGATAGAAGGCCCCCAAAAGTAGGGAATGCTGGGGAAGGATGGCCATGGAGGGGCTGAGAACAACTATCAAAACAGCCTGGTGGTGAAAAATGTGGGGTTTGAAGGCTCCATAGAAAAGTGTGAGGAGAAAACGCCACTCTGGAAGCCGACGGGCGGGATGCACTATTGTCACCTGTACGAATGGTGCAGCACGAGATGGCAGCTCCTGGGGACACTGGGGACGGGCACGGGTGGGCATGGCACTGCCACCGGCCCTGGGGGAGCCACGGCAGTGCCACCAACCCTGGGGGAGCCACGGCAGTGCCACCAACCCTGGGACAGCCATGGCAGTGCCACCAGCCCCAGGGATGGACACACAGAACAGCCACAGCAGTGCCACCAGCCCTGGGGCGACCCTGGCAGTGTCACCAATCCTAGGGACAGAGACATGGAGCAGCCCTGGCAGTGCCACCGACCCCAGGGATGGACACAAAGCCACAGCAGTGCCACCAACCCTGGGGCAGCCCTGGCAGTGCCACCAGCCCTGGGAGAGCCACGGCAGTGCCACCAACCCTAGGAATGGACACATNCAGCCACAGCAGTGCCACCAGCCCTAGGAAGGGACACATGGAGCAGCCACGGCAGTGCCACCAGCCCCGGGGCAGCCAAGGCACTGTCACCAAACCCCAGAGCAGCCAAGGCAGTGCCACCAACCTCAGGCTGGTCCCTCCCCGCGAGGGGACAGGTCAGGCCCTGAGGCTGCAGCTGGCCGGGAAGGGGCCACTTGGGAATGAAATGTGGATTTGCTGTTAAGGGCGATGTAAACACACCACAGGGGAGGGAGGAGCTCAGGGACACGGCCCAGGGTTCCCTCCTGCCTCCATCCACCCCAAAGCGGAGCTGTGGGACAGAAGGGACCCTAGAGCCCAGCCGGAGCCACCCCAGAATGTCCCTGGGTGCCGGGCTGGGCTCTGAGCTCGTCACCTCTTGGGACAGAAACGCCAATCCAGGGTGGGCAGCCCCCCCAGGGCCCACCTGGCAGGAGCTGGGCGAGGTCCCTGGCAGGTTTTTGGGAATGTTGGTGTGTTTCCTACCAGCTGCTCGGCTTTGGGGGGGGGGTACAGCACCCACAGGTGACAGAACCAGCCAGAACTGGGCACAGAAAGGGACAAAGGGACATCCACAGGGATGGAGGCACCGCTGCTGCCCAGCACTGCCTTTCAGGGATTCATTTCCTTGGGGAAAAGAAAGGAATCCCTGGGACCAGGGTGCCCAGAGCTCAGGGACACTGCTGTGACAGGACGTGCAGGGGCTGCCTTTGGCACCAGGCTCGGGGACGAGGCGCCGGCCCTGCCCCAAACCCGGCGGGGACGGGCAGGGCAGCCCCAGCCCGCTCCTCCAGCCCTCCCCGGGGCGGCCCAGGAGCTGAGGAAAAACAAAACGCAAGGAACCCCACAGTTAGCGAATGACAAGACCATTGTTTCTCACAGCTGGGAACGGTGCGATGCCGCTGGAACAGAACTGCATATTCCCAAGGAACACACGGACACAGCCTCCACACCCCGCTCATCCTTCTGCGAACGCCACGCTCAGCTCGGGTTGCTTCTCTCATTTTGTAAAGGCTTCTGCTCTTTGTAAGAGTTGTTCTCTTTCTCTTTGCTTATTTTTTTTAAATTTATT
>VXBN01017143.1:677359-733048 GCA_013397395.1 Sinosuthora webbiana | reverse complement strand
CCCCCCTTTCCCTACACACCTCTCTTCCCCCCTTATGCTAAGCCTAACCTTGTCTTGTGGTCATGGGATCTATAATTTCGTTTTTGTCTAGGCTGGTGAGAGCTCTGCTTGTTCTGTAAAGTGGATGTCAGGTGGATCTATGTTCTGGAAGGAACAAAGAGGCAGCGAAAGCAGCGCGGGGGAAGTTTGAGCGGCGAGGATGCAGGCTGTGTACTGGTACGCGGTCCTTCTGCTGCAGCCCACTCTCTACCTGGTGAGTGTCCCCGGCCCTTCTCACGGGCCGGGCATTGGGAAGCTCGTTGGGGAGGAGAGCGCCAGCCTGGCGGAGAACGAACAAACTCACGGCAACTACTTGCACACTGCAGCTAGCTCTGCCCTTTCCTCCTGGGGCCGGGCCGGGGAGGTGCGGGTCCCGGCCGGGAAATCTCGGCGGGGCGCAGACCTGTAACTTCTCTGCGGGGAAGGGGTGCTCCGCTGGGCCGGAGCAGGGTCGGGGTCTCCCGGGCCGCGTCTCCGGGTGCTACCTCCTGGACTGGGTCCCTGGGTGTCTGCGCGGGCATCGGAGCACCGCCGCGGGGGCGCCCGGCCAGGCTGTGGGACAGAGGCAACTTCCTGCCCTCTGCTCCCTCCTGAGGGTGGGAGCCCCTCCGGAAGGGAACCCCCTCGGTGTGCCACTACGGGCGGTGCGGCACAGGCGGGCGGGCACTCGGCGGCGAGCACAGCTAGTATTTTCCGCGGGAAGTGTCATTGACTTTCGTAGCAAATCTCCTTTAAGATTACCGCGGGAACACGAGTAAACATCGGCCTTATCTCCTTTCACACACACACACACTTTATTCCCGCTACGATTGCAAGGAACAAAAACCAGGCAGGCTGCCCCTTTGCAGTCCGCATCCTCTCTCTCTTGTGATACGTTAAGCAGGCAAACGCTTGGCGGCAGCTCATCCCCGTGGCTACGGGGGAGGGAAAAGACCTTTCTCCAGGAGCGTTGCCGAGAGAAGCACGCCAGCGCCCGTGCTGGGCGTGGTGACGGCGACGGCCCGGCTCAGGCTCCGGCTCCAGCTCGGCCTCCGGCTCCGGCTCGGGCTCGGACTCAGGCTCGGGCTCGGGCTCCGGCTCGGGTTGCAGCTCGGGCTCCATCGCCAGCTCCGGTCCCGGCTCCAGCTGGGAGCCCTCCCCGCCCGCCGCCGCCATCCCGCCCGCACCGACCGACGGCCCCGGCGCGTCACCCCGGGGTCCTCCGCGCCTCGCCCCGCCCCGGAACCTGCATAGCCCCGCCGCCCCCCGCGTCATGCTCGATCCCGGGCGCGCCGCCAGCCGAGGCCGCAGCGGCCGCACAGAGGCGAAAGCTCTTATGCAGGTTGCGGGGCGCCTGCGGGTGGGCGGTGGAGGGAGAGGGAGCGGTCGGAAGCCCCGGAACGAGCACCGAAGGGCGGCGCGCAGGCGGGGCCGGGGGCGGTGGCGGCGGTGGTCCCGCTGGTCGGCCCGGTACCGCCACAGTGCGCACAAGCCGGCCCGGCCTGTCGGGGTGATGCGGAACCGCCGCCTGGAAGTGCCACCTGTTCCCTGCCAAGTGTTTTACACCAAGCTCACCAGAGCTTCTAAGTGTAAAATTAAACCATCCCCTTTCCTCTGCCCCTTTTGGTCACCCTCGGAGCCCGAAGGAGAGGTGCTCCCTGAGCCCGTGTACCCATGGCCTCTCCGTTGTGGCAGCTGGTGGGGGAGCCTGGCCCAGCAGCCCTGGTCAGCGGGTGTTTTGTCCTAGGGTTGATCTGCTTTGGTCCCTGCAGAACAGGGAGGTTGGAAGTGAGCGGTCTTTGAGATCCCTTCCAACCCAACACGTTCTGTGGTTCTGTGAGCTGCTGCCGCGGAACACCAAAGCAGAGGCACTCCCAGAAGTGCCTCAGTGCCTGTCCTTGCCTGGATGTGAAAAGACAGCTTTGGTCTTGGGCCGTGGCATTGGCAGGAGTTAACAAGTAACACACAAGTCGGTCAGGCAAGGCGGTCTCATGCTGGTCACTGATCAACATGGAGCTGACCCCCGTTGTACCATGCACAGACAAACAGGCAAGTCAGGATCTGTCATTTCAGTCCATTGCTCTTTGAACACAGGTTAACATCAGCGTAGTCAGTAATCAGAAGAAGCAGCAGCAGCTATGTGTGATAACAATGAGAAGATTCATAACCCAAGGGAACTTTTGCCTCGACTAAGTCCAAGCTTAAGAGGCAGACTTGCTTCCTTGATGCACAGAGAAGCCAAAAAGAAGGGAATATCAACCTCCACCTGCTCAAAACACTTAGTGTACACAAAAGTCTGTCATCTTGGACTGGAAGGAACACAAACAAAATCACGGTTTGCATGCACCAGCCAAGAGTTTAAAACAACGTGTGAAGTAGCAACAGTGCTGAGTTCAAAGGTGTCCAGAATACCGCGGACAAAGCCCATGGTCCACTTGTCCTTCCTTTGGTGCTCTTAGGAACTCTGGATTTTACCACCACAAATATTTTGATGTGGCAGCTCCCATTACTGAGAGGAGGAAGTTGTCAGGGCTATGCCCAGCCTTCAAGAAAGTGTGCCACAGTGGGTAGGAATGAACAGGTCAGTTTCCATTGGATTTGATTCATTTGTTTTCCAACAGTCTGTGGATTCACAAATATAAGCCCTGATGTGAACCCAGAGATAGCTGTAGAACAGACACTTCAGCAATATTGTTAACTTCTTATCAGCATAATTTTTCCCACTCCACAAACATTGTGCTGTTCCAGGACAGTTTTAGAAGAGTTTAAGTAAGCACAGGTGTAAGGTCATCTGGATTTTGCTCTTTTCTTCTGCAGTGCTTTAAGCCTGCTTCTCCTCAAGGTGTGTCCTATGACATGGTTCAGGAACTGAGCCTTATTATAGATGTGCTCTGTCTTCAGAACTAAAGTTAATAAATACCTCACAAATGCAGTTCAGAGTCTTGATCAATCACTTAAATAGCCTATTTCTCAACCTAAAGCTTAACAGCACTGGAGAATTGTGATTAAGGGTATGTAACTATAGTGCAGCAATTTAATATTCAGATGTGCTTAACTCCATAAACAGGTCAGAGCTTTTCCCAGGCCTCTACAAGCAGCGAGCAACAGAATTTTTGCTTTTCCTCTCTCCCACCTCAAACTACTTTGCTTCAGTAAATATGCATGCAGCACAAGGCAAAATATTTGTAGTGTCACCTAGCTAAATTTGTGGCTGCCACTTCCATTAATTTATTCTTAAAATCCTGGGAAATTCTCGCAGTAGAAATTGCAGTAATAAAGCAGCCTCCCTTTGCAGTTGAGCAGTGAATGGGCAGGGAATGCCACAGAAAAGACTGCATGTGCAACAGCTGGTACATGCTAAAAAGGCCATTTGGTGTGAAAAAATAACATGGAAGAGCCAATGTTTGTGAGCTGTTTGGGGTTTTTTTCTAAACAGCTTTGGAAGGCACACACCAAGCAAAACAAAGCAAGGCAGCTTTCTCTTCTGTCAGACCATTATCTGAAGAAACACAGCAGTGGCATTACACTTACAGGGCAGATGAATAGTAGGACACTTCCTCATGTCATACAACACCACTGAAGGCTATTTCATCATTCAATCACATTTTCAAGGCCTTTAGTTATTGTTTTTACTTGCCTGTGGGTTCCTTCCACATGATTCCCCAGCTATAAAACAGAAACAGTCACGTCTCACATTTGTCCAGAAGACTGAGATCTGTGTATGAATGTGCAAAGACAGATGGTTTTTTTGAAAACAAGTTGTGTGGCTTGTGACAAATAAACCAAACGAGTGTTATTTTTTAAATTTTGTTTCATTTATTTGGCAGTAATATCCAAACCCCCCTGCTTCAAAAAAATTACAAAATCAAGTAAAATAAGTGCACTAAGGAAACCTACAGAATACTGATAAATTTCACACACGTACAGGAGGGAATATAGAGGGAGGAGTGGGACTTTTTTGTTTGTTGCTTAAATTTCGTTTTGTGGGAAAAACTAAACAAAACACATTCCCTGCCCTTTGTAGTCTGTACAGCAATCATCCCAGAGGGCAATGGCTGAAATTCAGCACTTCCTTCCCAAGCAGCCAGGTCACCCTGCAGGAGTTAGTGACTGACCAGCCTGCAGAAGCATTGCTCAGTCTGGGCTGCCCTTCCCCTCTGTGCAGGGAGCCGAGATGTTTTGGTCCCCTTTGAGAACTGCTGCCCTTTGAATGGGCCCTGCTTTCCACCGCATCCCTTTGTGGGGGCACGGGGAGGCAGAGGCTCCACAGGCAGCAGCCCTTTCCAGAGGCACTGAGTGTTGCTGCACTCCCAGCCTGCTGCCCAAGGCTGCCCCGGGATCTTTGTATGGCTTCTCGGAGAGCTCAGCTTGCCAGAGACCGCAGCCCGTCCCTCCGCCTTCAGTGCAAGAGCGAGCTCTCTAAACCTCAGCTGCCAGCACACGTCTCCAGCTGCCCCAGCAGCCACCCCCATCCACAGGGCTGCACAGCCACAGCAGGCAGGAGGGGACACAGGACACATCCCAGTGCAGCCTTACAGAAGCCCTGAAGCTGTGCATTCGCCTCCCCTTCCTGCACGTGCTCTGGTTTTCACAGTTGGAGATATTCCTGACTGAACAAGATGTTATCCCTGTCCAGGGAAAGCCTTTAAGGCAAGCTGTTGTGTTTTCTCTAAGGCACTTTAACAATCCAAGCTGGAAGGAAGTGACCTGGGAGGCACTAAGTACCTTTTAGAGCAGGGCTGGAATAAAGCAAAACATTTATTAACAATGTTCCTGTGACTCCAGATCCAGCACACGAAGCCCTTTCACTCATACTCTTGGGAAGGAGCAAGCCTATGTTTAATGGATGCTCCTACTCCACCAACCACTTCTTCCTGTGCCACCAGAACACAAACAATGACCCTGTCCCAGTGCAGCATTGTCTGCATGACCCTCAGCTCATATCGACTCATTCCTCTCACCTTCACAGGTGACAGCTGCTCAAATCCTGGCTCTCATAAGAAAAAAAAAACAGTCTTCTTCTGTATTTATGATGCCAAAACCTCAGTGGCAGGATACATTATAGTTCTCACTGGAAAAGTGGCACTATGCCAAAGTCAATGGAAGTCCTCTGGCTTCACATCAGGAAAACAGCTCAAACACCAGATAGCCTTTAACACATCTGGCTCATGGGGAAGAGCATAGGAGGGACAAAGCTTTCTTCTTTTCCTATACTTCTAGGTACCAGCTCATTCCTCCTCTCCAAGGAAAGAACTGTGCAAAAAGGGGAAGGTTGGGACAAAAGTTCTGCTGATCTTCACTCAAACCGGACATGCTTTTGCAGATGCAAGTAGAATTTTGCTTGAGTAAGCAATAGGGACTGCAAGATACACAGCAACAACTGCTGAAGTTGCTCACAAACAGAAAGATGGAAGTCACAAGCAGTCAATCAGGGCACATGCAACTGCTTGGGAAGCACAGCACAGGCATGAAGGCAACACGGATGTTCAGGTGTGCATGAAGTACATTTGACAACTGCGTATGAAAATCAGCTGGGCTTCAGGCTACAGAGGCGACTATCAACAAAACAGCATTTCATTTACATCTAGGACCAATGCTCTGAGAAATGTGTGGGATGAAACTGACCCATGAAGGAATGTGAGAGTGGTCAAAGGTGGTCTGATCAACGACATTGAGAAATGCGTCAGTAATGAGGCTTCCAGCCCTGACTCCAAACTCATTCCTGGAATCAAAGAATAATGCTGCTGCCTCACCCCAGAGGAAGATGAAAAGCCCAAGATGATGCCAACAGCACAACTAAACAGTTTTCTACGTAGTTAAGCTTTTTAAGATACTGTACTGATGGGATTGCATGGTCCCTCTGTCTCTAGAGTGCTTTGAGCAATTTAGAGAGGCACAAGCACAGACTTTGAGCACATGGTCAATGCTAGCTAAGGGAGCGAGAGCTAGAGAGCTGCAGTGGCAATGTTTGTCTGGTGAAACTAATTACATCCAGCCCTGTCTCTTCTTCCCACAAGGGACACTGCTATCCCCAGCTGGGAAATACCCTGTAGTGCAAGGCTCACAATTCGCCTGTGGTGTTTGTGGCAGCTGAGCGCAGTGCGATACAAACTGTGCATGGGCATTACAGCACTGTCAACAACAAAAACCCACATGCTGGGTTTTCTTGAAAGATCTAGAGCTACAAAACATACAAAAGCTGAATCACTACCATAGGAAATAAAATAATAAAAAATCCAAAACAAAAAAGAAAAGGGGAGTCAGCATGTGAATGTGATAAGGAAAAAATACAATAGCACCTCTAAGGAGGGGGCAGGGAGAGCAAGAGTGAGATGAGGTCAAAAGGAACCATGTTGTGTTGGAGCCCACAATGTACTGGAGGAGCTGCTGAGGACAGTCTGGTGGAAAGCAAGGAGGAATGTGCTGGACTCATGCCAGCAGCGTGGCACCATGACTCCCAGGTGCCACGCCAGGCTGACCAGCTTTGAGGAGCTTGAAGCAAAGGGTAAGGTCCTTGGATAATGATGCCCTGCAGCACACGTGTTCAGCCACAAAACTGCCAGGCCTGTATTTCTGCAGCCAAGGCTGGTGCTGACAATTGTATTGACTGAAGACCCCCTTTTCTATCCAGCACTGACCTCCATCCTTTCCCCAGATCCAGGGGAACACGAAATCCCTGTTAGTTCTTGGAGGGAGCAGCTGTCTGCTCTGGGGAACGGTCCCAGAGCCTGCTGTAAGTTCCTCCCGGCCTTCCAAGGTCCCAGCAATGAACCTCCCTGAACAGGTGGGCTCTGCTCCCCTTTCCTGGCCCCATTCTTTGTGTATTACAAAACAAATAACCCATCGCTATACATGTAAATATCTGTGACTGGGCGACTGTAGCAGACACTTGTGCATACTGAGATCAGCACTGGAGGACAGGGTGGCAGGTTGGGCCCATCCTCCTGGGCTCCTCCGCTGTGGAGGCCCCTTACATCTCCTTGGTGCTCATTCTCTTGGTCTTCTCAGCCGTCTCCTAGAGAAAGAGAGCACAGGAGTGAAGCTCTGTGCTGACACAGGAATTGGCAGCACTCTGAAGTCTTTGGTCCATCCACAGGCAGTGCCAACACTGGCTTATATCTGAAAGCCCCACACCTGTATTTGTCCCCACAGGCAAGAGATCTACTCTGCTCCCCCTTCTACCAGAAGTCTCCACATGACAGAAACAGAAGGAACCCATCTGACAAGGGGAGGCTTAGTGCAAGCAGACCTTCCCAGCCTCATGCCAACCTGATGCTTCTGCAGTTCCTGAACATATCTGGCCATCTCCTCCTCAGTCAAATCGTGATCAGGTCGGTGTCTCTGAGCAGGCACCTTCTCATTCCTCCCTGGAAGCAGAAATGGAGTTTAGTGTTTCACAAATAGGGGACACAAATTTCAGATGGTGAACCATGAAGAACAAAGAGAGGCAGGTCAGCCACAGCATCCCTCAAGTTTTTTCAGGCTTCCTTTTCCCAAGGAAGCCTTTTCTAGAGGACGGTATGGGTTAGCTTCTTAGAAAGAGAACAGGCCTTGTAGCTGCCTGGGACTTCACAACTTGAGTGTGCAGTCTGTCCCTGTCTCTTCCTCCCGTGTGACTGATAATAAAGCCACATGGAAGAGGCTGCACATTATTCAAAAGAAACACCTATAATTACTTTAAACATCTTGGCCTCTTGTAGGGAATAAATGAAAGCTCAGTGCTACCCAAGTACAATAACTGATAGCTAATGACGAGGTAATTTTGCTCAATGAAGATGTAACTTGATGATATGTTTGATCTGATTCTTCAGTTTCATTATTCCTCTAATAGCCTCTAACCCCTTTTGCTGCTCTGACATGGGCAGAAAGTCAAGGAATTGTTATCCCATTGCATGCTTCTGTCATGGATGCAGGAAGCAAAGCAGGCAGCAAGAACAGGTGTTGCATAGCAACTTTGAAGATTGTTTCTTCAAGGGAGGGAACAAAAAGAGTCTCTCATTCTGTTGCTTAATCTATGACACCTACACAGCTCCTCTGGCAGGTCTATTAATACTACAGCTGTCTTTTCTCAGGTGAGTTCCTGCTGCTACAGCTAAGTCTGAGCTGAGGTGATCCTGAAGCCTCTGCTGCAGAAGATCAGATAAACGTGAAAAGCTCTGTACACACTGCTGCTGCTTCCCTCACTCCTACTCTGCCCAAGCTACTGACTATAGATCTGAACCAGCGTACTCCTGGCAGGTCCCACACAGCACTGAAACAAAGTTCCTGCAAGGGCCTGGTTTCTAGGGAAGAAGGCCAGAAAAATACAGCACCACGCTGGGAGGATGGAAGTGGCTCCTTGGGAAGGTCACATACATTTGCCAACACAGGGAAAAGGTGGCATTCCACTGGCCCTGGACTATGTGTGAGAAGGCAAAAGAGAGAGCTGCTGTTCACAACTGCACCATGACCTCTCACAGTTCTACTGTGGCTGTGCAAGTTTAAGGGCCTTCCAAAGGAGGAACAAACAACCCTGCCTTACTATGAGCACCACCTCCCTTCATCACCATTATTCTACAGTTTTTGTGGCAAGAAGCTAATGTGCTTTTTTGGCATTTGATAAAGGTTCCTATATCCCCTCTTGATCAAGACAGGATCCTAGATCCTGTTTTACAAATTCCATAAACACAGATACAGTAAGGATATGGACACATATACAGGAAAGCTGACTTGCTCACACCTACACGTACAGTAGCAGCCAGTGACCTATTTGGTCTGCACCAGCTGGATGCAGAGTAGATCTGGTGTGGAAGATTTAGTGCTGAATTTTCATGACACCAAATCCAAACTACAAACCCCAGCAGCATTGCCCCGAGCCCAGTTACACACTTTCTGACCTCTGCAACAGTACCAGCTTGGGTTTGACTAACATGGAACATGTGAGGGTTATGCAGAAACCACCCATGGAGAAGCTGAGGAAAAGCTGGAGAGAGAAGAACCCTGGATAGCTGGTGCCTTTTGAAAGACAGAGAGCGAGAAGAATTCCTTCTGTCCAAACCCAAACACAGTAATTTTCTGGAGAGCATACGGACCCTCGCACGTCATTGCGGTGCACACCCAGTTCCCACAGGCACAGACGCAGCGGTTGCACTCCACCTGGGTCTCTGCTCCGTCCTCGTAGGTCTCATCTTCCAGGGCACACTCTGATAAGGCACAAAACAAGGGCAGTGCTTGTGAGAGAGCGAGCAGGCTAAAAACAACATACTTTGGAGATGCCTTGAGAGAGAAGATGAGGTTTAAGGGGAAGCCTTCCTTCCCCCAGCCACCAAAAGTTTCCTCATGACTAAAATATTCATGCTGAATTTGGTGAATGAAATCAGCCAAAATATAATTTGGGAAAGTCAAACCCTTTGTTTTTCTTCCTCAGAAGAACACATTTTAGTTTCTCAATTCCAAATGAAATCTAAATGCTGGATTTGCTTGAATTTCCTTATCTGTTATACAAAGAAAAGAACTCCTGAAATGAAAGCTTGGGTTATTCTGATCCAGGTGGGGATAAGTTAGGGAAATTATTTGGAAGGATAGTGAACTTTGAGGTGGTCATCAGGGAGGCTCTCTGTGTGAAAGCCAGAGCATAGCAGGACTTTGGTCTGGTTTGACTTTCCTAAGTTATCCGGCCATGAACTCCTCACATGATTGACCTCTGCACTGTTAAATACATGCCTTGACCTTACAAGTGTACCATACCCATTCAACCTACGTCATTGCTTCTAAAATCCAAACCTGTCTCATCACAAGAGCTGCAGGAGCTCTGGGACAGTAAAAGCAGTACTGTCAACAATGCAGGGACAAAGGGTGCTGTTGGATGAGAGGCAGGCATATATTAAAATTATCTCTGGCAGTGGAGTTACAGCACCCAATGTCTGGCCTGAAGCTGATCTCTCTTCTTTTCTCCCTTCCCAAGACCCCTCTTGCTCCCCAAGAGAAGTGAGGAGTTCCTACTTTTCTCTGGTGGGTTGAAGGATGGGCTGAGGCACTTGAGAAATTCATTGAAGCTGAGCTTCCAGTCTGCATTTTCATCTGACAGCTCAATGAGGGCATCCACGCAGAGTCCCCTGAAAGGAAACACAGAGGCTTGTTCTGCACAGGGCTGTGCTAGGCTGGGCCCTGCTCCACTGTCTTCAGAGTGCAGGTGAGTAAAACCAGTAATGACTAGGGAGACTCCAAGACGTCTGGCAGAAGTGGCTTCTCCAAGGAAACCCCATGGGATACAGAGAAAAGAAAAACAGTCACAAAATACTCTCTGTCTGCCAACAGCCTGGGCAGTGAGGAGTATTCAGAACAGCAGGAATGGGACATCCACATTTGTTGACACCTACATGCTGTCACACAGGTAGAGATGCAAGCACAGCATAACCACAAGCAGTCTTTCTGCACACAGTGGCAGACAAAGAAAGAGGGAAACCTCTCAAACTATAGGCTGCATATGAAGGGTGTTTTCCCACCATTGCAAGGATCTAGCTATTAGGCAAAAGGTGAGGGGAGTCCTCAGGAAAGCAAATTTATTAGGAAATAGAAAGAACATGACAAATCTTGTTACCCAACTCCCTTCTGGCTGCACAAGTGCTAGATTTAAGGCAAAAGAGGATTGGAATATGTGCCCAACATGAAGGGTAGAGATAGGACTGCTCCTCTTGTGGTGTTCACACCTTTTTAAGTAAGAAGGCACTTCATGCACAGTTAACTCTGTCAGTGCAAGCCCTAACTGATATTCACCATGAGTGAATTTCCATGTTCCATTCTACCACATCTGCCCCCTGGCCCTCCCTCTGGCACCCTGTCCACTGCCCACCTGAGCAACTTGTTGGTCTCCTGGTCCATGTAGGTGGTGATGTTGATGGCAGTTTCATTCTGCTCCACAAACTTCAGGAATTCAGTGGAGTCCAAGCGAGAATCACCATCATCAAAGCTCTGTATGGGAATTTGGGAAGATGTGAGAGGCTCTCATTTATCAAAGTACCCCTTCCTTCTTCCTCATCCATATGAACATAGCATTTTGAAGCTTTAGTGAGACAAGTTCCATTATCCCTGTTTTTCACAAAGAAAGAGGCTCAGAGAAAAGCAGCAACATATCCACATTAGCCTCAGAATGAGAGAGATATGATCTTAGCCTTGTTCTCACAGATAAGCTACACTGCCTCTCATTCACCTCCTGCGGCTTGATTTATGGCTCTAACCCTATTTCTTCTCTTTGTTTCAGCCAGCTCTTAGCTTTCTTATATACCTCCTGCCTTAAAGCAGACCAGCTGCATTCAAGGAGGTGTCAGCTTTCCAATATGGGTAAATCCAAAGCTGTGCCTGGACTCTGACATTGACAAAAGGGAATAATCACAGGAAGCAATTTTCTGCTGATACCAGGGAAAAAATTTAATGCAATAGCACAACACCTCACCATCAACTTCTTAAGGGCCTGACAAGACTCCTGGCACTGAAGAGCAGCATTTTTAGCCCCAAAATCCTGGCTGTACTCCCAAAGAAGTAATTGCATTTTGCTTTCCTGCTTGGAGATGTGACACTGCAGTGCTGGGCACTCAGCAGGAATTGCTGTGCCCCCTCAGAGACGGCTGCATTGCTGTGAGTGGAAAATTAATCCCGCACACACAGACTGCTGCCACCTAACTTTTGCTGTGTGATTGGGGCAGGTCGCTGTGGCTCCTTGTGTAGTGCTCTCAGGAATGCTGGAATAGACACTGCCTGTTGTTACCTCTATGTGTTTCAAAAGAAACATCTAGAGCTAGGGAAATTATCCTGCCTAGCTGCTCCACATGTCAACTTCCACTAGATTTTGAAGCATCTTGTCCTGCCTTTTTTTTTTTTGGTGAAAATGACTGCAGTTCTCTTAATGACCCAGACCGTTAAGTGAGTTTTCTTGCCTTTCAAAGCAATGGTCTACACGAAGGCATTCCCACAGAGATCCTCCAAAATGGAGCAGCTTCCCACTACTGGCCTTGCTCCCCTTGAAATAATGTCCTTCAAGGTCACAGCCTGCCTGACAAACAAAGCACATCCCAGTGAGCCCCACAAGTTCAGACTTCCAGGAGGGAAATAGCTTAATGCCACATCTACAAACCTCCCCATCAAGAAGAAAAGGGAAAAGCTTCATTTCAACTATGCCTCCAGTGTTTCCTACATGCAGGACAGGAATCAGGCCATTTTCAGGAATGCAGGGCATGAAGTGCCCCACAGCCTGGCATGACAAAATTGCTCCAGTGACAGCAGACACTCATTGCTGACACAAATTTCTGTGTGTTTGAAGCCATTTAGTTTGCTTTGCCTTGATTTGTCCCAAGTTGTTCCAAACTCTGAATTCTGCTTTAAAAACATTTCAAAGCTTTAAGAATAAGGTAGTTGAAAAGGTGGATTACCACCTGACAGAGAATCACTGACAGAATCATTAAGGTTGGAAAAGACCTCCAATATCATCGAGTCCAACCTCGGATTGAACACCACCTTATCAACTAAACCACAGCACCAAGTGCCACATCCAGTTGTTCCTTGAATCCTTCCAGGGATGGTGACTCCACCACCTCCCTTGGCAGCCACCTGGCAGCCTGTAGTGCTGCCTGAGATTGTTGTGACCCAAATGCAGGACCCGGCACTTGGCCTTACTGAACTTCATACTGTTGACTGAGGCCATGGAAATTCTCCTTTTGGTACAAGCAGAGGTATTTCTTTGCCATAAGAACTCTCACCCAGTGGCTGGAATCAGTGGTCCAGAAAAAGTGGGACAGTAAAGAGAACATGAGGCTGCCTGCCTCGGAGCTGCAGCCTCAGGATATCACCAGCACGCTGACAGGCATGGGGACAGCGGGTGTGAACAGCTTGTGTGGTGACAGTGGAACAAGCCTGTGGCTGGCTCGTGCATTTCAGCAAAGCCCATGGCCCGGGGAGACCCTGCAAAAGTGACTGGGGACAGCACATTTGCAGGGAGAGGGACTGACACAGGACTCTGCTGCTTTTGGGTGCTGGCAGGCACTGACAGGAGTGCCCAGGGCAGTGGATTTCCACAGACAGAGCAGCATGAAAGGCTGCAAATGTGAGGACGCTCTGTGAAGCGAGGGGACCAGCTCCTCTGTCTCACCAGGGGGTGCCATTGCCATGGCAAATTTGCTTGCAGTGCTAACTCCTGTCAGGCACCATTAATCTCTTGCTGTCAACAGCTCATGATTTAAACGCTCTCCCCTCTTCCCCACCTGCTCCTCCAGCTCTATCCTGCATGCTTTGAAGTCTCTGTCAGGAGCCAGGCGTGAGGGGGAGGGACACAGCAGTGCATGTGGCAGGAGCATGGGAGAAGCTTGGATCTGCTGGTTACAGAGGGACAGACTGACAGGGAGGAGGGAGAAGGATTATTGCAAGGCCCAAGACTCAAGTGTCTCCTTTCACTCTGCAGAGTACTAGGGAACTGCCAGCTCTCAGCCACAACTGGGACATATTCCTTGAAGCCCCCAAATGTCCCCTATACCTGTCTCAGCATGGCCTTGGGACTGTCTGGAACAAAGAATCAGCAGCCCCTGCCACAGCTTCCTGCATTTCCAGCACTTCCATCTTTTTTCCTCTGTTTTTTTACCCCTGAGATTAGTCCTCTACTCTGCTAGAGGCACATCTGGCTTGCCCTCCTCCTTTTCCCCAGGGCAGGTCAGACACCAGGAGCCTGAGATGCTCCACATCTGGTTGCCACAAGCTGTGTCAGTGGCTGCTGCAGGCAGCCCATAACACATCAGGCTGTAGGACTTATCTGATCCCTCTGGTCCCCAGTTCCACAGGCACATCACTCACTGGAGCCTCTCAGCTGGGGGCACAGCAGCTGTAATGCAGTGACCAGGCAAGAAATGTTGTCTGGGCTCTGAGGCAGGTGCTGCTCTACTTGCCTTGAAATATTTGTCCAGGACTTCACTGTAGTTACTGCCCTTGGAGAACCACCCATCTGGGATAATCTCAGCTTCCAGCCACTGGATGACCCGGCGACGAAGCTCGTCCCTGTCCGACTGGTAGCAGACAACTGTAACGGGAGACAGTGCAGCAGAAGGAAAAACAAGAGTGAGAGAAATCAAGCTGGCAGGGAGATCACAGAGAGAAGACTGGTGACCCAAATGCAGCAGCTCGCCCTGATGGCAGCTCGCAGCCCCTCGGTGTGGTCCTTGGAATTACATCACTGCCAGATCCAAGCAGATGTGTTATGTGCTGAATGGTGACGGGCTGTTGGTGACACCATGTGGCAAGGCCGGAAAACAACACTCCTGCCAAAGCTCTTCCTTCACATTCCTCAAGCTCGTGGAAGAAAAACCCAGAGCTGACTCATCTTGGTGTGAAGAGTCCCAGACTGAGGGAGGAAGGTAACTGACAATGTCCCCAGGCTTCCCGACACTGTGTAGAATTGTCATTCAGCTGTCAATCCTAAAATACCAAAACGTCTATCCTCGGCAAGGGTGAAGACTAGACTGAGCAAGCCTTTCTACCTGTCTTTGTAGCCTCTGTCTCCAAGACTTGAACTTCAGGGCCTACTATCTCAGGAAATATTGTTTCTTCAAAGCCCTGATTTGTCCACTCTGACTGGAAATGAGAGGGGGTCAAGTTGGGCCTGTTCACTCACTGTGCTTGCCAGGGTCACAGGTTTCTCCAGGGCAGTTATCACTTTGTGTGCTAGTACAAACTGTGCATTTAGAAACAAAACTGAATGCCTAGCTGTGAATTGTCACACCTGCCCAGTGGTTAGCAAACACATGCTAAGGATCTTCTAAATTCAGTGACTACTATCACAACCAGATGGAGAGGTGAAAAAAACCCAGCTCTGTAGGGATTCTGCATGTTTAATTTTGTACTTCTTTTAAACTGCTTTAGGGTGGTGGCCGTGCTCTGACATGGTCCTTCCTCTTTAGTTTGTATGAGGCTTTGCTCTCATCTGTCCTAGGAAGTTAAAGTTGATGATTATATAGCTCCAGTATTTAGAGGTCATGAATGGCTCCTGATGACAAGCCATGGCCCTAAAATCCAGTGTTAAGTACACATGGCAATACATAAGGGGAGAAACCAAGCACAGGGAATTGAAGAGATTTACAATTTAGGTGATCATAGAATCATTTAAGTTAGAAGAGACTCTTAAGATCATTCTGTTGGCTGATGGTAGAGGTACCAGCTGTACCTCCTGACTCCCTGCCTCTGTAGCCATTGGTTCATCATTCCTAAAGCAAAGTTTCCTTTCAAAAGACTGCTCTTGAAGTTGGGGACAACAGCTCCACAATTATGGTCTTAGATCCCCAATGAAGGAGGTGAAAGAGTGCTCCATTCCTCAGTCTGGGTGATGAGCACAGTTTGAGTCCCTGGGGGCAAACTGGGTTTCATTGCACCTTGTCTGTGCTGAGTCCCTGAGACATCACAGCCCAGTGAAAAGCCCAGGAGATGTATGAGCTCTGAAAGGTTGCCCAAGAGTGAAGAGCTGGGCCATTGCATTTCAGCTGATTTATCAACTCAGACTCTTCTACAGCCCATGCAGGATATGACTTTTACACAGAGCTCTGCACTCCCCCAGCACACCCTCCTGCCCATCTCCCAGAGCATACAAATTCATACAGAGGCCTCAGCCAAACAGGAGGCAGCTTCTTACCTGGACTTGCAGCTGGATTCTCAGACTTCTTCTCTGTTAATGGAAAGACAGAAGAGGATGTTTTTGATGCAGTGTGAAGCAATACCAATCTCTTCCCACCATGGGTAAAAGCAGAGGAACCTGGAAGTCTTTGGATATATGAGGGCCACATACATGATTGAGGGGCTGGAATCCCCTGGGCCCTGAGGAGATACTGAGGACAGTTTAGACTGAAGAATCCCATCAGTGTTTATAAATCTGATGGAAGGAAATGAGGAAGACTGCACCAGACTTTTATCCATGGTATCCAGTGACAGGGCAAGAGACAGGGGGCACTCATTAAAACACATGAAATTCTGAACACAAGAAAACCATGCAGCTGTGTGTGTGAGTTAAACAGCCCCACTGATGAGGCAAAATCCTTGCTCCTGAAGTTAGTGAGGTTCCTTATAAACATGGATTATAGTTTTGGTTTTAGGAGTTTATCCTCAGAGCATGACTTTTTCTCAGCAGTTAAACTGAGACACTTACTTGGCTGAATCCCAAAGCTTAGAGTGAGGCAGCAGGAGCAAAAGGTTGCCCTGCTCTCCTGAGTGCCACACTCCCAGAAGCTTAGGGAGACAATAGCTCCAAGGTCCCCCTACAGTCAAGGTGTCAGGGTTTAAGTGCACTAATGAGGGCCTTAATGACCCTGCTGGCCTCACCTTGTGCCTCCATCCATACTCTGTGAGCCACGAGGCTTCATTTCATACCTGATGACTCAATTCCTAATCCTTGCCTGTGATTATTATGTTGTAGCCATGCCTGTCTCCAGCTCTGTTGCAACCATTCTCTTCCACAGACTGTTGATCCAGGCCCTGACCTGATGACTGTGTTCCCACCTTGATTTTAGCCCTGCTACAGACTGCATCACTAAGAGCTCATCTGGCTGTTGTCTGATTCTGGCTACCAGAATCACCAGCCCTGACTTCATGACTTGATTTCAGGCCTACTTCATCACTGCCAGCTTCCCTGGTCGTCTGGACTCCTGCTTGAATCTGGCTACTGTTCAGAGGCTTGCTTTGTTTACCCCACTCAGCAACTGTGGGGCAAGGTCTTGGCTGGTGAGGCCTCTGCATTGCCTTCTTACCATGCTTCCCTCCCAACTCTTTGTCCCTGAGAGCTGGAAGGGAAGCACGGTAACAGCCCTCCTTGCCAGGGTTACCTTTGCAGTGGCCATCGTAATCCACCTGGATCTTGGAGCCGGTGAGGCAGGCGTCACGGTGCAGCTCACAGTGGTTCAGGTACGTCTTGCCGTTGCTCCCACACACAGGCCTCTTGTGAGGTTTGCATTTCTGGGGGAGAGCCAGAGAACACAGCATTTCACCTGCCTCCTTGGGACAGCCAGAGGGAGGCAGGTGAGTCCAACCATCAGCCCAGCTCAAGAGAAGTCCTTGGTGTAGTCCCCTCAGCCCTGTGTTTGGAACAGGCTAATTCACCCATCGTTACCCCAGAAAAACCCACACAGGGAAGTCTGTGGGTATGAGTTCAAAGGCCTCACTTCATCCCAGTTTCCATCACCACCAGCATGACAGAAGTCTTTCTGAAAGCAGACCCCTGCAGAGAAATCAGTGCTCAGCATAAATATGGAGTATAATTCTGCAACTGCTGCTCCATGTGCCATGGCCATGCCTGCCCAGAGGTGTTCCTGTGCCTCTGGTCTATGCACCTGCACTTGCTTGGCTCCATTGCATCTCTCTGTAGAACTCTGCTCCACCCTTCTCCAACCAAATGGCAGAACAAGCCATCAGCCATGAACAAACAGCACAGCCTGTAGCAAAGAGAGTTCAGCAGTGCCACTGTTCAGGCTATGAGCTTCTTTCTTCTGTCCCTTTTGGTCTGGCCAAGCCTACCCAGAGTGACAGACTCTCTTCTTACTAATGGAGCATTTCACTCTCCAGTGCCCGGGCTGGTCATGCCAGAGCCACATGGCCATTCTCAGGAGCCAGGCAGAAATGTTTTGAAGACATGGGGCAGAGTGGAGTAGGGAGACACTGTGTCCCTACAGCTGGGAAAGACTCTTCTAATCATCTCTGACTCCCTGCTGGATAAAGCTATTCATCCTTACAGCACTCTACCACAATTATTTCCATCTTACAAAAGCTGATTTTTGGCAGGGTGCTTGTAACCTCCTCAAACAAGATGTCAGTGAGGGCAGACTGTCTTGGAGCTCACAGACCACTCCCTAGAGTGCCCTTCGAAGCCAGCTGCATATCCATACCCCACTGGGCTTTCCCAACAAAAGACCTCTAGTCTCCTGTGGGTGTAAAGACCCTAGGCAGTCCTGCAAGCAGCACAGCTGCGAGTCCCAGACTATATCTACCCTACAGGGCTCTTCCCCCACACAACACTGGAAACAGTCCTGCTGTTTGAAGAGCCACTGTGAACTTGCAGCTGCTTCAAAACAGCCATAGCCTTATTCCATCACAGGGCCCTTCCAGCGACAGAAACCCATTTGGGGGTGGGGGGGGGTGATGGTGGTGACACCTGCCCCAGACACAGAACTTGTGCTGCTCCCATACCTCAATGCACAGGCAGGTTGGCTCTCCCTTCTCTGTCACTGCACACTCACGCCCAGCTCCACAGAAAACATTGGCACAGATCTTAGATTTGCTCCTTGGCTCTTCCTGCAAGATACAAAGTCAGAGGCACAAAATACATCATTACCCAGAATAGTAACAATACAATTAAAAAAACCCAAACCACATTTAACTGGTATCATGGTTAAAGGGGATGAGAGAACAAGAGAGACATGACTTCAATAGATGGACAGCTCAGACAATAAGAAGGAGCAGACACAAGAACAAGGGCTACAGTCCCAAGAATACAAGGTTTCCTTCAGGTCATTCCTGGAAAATCACCTGGGAGAATTGGAGCAAACATGAGCAAGAGGAAGTCTAGCAAGAATGGCAAGAATAATTTGCTCATGTCAAGGACTGCTGTCTTTAATATTTCTTTTCATGGAGGGTAGGGAGCAGAAATGTCTTTGCTTGAGACACTTAGGAAGAAGGTGAACATATCCCTTGAGAAAGGTACAATACAAACAGGCAGAAGAAATTGCCATCAGGCAGCAGATAATGTCCTTGTCACAAAAAAGTCACAAAACTACATGACCTATTATCTTGCTTTCACTGGTCAAGAATAAACACTTTAAAGGAAGAACACTGTCATGGATGAGATAATTATCCACTAATCCTCACATAATGAAAATTCCTTCCTGGTTCCTGACAGCCTGCAGTTGACTTATGCCCTGCAGCACAATTTATATGCTTTACAGTTTCCTCCTAGCCAAAGTCATCACAAGTATTGTTGTTCACATAACTGTCAAATATTTTCTTTCTTTTTTCTTGGAGTCCCACAGCATTCCTAAGCTGGTGACATCTAGCATGGAATATTTCCATAGTTTAATAATATTTTTGATACAACTACCACTTATTTTTATCCATTTAATGCCTTTTTAGATAGACTTTTAAAAGAGAAGGTAGTTCCAGGGGTTCAGACTTTGAAGAACCTGGCTTAATTCCCTGTTTTGTCATTAATTTTCTTTGTGGCTCATTTCATCTAACATTTCCCACCTGTATGTTGAATATCTGGTTTATGCCAGCCAACTTGCTTCTGCAACAGTTTTGGATCAGAAAGAAGATTGAGGAATGAAAAATAATCAGTGAGATAAGCCAATCATATCTGCTGTGTTTCTTCCATCTAATACAAAAATGTTTTTTCACCTTCTCATTTGAGTTTTATTCTTACACACTGCTGATTTGTGGCACCTTTGTACTTCCACCACATATTTTTGAAAATAGGTGATGAAAAAGGAAGAGAATTTGTCAGAAGAGCAAGCATTATTGACAAATGCTGAACACATTTTTTCCTCCTGTTTCTTCTTTATCCTGATTTTTTTGTTTGTTTTGCCTTTAAACCACAATTTCACAGAGAGTTGCTGTCTTTACTGAACAGCCCACAGAGACAGCTAGATCATTTTCTGAATAACCTTGCCCTGGTCTTCAGAATAGTTTGTTTGCTGGCCTACTGCACAATTCATCAAACCCAAGAAGGTCTTTTCAAAGCACTGCAGGAATCCCTCCAGGTTCACATAGTGACAAACATCTTTCATACTCTCTGCAGGTGTTCCTATTTTGCTCCTTATTCTGTCAGATACAGTATTTGGACATGCCAGTCTTAGCTGAGAAAGGTACCCCATGTCCCAGGCCTGTTCTCCCCATGAAGACAGTGTTCACCCTCTGCCTTTTCATCTCCTTGCACATATTGTTTCTGAGCTACATCCACCTCTCTCTAGTCACCTTCCAGCGGAGGGCTGGGGTAATGAACTGGGCGCTTCTGGAGTGGGATGGAACAACGGGAGTACTTCACTGCACAAAGCAACTTCCTGCAACTCAGGGCAGGGAAGGAAGTATAGCTCATTTGGCAAAATGCACAAAGAAAAACCCAAATTGTCCAAGGCTGGAGTCTGACTTTGGGCACTCACACATCTAAAATGCACATTGGCTACCAAAGTGCTGATCCATTTAGGGGGTTTTGAGCAACTTGTCAATCCCTTCAAGCAGTCAGAGACAGAAAAAAACAGCTGGTCACAGCTTTGAATGGCCACCCAGCAAGGTCTGTAATCCAGGTGTCTGGCAATAGATGGCAGTACTTTGCCTCTCCCATGGACAGGCAGGACTGCCAGCAGCCACCTCCCATCCATGCCCACCAATGCCAAACGTGGCTCTTCCTTCCCGGCTGGGACTTTAAGCACCGCTACAATGCAGCCAGCCTCAACAAGCATCTGCAGTGCCCAAGCTCAGGTTGCAGGACTCCCCTCCCCACGGGAGCTCACTTGGAAACCCGGTCTCCAATATGGCCATCCACAGCTCCCTCCCTGGTAGTGCTAAAACCCAGGAACCATCCCACAGCTCTTCCAGTGCAACCTGGGCTGGGGATGCTGGCAGGCTGACACCACCAGAACAGCTTCTGAAGACACCCTGCCACCTGCCAGCCTAGAAGGCCACATTACTCTGATTTTTCTTATTAATCAAAGCAATACAGTTTTCTGGTTGCTTCTTCTTATTGCCTTAAGTTGCCCTAGGCTGGCATGGGATTGGAGCTGATTGCCACATTCCAGCATGGCTTTCTCCACCTCAGGATCCAGCCAGAGGAAGAAACGAAGCAAGCTGCTCTGCCTGCCTGCCCTCTCGCTCTGGCACAGGGTTTCTCAAACGCAACTGTGGCATACCACAGGGTGGGAGCTCCTTCTAGCAGCTCTTCCCAGCAAATGTGGGAGTCTCCTGCGCACAACGGAGAGTGTAACAGGGCCAGAGGTGGATGACTGGATGAGTACAGTGGGGGTCTGCCAATTAGGCTTTATAATCTCCCCATTTTCTGGTGAGCTCTCAGAAGCTACCAGCCAAACTGGTTTCTTGTGACAGATACTCTGATCTTACCTTGGACCTTGTCATGTTTGCTTTTTCTAAAGCTTCACCTGCTGGAGTTATGTGAGTGAGGACGGCAGCTGCCATTTTAATATTAAATAGCTCATCCTTGCACCTGCCTTGTAAAAGCTTGAAAATATGAACTGCAAATTTTAAAATTTTTAAATTTAAAAAAAAAAAAAAAAAAAAAAAAGACTCCACAGTGTTTCAACATCATTGCCCTTAAATTAATTAATACCAGGATTTGGGGTCTGGAATCACAGCTTTTACACTGCTTTGTTCCTGAGAGCTGCCACTGCCTTTTCTGTCATTCTGTGCTTGGGAAGTGTTCCCGTTCCAGTCCACAGCGCGCTCAGGCAGGCGGAAGGGAAAGGGCAGAGAGTCGTTATTAATTGCTGCATGGTGGCATTTCCACTGCAAGCCTTGGCAAGACAGTTCCTCTCTTCTGCCTCGAGTGAGATGCCCAAGCTCTCTCTCTGGGCAATGCTTTTATGTACCCCTCTGCTGCCCAGAGAGCAAGCGGGAAGGTGTAAAAGCAGCCAGGATGAAGCCAGGGCAGGAGCACCTGTGCCTTTGGAATGTCTGCCACAGCACAGGAGCACTCTGACTCTTCATCCTGCAGAGGCACAAAATTCCCAGGCATCTTCTCTGGCAAAGACAATGGAGAAAGCTGTTCCCAACAACTCAACGGCCAGAAGTTCAGGGCAGCTGGGCAGCGTCATGTGTGCATAGCCCAGCTTGTCTACTGAATGGGGATGGGAATGCACAATGTTTTGGAAGGCTGGGAAGTGTAACCCCTTGGATGAAGGTTCTTGCACGTTAACAGGCAAACACTAAGCAGAAGACCTGAGCTGACAGTGCAGAGAGTCACATGCAATG
Organism: Sinosuthora webbiana; assembly: GCA_013397395.1. NCBI lineage: Eukaryota > Metazoa > Chordata > Aves > Passeriformes > Sylviidae > Sinosuthora > Sinosuthora webbiana. The sequence goes on along the minus strand of VXBN01017143.1, from coordinate 711,064 downwards.
CCTCTGCCTCAGCTGTTGCCTCCTGAGGAGCAAGGAGGAAAAAGACATTTCCAAGGCACCCGCAGGCAAGAAAGCCAGAGGCAATGCCAGTGGTGAAGGATCACCATGGCAACCAGCAATGCAGGGCCTCAAGGTGGAGAGCTAAAATTAGGAAATTAGGCAGTGGAAAGGGCTGTTTCTCATCTCTGGCAGCATCCGGTGCTGAGGAGTTGGACCCCCAACCCAGAGTAAGCACAGATGTCCGGAGCATTTCTGAGTCTCTGTCTGCGCCTGGACGGGCAGGACCGAGTGTGACTCAACACACCAACGCAGTGCCATGTGCAGGTCTGCACAGGATCCCAAGGTGCTGTGAGGTGCTGTGCCTGCTCTGCACTGGTGGGACTGCATGGAAACAATGCAGTGTCTGCAGTGAGATAAGAGCAATTGTGCACATGACAGAAAAGAGGTATCACGGCTCCTAGCCTTTGCAAAGGGAACTGCCCACTGCAGCTCTGCCCTGGCTGCCTCCTCCCCTGGCCCCTGCTGAGCCATGACTGTCTCCTGTCCCTTGGTGGGAATTGGGACTTTCCCAACCAGCCTGTGAAAGTTGAAACCATGAACAATTCAGAGACAAAACACCTCTGTAAGGAAGAACAAGCTTCCACCTGCAGAGAAGAACTGTACAAGCAGCTCCACATCCACAGTGCCCTGCTGCCCAAAGAGAACAGCAGGGATTACTGCCATTACACACATATTCTGGGAAACAAGCAGGAAGATTGCCGTACTACTACGTGGGGAGTTAATGTGCTTCACAACAGCCCCTCATATTGCCTTGTTTTCTGCATATCTTTCCATACAAAATCTCCTCTTTGAGGCCTCAAAAGTCTTTTTCTCAGCAGCCCACACTGCATTGGAGAAATACTACCCACTGTCCTGCTCCTGTTGATACAAGTAACAACCTTTTCTGCTATCAGCAGTGAGGGCAGGTCTTTCCTTCATTTGGCATCACTTTCTGGAAATCCATAAAATTACTTGACCCTCACATAATGCTCTGTGCTGTTTGCTGTAAAATCAAGGCTTTGTGGTTTTGCCTTGCGTGATGTGCAAGGAAATCAAAGTGCTCTAAAGCTGGAGCACTGAAAGCTCCTATGGGAAGCAATCCCATGTATTATACAAACTTGAGTATTACACAGATAAGGCAAAACTAAAGGGCACCAAAATGATGTCTGGGATTGCAAGACATGCGCAGATTCTCATGTCTCAGGGAAGGCAGCAGCAAAAGCTGTGTACAGGTTTTCAGATATAATCAGTACAATTTGCAATAGACTCCCCTCCATGCAGTCAGACAGAAATAAGCCATGCAGCTAGGTATTTCTGCCAGTCCTCCCTACATCTTCCCATCCACATCCCTTTTGCCTGTTCCCTGCCACAACTAACATGGGAGTAGGGATGTAAGGGATCTCTGAATGTGCCAAGGTGCCACCTATAAACTGCATAGCCTGCACAATTTCTAAACCAACTTAACATGCAGCCATGAAATCTAGTGCCTTGTCTAGCTGTTGTCTTGGCAATGTTTGCTTCTGAGTGCAGAAAAATTTGGAAACACAAGGCAGTAGGTTAACGATGCAGAAAGCTGGGATAAGCTGTCTCCTGACTTCTAGACCTCCCTCCTCTCTAGGAACGGGGAGGGAGAAGTACTACATTGTGCTGCAACACTCAAAAAGAGAGGGCTGGGCAGCAGAGCAGCTTGGGGGGAATCAGGAAAATTTAGCTACTCCTGTACAGTGATGGCACTGAGAAAGCATTTGGCTCGTGTATTTCATCCCATTACCCAAGTGTTTCTCTAGGCAGAACAGCTCTTTCGGCAGCAGTGTCCTCCGGCAGAGCTCCAGGGAGAGCAGATCCCATGTTCACTGGAGGGCACCAAGGAGCAGCCAACTTGTCACCTCTGGTCATTTGTGCAGCTGGCTCTGGCAGCACATTTGTCCCGTTGTTCTGGTTTGCAGCTAACAAGCAAAGCACTCATTCCTCCCTGCAAACCTGACCCAATTCTTGTGGCAGCTCCCTGGATCCACTAACACTCTGGTGTGATGGCGCAGAAATTTGGCAGCAGCACAAACTGAGCAGTTTAGTGTGAAACAAGCAGGCACCCCTGACACTGTGTTTGCCATAAATAGGTAAGGTGACCATTACAGTTTTCCTTCCTTTGGGCTACTGCCTCAAGCTGGAAGAAAATCCACACAAGTTATTTAAATGCTTACTTTAGGAAGTAAGGAAGGCTTGAGTTTTATTTAGCAAAAAAAAGATGGAGATAAGCTCAGCAGGTGGGGATTGAATCATGCCATTCCTAGTTCAGCTCTCCAATAAAACAAGACATCATCAGGACAATCCCAGGACATCATTACTATTGGGATGGTACAATAGGCTGTGGAATAATACATACTCTACTCTGGAAGGAAACCTGCTGCCAGAGGTTGCTGTACACACTGGTGCAGGGTCATCTCTTGCACGCTCCTTTTGGCCTGGTGTTATCTGGAGTCAAAGTGGGCACCCCCTGGAGCTCCTCCCTCCCCTGCTGCAGGAGTTCCCCCCCATCTCTGGGGGGCACATGGTCCATGTCCTGCTGCTCACACCAGCAAAGGTGTTGCTGGGCAGCTGGAAAGGCTCAAAACCAGACTATCCCCAAGCTAGTTAGTTAAAACGGAAGAGATGTTTGTCAGGCAAAGTCCTGACCAGGGCTGGATTCCCCAAGGGACTGTGACCAGCTGCATTTGACAATGTTCCCAATACTAACAATATCCTGTTTGAAGGGTGTCAGTATGGAGTCCAGCATGGCTACAGAGGGGTCTAGTGCCATTTAAACTGCAGGATTCCTCCTCCCCCAAATCCTAAAGCCATCCTGCAAGCGGCAGAACTAATGAAGGCCAGTTTCCAACAGCTCTCTCTGCACGGCCTGCCTGTCAGCTCGTTACAGGGCAGCTCATGGACTCCCTCCTCAGGGGAGGTCTTCGCAGGCCCCTCTCATTAAGGCAGTCACCTAGAGTCAGGGAACCAGCTGGATCCCATTATCTCGGAGGCCTCCACCGCTTTATCAGCTGTGCCGGAAACAGGCCCGTAGATTCAAGACTCACTGGAGGCCGGAGACAGGCAGGCAGACACAGACAGCCTGCTGACATAGCTTTGCTTCCTTAGGGAACCAGGCAGTAATTCCTTTGCAGAGCCCCACAAAACACTTCTCTGGCTCAGCCTCTCCTCTTGACAGACTCAACGTCACTGTTGCTTGCAGTCCTGAGGACAGATCCTCACTCCAGCCGCCTGCCATGAATCCAGGCTCCCTGCTGTCTCGCTGCCACTGACCCTTGTGCTTCCCCTACAGCATTTTCTTTGTGTTGGAGGAGAGACCCCATCTCACTTCTGCCCCCTCAGAGCTCCCATCACTAGAGCATTTCAGCCAGCTTCAATCAAGGGCTGTGAACAGGGATTTGGACACAGTATCAGGAGCTACTGTAGTCCCTATGGGATGCCTGCCATGGAGGAGCACGTGCCCCAATCCACACACACCTAGACATCAGCCAACCCCTCTTTCCAATACTTTGCCCGTGTCTCTTTCTATTCTCAACTGACATTTAGGACTGGCTCTCTTAAAACATCACACCAAGTGCAACCCCCCTTAGAGACTTTTGAATGCTTGTGAGATGAATATTTAATGGCAGCTGACTTTCACTAATGGGAGACAAGCCAGATCATACATCTCTGCACATGCTGGGAATCAGGGCGTGTTCCCAGAAAATCTGGAAGCAGAGAAAAGAAGGCAAGAGAGGAAAGGAACTGCAACTCCCAGAGCTCAGAGGAGGTTCCCTCTCTGCAAACCCGTACCTCACCCATTTGTGCAAGACCCTCCCTGACTTGCTGGCTGCTCAGTCCACGATCCATGGATCAGATGTGTCCATCATATGAGCATTGAGCAGGAGAGTGGCTGAGGCTCTGACTGACCTCTGTGATAAAGGCCCATCAGGTCAGTGACCTCTGCGTGAGGCCATGGAAAAACAACACGGCTTGTGAAAACCTGCTTGTAGGAATTCGTCCATGACTGTGTCAGGCAAATGAAGATGTCTGATGCTTGTATTGCTACTAAAAAAAGACTGCCTGGGCAGCATTGACTTGCAGACATTGGCAGGATGGATACAGAGCTCTACCTCCCCACTGACCCCAGTGGAGACATGGCCTGGACCTCTGGCAGGGACAGCAGCCCTCACACGCCAGCCATGGCTTTCTCATGTCCCACAGTGAGCAGGAAGAAGCTGGTGCCTGCACAGGAAGGGAAGCAAGAATTGGGGAAGAGGGTTTTCTCCCCACAACCTAATCAAGAGCAGAAGGGCATCTGCCAAACAGCTGATGTCTCTTACAGCGTGATGCTGCTAAAACAGTTACGGAGCCAGGCACACCTCTCGGGGACTCCGCTGTGCGAGGATTCTGTTTTCCCTTTTAAGCTGGAAGGAATGTCTGTGCTCTGGCCCCCACAACCTCATATTTTCCACCACAAGGCAATGACCGGTGAGGCCCCATTAGGGGAACAATGACATGAGAGTCTGGGGAAGAGGAAATCTCTCCTGCAAACAAGTCTGGAAAATGGCTGCTAGAAGGAAGGGAGCTTGCATCTGGCAGCACTCTCACTCCTGCAGCCTCACTCTGCTGCTCAGGAAAAAACACTCCTTATACTCACAGCTTCCAAAGTGTCATGGCCCAAAGCTGCACTGTCTCTCAGCACTACTCCCTCCATGTATCCCTACAGCACCTCTGGAAGAAGGAGCTTGATTCCCTTCTGCTGCATCATGTGGTGGAATTGCTAGCTCTTCTGCAACTACTGGGATCTTTCCTGCTTGTGCTGGCTCCCAGCAAGGCATGGAGGCAGGAGTTCAGAGACTGACTGATTTGTGCATACCAAACCAGCTGAAGAGGCTTCAGCTGTAAGGAGGGCAGAATCAGTCACAGAGGGGAAGAGGACATGATGCTCTGCTGAACCACGGTTCTCTGAGGGAGCAATCAAGTTAATCACTTTGTATTTGGATAGAAAAATAAGCCTCACACACAGGGAAGCATCTCGGTGCACATGAAAGATCCTAACTGAAGTTAGTCCCACAGGGCCTTAGGGATGAGATTTGTATCATCCTCTCATGTGACTAGACTGGAAAAGAAAGGCCCAAGGACAAGACTTGCTCAAGAATGACCAGAAGACAGCAGCTCAGCTCCCTCTGCTCTCTGGTCTGGGGCCAGGACCACTTCACTGTGTGATACACAAGTCATACTCCTCATTTGGGCATCATTCTTCTTCTCAGATCCTGAGCTCCTAGGAATCACAATTCTCCATCCTATTTTGTTTAAAACAAAAATAAGAACAAGACCAGCATGGACTCCTGAATTCCAACAGAAGGGTGATGTTCTGTATGTGGGTAGTGCAGGAGACAAGTCACAGCACTTAAGAGTGGTCAGAGGAAGCCCTTGACAACAGGAGGAGGATTCACCCTCAGGGCCTCGACACCAGAGAAGAGCTGTGCACCACAAACTATTGCCAGCAATTAAACATAGGTACCATCACCTCTCTCTCTAAGCACAGCTGTAAAAGGGAGGTTTCCCTGTCAGAAGGCATTTCACCAAAGGGTTCCTTCCTTCATCTGCCCTGTTCTGAGGTGCACTCACACAGCTGCCTGCCCCCACACCCATTACCCAGTCTGAGGCAGTCTGTGCCATATACAACCTCAAATGTTCCCTTTTCAGCCCCTAAATCTGTGTTGACCCACAGCTCTTTCTGTCTCATGGCAGTCCCTCTCTTTTCATCCTCCATTCCCCTAATTTCCCACACTCTGAAGTCCTGCAGATTTTACTGGCCCTGCCAATAAGTTTTGTTGCCTCTTTTTTCTGACCAGGGACAATTTATTTCTGAATGGAATCCAAATCTGGCACATTTCTCTGCCATCACCTGGCTCCAACAGAGAGAAGGAAAAAGTGAGCTAAGCAGTGGGAGGCAAGTTAGGATTTACAACCCTATGGCATATCCACACCCCTTCCAGTAACTGGATACACAGGAGGAATGCAGATTGCAGGAAATGCTGAGGTTTACCAGCAGCCTCCAGCTTCTTGTGCAAGAGTCCTCAGTGGTTTTGTCTCCCTCACTGGGATGGGAATTCAACTGCAATGGATTTTATGATCCCTCTTCCCAGTTCTGTCCCTTAGTCCTTCTTTACTCACCTTCTACCACAGCACATTGGAAAAAAAGCAATAGAAATCACTGTGTGATTGGGGGGAAACACTGAGTCAGCCTCAGTGTGGGAGAGTGAGAACAGAGCTGGATATAAGCCAGTTCTGCACTTCCCATTTTCTAGCCTTGCTCAAAGATTTGCTCAGCTCCTTGTTAATGCAGAGCAGCTTCGGGTCTGCTCCACCCAATGGCTCTGCTGGAGGCAGCTCTGGAAGAGTGAATCCCCACAGGACATTGCTCTGTCACAGACATTTCTCTCCTTTGAAGCTTCTCTACTTCATGCAGTCATGAAATCCCCTTTACACAGTGAGAACACTGAGGAAGGCTCAGAAAACCTCTCATTATTAGACATTATTTTGTGTAGACAACTTTTCTTGGTCTGTGGTATTGAGGGAGCATCCATCCCCTTCCTGAAATCATATAGCTGGGAATGGTTATTAGACTACCAGGAACACCTGAAAATAGAAGTGAAGGCAAATTTGCAAGAGAGGAAAGGTTTGAGTAGGCTGCAGAAGTAACCTGGAGTCTGCTCCTCAGTGGTACATCTGCCAAAAAGGCACGGCTCCATCCAACATTAAACTGCGTCCCTGTAGTCAGAGGGAGCTGAAGGCAAATCTGCCAAAGCTCTATCATACTGCAAAATGCAAACTAGGATTTCAGGAGATGACCTGACAACTGACAGGTGTGTGCACCTACTGATTAGTATTGGAAAGGGGAAAGAAAAAACTCTGCTGCAAAAGCTAAGTGAAAATCCTTGCTGCAGCTGGGACATTGGGAAGGCTGCAGAGGTACGCAGGGAGAGACATGCATGTCTTCACTACTCTCAGAAACATCACATCAGCAACAAGCAAATCCTATTAAACTGTGGGGGCAGGCACCCCACAGCCCCACACTGAGATCAGGGAGTAGCAGTGTTGGGCCATGTGGGACCCAGCACAAAGGGAACTGTGACCCAAGCTATGATCAGCACGTTCTTTTCAACTCCTGCTGTCCCTATTATCCTTCAGAAAGCCTCCAGCCAAGTCACCAGCACAGGAAACCATCCCCATGAAGTGCTAACACCATTTGATGCCTATCCTCTAGAGACTTCCCTCTGGGCAGGGAAAGCTCTGTAAGTCTCTCTGACTTGCACTTAATGACTGACCTCTTCACTGAGACAGCCAAGAGGAAGCTCTGATAAGGCAAGAAGGCCAGGAGAAAACCGTCAGTATCACTATGAAATAGGCCATAAAATACAGTCACTATGGAAACTGTCACAGTTGGAAGGACAGAAAAAAACTTCTAAAGGGTTTCCAGCCTTCCCATGGATGGCCCAAGGATGGGTGTCTCTCCAGGCTATCAGCACCACAGCCAACAGTGGCCCCTTTGCCTCTGCAGCTTCTGCTGGACCTGATATCACATGAGAAGACTGGTCAAACACAGAGGCTTTTTCTTAGACAAGCTGCTTGTGCTTACACTGGTGTGTCCTCGTGGGTCCCCCACCTCACTTCTGATTTAACACAGCCTAAACAGCAGGGGAACAAGAGATAACTATGTTGTGTGGACTGTCAGTGAGGAAGCTGGACAGTATTACCCCCAGTGCCCCCTGACCTGCTAACTTATGATGTGTTGCTTGGAAGATACACCTGTCACAACCACAATGGCCCTCCCAGCAGTGGAGCAGGATATAAAACAAAGGGGGAAATGAAGCAAGCAACCCCTGCTACGCTCATTAGAAATGGCACACCCTGTACCCACACATATAGTCTCAGTCACCACCACTTCTGCCAGAGCAGAGCCTTCCTTATGTCTGTGCTGTCATGGCAGACAGCACAGACTTGCCAGCATTTGCAGCCCAAAGGCAATACTGTGATTAAGAAACAAGAGAAGTGACCATTGATTTCCTATAACTCCTAAATAAGGCTGGGTAACATTTTTCAGACAGAGACCTAATTCACTAGAAAATGCAATTTGAGGTAGACCAAAACTATTTGGAAATTTGTGCCTAGTTCAGGGAACAGCTTTGATTCCAAAATGATTTCTAAGATGAAGTGAACTGTTCCCCCTTTCTTATTTTTAAATATGTTTCATGAGGTTATGTATGTAAGCTTAAAGGTCAAAGAAAGCAAAATAAAAACATGTTTTGGTAAGCTTAGCAACTTTATTTGCCCAGTTATTTTTTTTCTGTTGGAAATAAAACATGAAATTCAACTGACCTAAAATGCAATTTTTGGGCTGACTCTCTGGTTCAGCTAGGAAATTAAAAAAAAACAAAACCATTAAGTTATTCCAATGGCTTTATTCCTATGACATTGTTATTTGGTGTCTAAAGCAACCTATTCTTCTAATTCTTTCATCTCCTTCCATCTGGCTCTTTGTGACTGTGTCTGGAAATAAAGAACTGTTACAGACATCTCCCTCGCCCTCTCTCTGCAACCATGGAATTTTTTCCTGTCTAGTTGGGAAGACTTTGGATACTGACTCCCATGGCTTGACTTTCGAAAACAAACAAACAGAAAAATCAAGCCACATCTCCATTTGGTGGTTATGAGAACCCAGAGAGATGCTGCTTCAGGGAAGGCATCCCTTCCTCTGAGTCATTCCAGAAAATCAGTGATTTAATGAGGCAGCTCCCTCTGAACTGTACCAAGGCTGAAAACACCGTTCCTGCTCTGCTCCCTTTCAAACACTTGGTCCTGTTTCACTGCTTCCCACCCTTCAGACCCTCATGCCTGCCTCCCAAGACTCACAATGAGTGCTGCAGCTGCCAGCAGAGCAGATCGTTGTCCTGCTGGCACCACCCAAACCCAGCTGGGCAGGCTAATGGGCATGGGGAGATTTGCATGCAGGAACTTAAATGGGAGGCTGACAGGTGCACTACAGAGATATGCAGGCTTGCCTGGAGAAGCAGAGTGCACCCAGGACTCGTGCAGGGACAACACAGCACTATCTCCAGCTGGAGAGCAGGTGCCTGGGTTTTCCCAGCTCTCCTCCTCTGATGGGTAATTTCAAGAGACGCTGCCATCACACACCCTACACACGCCCAGAGGTGGCTCAACTTGCAGAGACAAAAGGACCTGAGTACATCACTGCAGTCACTTAAACACAGGGCTTTTGAACTCCACTGGCCTATCTGGTCCCAAACCAGAAAGGGCAAGCAACCAGTGCCAGCCACATCTGATGAGGACAATCTTGTGTCTCTTGACTGCTTGCCCATCTCACCTTTCTCCCCACTCTGGAGACAGTGATGAGGCATCAAGGACTTGCTACAAGCGTCAGTAATGCCCTGGGCTAGAAGGAGAGGGCTCCAAGCCCTGCTAGCGATCCTGAGGCTCTCCACGCCTGCTGCAAGCCTGCGTTCCTAGAAGAGAGATCACTGCTTGAATCACCTCCAGCAGCATGAACTATTCTCTAATACTTCCTGAGCCCTTCCCAGGACGTATTGCTTTCTGCCCTGTGGCCTGGCTGGGCCGCATTTCAGAGATGAAAGGCTGTGAGCGCACACAGATGCCGGCATCCTTACGCATTCCTGGCTCGAAAGCTTTCCTCGAAGCAGCTGCAGCTGCACTACCAGGGAGGAGCAGCTGCCTCCCAGCCCAGAGAGAGGCCTGCTAACTCCAGCTTGCCAGGTATGCTGCAAGATCCCAGCACAAACCCCTCTGGCTTTGGGACCAGCTGTGACCCCCTCAGGCCCCCAGCTAGCCCAGCAGAAACCGTGGCAGCTTTCTTGCTTTCCCTGAGAGCTACAACTGCCTTAAGGAGTCATGGTGCAAAATGTAGAGGCCACAATGCTATCAGCACGCAAACTTGCTCAATAAAAACATGTGTTTCTCATCTGTTGTGTCCTCATGGCTCCCAGAGCTTGTCACAGATAAAGCACGTGAAGCAGCACTGCCCACAGCTGGGAAAAGTGTGCTATAAGGAGGGAACCCAAAGAGCACTTGAGGTCTTGGGCAGAAAATTCAGGATTTGTGCAACACCAAAGCAGTCAGTAGCACAGGCACTTTGGGTGGCTGCAATACACACATCTGCATGCATCCATCTCCCCTGGCCAGCTCTGGCACGAGCCAAACCAAATTCCCAACCCCAAACACTGAAGGGAAGCTTTTTCATAGTCTCAGCGTGCAGCTCAGCCCCATCACAATGTTACAGGGAGACTCTGCCAGCGGGCTGGCAGGATTTCAGCCCAACATACTGTCCCCACAGTGGTTCCCACTTAAATTCAGCATTGGTACAGGAGCTCAGCCTTGACCCTCCACAACCAGCAAGAAAAGGTGTCTCCCTGAATGATGGCCCTCCTCTGTACCCCTCCAAATCCAGCCCTTCGCTCTGACAGGATGAAGCCACCACAGCTCAGGAGATTCGGGGGGGAGCTCTCAAGGATCACACAAGGCTGTGCCACCAGCTGCTGGCAGAGATAAGCTCGGAGCCTGGGTGGAAGCTGCAGCCCTCTCTCTCTCACATAACCCAGACAGGGAATTATAAACACAACCCTGTCAAAAAAACAAAAACAAAACAACACAAACCCACCAGAATCTGTGGAAGAGTAACCACTAAACCAGCTGGATCCAATGCCTTGGGGGAGATCTTGATGCCCTCATGCTTTGTGCATGCAAGCCAGAGGCACACCAAGAGATGTGGGGCAGAGACCTCTTAGAAAATCCACTGTATTCCCTTAGCTGGCCACTCAGCACATTCCTTTGTGCAAGGGAGTCCCTGTCACAGGGGCTGGCCTGTCCCTGTTGTGAATGCTCTGAAAAGCAATGTCCTTGCAGTTGCTGTGTATCATACAGTTTTTCATATAGTTTGAGGCAAGTGCTCTCCCCTATTTCCCTCCCTGTCATGTCTCAGAGGTGGGCTGAATTAACTGCATGTGCTTTTTCTGCGAGTGTATAAACTGCACCACTACCATATGCAGACAAGAGAGATGATAGTCAGAGTAAAGAAGTGGCTCTTTCTGTGTGTCCTCTTTACACAGGTCCTTTCTTCTAATACTTCCCCAAGACAATTATTCTTTTCATACCACACAGACAGTCAAATGGCCCTGTTCCCACACCACCTTACTGAAATCACAAGGCAAGAAAAAGTGGCTTTGTGCCACCCAACTGATCACTAAAACAACCCATGGCTGCTGCAGGAGCTGTGGCTGGCACAGCTCTGTCCCTGCATGCCAGTGCTGCTGAACCTCTGACCCCCTGGCACTGTCCTTTCCACCCTCAGCCTTACCCTGGACAAGTGAACCTCAGGCAGAAACAGCAGAAGTACCATTCCAGAGGAGAAATGTGTTGTTTTCTTCACACCACCATTGCAGCGTGGGGTTTTCAGCAAGGATGCTCCTGGTAATAAACTCAATCACCTGGAGTGTGTCTCTGCTACACAACCCTTTCTGCTGTCCACAGGCTGTTTAATTTCTCTCTCGAGTGCCAGACCTTCTGTTCATTAGCACTGAACTTTCTCCAGTTGCCAGCAGATCTCATTGCTCTCTGTTGTCAAACTGTAGGCTGCTTCCTGTCCTGTGTCCTCCCCTCTCATGATTGATTTTTACTCCTGTAACTTTGTCCTTGTGGAAACTTCATTCCCTCAAGGTGTTTGGGCACTCACAGTCTTTGATACCTTTCTGGTGCTTTGGAGTAAGATGAACTTCAGCTCCCCACTCCCTGCCTGTCCAGATGACTTTCCTTGCCCACTTTCCCAGCACACTGGTCCTCCTGCCCTCCAGCATTAGTCCCTATCACCAACTCTTGCCTCCAATGGGATCACACAGCTGGGAAGTACACAGGGCTGGGAGGCTCCTTGTGAGTCACCAAATCCATCTCCATGTTACCAGTGCTCCCTCTTTGTGCAACTCCATTTACATGATCCTGATTAAAGGCTGTTATTTTTGGCTGTCTCACACCCACGGAAAGCCTGGTCTCAAAACTGTCTTACAGTTATAAGCCTTCCCCTAATGTCAAGGCTGACTGTATTCATGGCTGATTCATACATATTTATTCACACTGGCATAGGAATAAATTCTATGCTTTAGCTACTCCAAGCATATGACTTCTATACTTTAACTCAAACAACATATTTCCCTCCCTGGCATTTCATTCCTTGTCTTGCTCAGCATAAGGGAAGAAAAGAGAAAGCAAAAACAGATGTCTGACTTAATAAATAATGCTCTTTTATAAAAGTGATCTCTGTTTTGATTGTTATCAACAATACTTTTAAAGAAGCATGAGATCCAAAAATCTTCTATTGCATTGAAATCTGGGGGATAGGCCAAATCAGAGGTGAAAATATGCAGTTTAACACCATTTTATGGCCAGAAGAGGGCAAAGAAAGGTTACAAAACTAAATTTTACATTTTCATTAAGTGCAAGTTTAGCCAAGGTTCTAATCAGGACAGTAAGCCATGATCATCAAATTCCTGTTCCTTCCAGGGAAAAAGAATCCTCTGTATAAGATGTGACATGCAAGATTAGGGATGGAGACAAAGTAGAATTGATTTACTCATGGTTACAATAGTCTAGGAACAAACAGAACAACATGAGGCAGCTCTAGTTTTGTTTCAGAGAGGGAACAGCCACCTCAGAACTAAATCTCCTACTGTTTTGGAGCTCATATCCATTATTGGCCATGCTGTTACCTCAATGGGCAGCTGAGAGACAAAAGACAGCATTTCCCCCACACTGTGAACCTTCTCCTATAAACCAGGGCTATGTTTCAAATGATTTGCAATTGCCTCTAAGCCTGCAATTAAAAATGCCATGCTACAGGCAATAATTGCCAGGGATGCCTGGGATCTCTGCAGGTATGTAAGTGCCCATGCACCACAGAGAGAGCATGCAGAGATTCCAAGAACAATTCCTGGGACCCAAGGAGGAGGAGGAGGAGGGTAGAGATGCTGCCACAGACCAGCTCATATCTGGTCTCCCACTTTTTCCCAAGGCTTTAATTCCCATGGAAAGAAACATTTTTTTTTTGTATGGGGTTTTGCAAAATCTCTTCAGCGGGACCACACGTTCATCCTCCTTGTTCCTCGAACAGCCCTTGTGATCCTGCTTCCCAGAAGACTGGTTAAGCACAGATGGATTCAGACTCCCTTGCCAGCCCTTTGCCTCCCACAGTCTGGGCAGGCATCCCACACTTCTCCCCAGCACGGGGACCTGACCCTGAGGAACTGGAGACCTCCAGCAAATCCTCTGCTGGCATCTCCAACAGAAGGCAGCAGACCACACAGACTTAGTTGTCCTCTCTTCGATGAAGAATGCTCCCTTCTGGGCAAATCTGAGGATTGTTTTGGGAATGCAGGAGGGATGCAGAGGACAGAGAAAAAGGGAGGGAGGGAAGCTGCATTGTTGTCTCTCCATTCTTGGCTGCACTTTGGGTAAATAATGGACTTCTGTATCCAGGGCTGCTAATCAGCTCTAAATGCCCTCAAAGAAAGCAAACAACAGCACAATAGGAAAGTCCAGAAATAAATCCATTTCATTATAAATTCATTTTGTTTTCATTCCATTTTTCTTGCTAGCAAGAAATTTAGGTTAAGCTCAGCACTTTCTTTTCCCAGCAATCTCTGCTGGCTGTTGGCTAATGCAACAGAAAATTAGGCTTTTGACAGTATAATGGCTTTGTTATGAAAAAAATGCAATTATATTATTTCCCAAGACAAATTCTGCAGCATTAAATGTCTGAACAATACAGCATTGTCCTTGAAGCTGTTGGTGAAGGAATTTTACATGAAGAAATAGTGGGACGAGCAGCCTTCATGGGAGATTCATTTTCCTGTATAGCTCTCCATTGCTCAGAAATACAGACAAGATTTTATAGCAGGGACACAACCCATATGTGAGATAACTGTGTTACACAAGGTTTTGCCTCTGTGCTGCTTGCAGCTGTGTCACCAGAACTGAAGACTCCTCCACAGCACACCATAAGCTGTGTCAATTCATCAGCGTTGGCTCATCTCCATGCTGGTGTTTCTCACAAACTCATTAACAATAGCTAAGGCTGATAATCCAGGAGGAAGGAGGAAAAGTCTAGAACACTAAATGGAGTGAATTTGTAACAGATATCACAGATATTTCAGTAATCCTCCATGTCTAGGCTAAACCCAGCAGAGCTGCTTGAAGTTCAGCTGTGGACAGGAATACCCCAAGGCAGCAGGAGAAGCCACCAAGGGCTGACAGACCTCAATCCACTCCTGAACACCACAAAGGGAAAAACTGAGGAACTGTATGGTTTTGGGATAGGCACAAAGCACCAAAGCTCAGAGGCTGTGCTTACCTTGGGAAATTCAAGAGAGCCAGGCACTAGCAGGAAAATCCCAGGCATCCAAGCTCAGAGGATAGGGCCAATGGTGTGGTCTGCAAGTTCTCAGACACGGTTTAGGGGTTAGCACAGACCCCCAGTAAACAAGAAGTAATTCACATGCAGCATCTCTAAGTAAGAGCTAAGACAGTCTAACAGCAGCATAGATGTTGGCCATTTGGTGTCCCTTGGCCCCACAGTTGGCAAACAATCCCGTGCATGTTTAATTTAATAATGCAGATATTGCCAAAGCCGTGGCAGAATCTCAGTCACAGCCTGTAAGGAGTCAAGTACCATGATGGGAAATGCAGTAAAGGCCAAGGTAAAGTCATAGTTTTCCACACATCTGGTATTTGCAAGACATCCTTGTGACTGGAAAATACAAAGACATGCCAAGCTGTGCATATGAAACAGCAGCTCTGATCCCCCTCCAACTTCTCTTGGGTTTGTACTTCATGGCCTGACCTCCTCTAAAGGTCCCCTGAGGAATGGAGAGCAGCTGAGCCAGCAGATTCACAGAATTCAAGGTGTCACCCACTGTTATGGGTGTAACAGGTAGCATCCCAATGCTTAAAAGCAGCCTGACACTTTCTCCTATGAAAACATCTTTTCCACTGCTGAGAACTTTGCCAGCACTGAACTGCTCAGGTTGAAATGTTTCCATGTCAGAAGTTTGCCTCAGGGTGACTTTTCTTAAGCTGTCAACAGAAAAAGGTCAATGGTTTCTAAGAACAAGATTAAGCTGTTTTGTTCATGTTCGAGGAATTGTTAAAGTTGTGCTCAGAACACAAAGCAGACCTCAGCACCTCTGCAAGAGGCTGAATTTGGTGGGAGAGTCACCCTGGTGCCTCTTGCTTGTGGGGAGATGGTCACATCTCTCAAGGACTATAGCAATTTAGTGCCTGTTTGTGGAAATCACCGATTTACATACAGTGACCATTCTAGCACTTTTTTACTTCTGAAACTTCAGTCGCTGCTGAGGACAACCTTTCCCCTCACAGCTCATGGATCCAAATTATGTTGTTCAAGCATGAGCTAAACAGGAATGCCAAATGAGCTCTCTTCTGGGATTGCAGGAGTTCACAGGCATCTGCTGCTTGAGGTACAGCATGGAGAGATGAAATGAAAGGCAGGGGGCTCTATCTCACTTACAGGTCATCCATCATTACAGCCAGCAAGGCTGAGGCCAGAAGAACACAGGACAAATTGTACAAGGGTGAAGAACTGAATCAGCAGACGGTTTTCATATAAGAGGCAGGCTCAGGACATGGCTGAGAGCACGGAGAAGAGCCAGGGCAGGTAGGATATGACCATCCTCAGGAGCTAGAGTCCCTTTGGGACCTGGATTGTGTGGCAGCAGATCCCAGTGTGTGCTTTATGTTCCCTCAAGAAACCACACAGTGGGATGAAGCTCAGGGCCTGAATGAGTACAGAGCAGTCTGAATTCACAGGTACTACAAACCCTTTGCCTGTGAAGGTGGCTGAGCTACTGCTGCTCCACTCATGAAAATTCCCTCTTAGTTACTGTGGAGCCAAGTACACAGGCAGCTCACACCTTCATGTGTGACCTTCACCTTTTCTTATTTATATTTTCTTAAAAGAGAAGCATAGCCCTGTGCTCTCAACAGTACAGAGTCAGTGGTTGCCACCACATCACTACATAGAGGATGAAAACCACCTGGATGTGATTGACTTCATTTGCTTGTCTTTGGTTAAAGCAAGAAAGATGTAGTAACAGCCTACCTTACAGAGGTTTGACAGCTGCTCAAGTAATTAGGCAGCAAATCAAGCAGCAAAAGGTCTGGTTACTAGTGATAGCACCTGAGGGAATGGCATGAAAATGTGTCAGGGAAGGTTAGACATTTGGAAAAGGTTCTTCACCCAGAAGGGTAGCTGGGGACTGAAACAGGCTCCCCAGGGAAGCAGTCACAGCACCAGACATGACAGAGTTCAAGAAGTGTTTGGACACCACTCTCAGGCACATGGTGCGACTCTTGGGGTGTCCTGTGCAGGGCCAGGAGCTGGAGCCCGTGATCCTTGTGGCTTCCTTCCAGCTCAGAGTATTCTATGATTTTAAATGCTCTGATGGGCTGAGATAGATGATGCAGCAGCAGACAGCAAAATAAAATTATAGATGCTCTGTACCACAGAAGAAAAAAACATTGAGGAATAATAAACCAACTGCAGCCAGAGCTCAGCACTAGAGATCCCAAGTGTCTTCCTCCCCAGTACCAGAACAGCTCTCACCTACAATAAATCACTCCTCCAAGGGCCAAGGTTCCTCTGGGGAGCCAGGTCTTGCCAACACAAGGCACCACCTTCAAGTGCCATATGCCCTGATCACACAAACAGCAGCCACACAAGCAGCACGTATCTCTTCTACAAAAAAATAATTTTCACAACAGCTGGAGCTGCACCTCAGCAGATTTACACCTTGGAGCTCAGGAACATGGAATATGGGGTGTGTTCAAGGCAAAATAAAGGTGGTAGAAAAAGATACATGTCAAGGCAATGGCCCCCACAGATGTTAAGGGTACCTGCACTGCAGCAATTCCTCCCTGAGCAATGAAGGTGATTGTGGGAAATGTCCCAGAAACCCAGAAGTTTATAGTGGCAGCAGAAGCCAAGATCTCTACACAGGCAACAGATCTCCAATTACCAAAGCCAGGTCAGTTGGCTTAGTGACAGGTTATTTCCATGGGGTTTTTTTGCTTGCTCATTTAATGGTAACATTTTTTATGTGTCTCTGTTTTCCCATACAACAGCAAGAAGACAGACATTGTGGATTTTTGGTAGCCTCCATAATCAGAGGGAGCATCTGTGAGGCAACTTGCAAACACAACCCTACCCATACTTTTGACCACTGGGGCTCCCAACTGCTACTCCTTGAATCAGAGGTGACACCACTGATGACCTGAGCTTGGCTTTCCATCCTCCTGGGAACCATACTACAGAAGATTGACATTCCCCTTTTTACCTTTTGTATCCAGCCCTGCATGCCTCCCTTTAACCTCCTCCCTCAAAGAGAAAATCATCTGATCTGCTTCAGTTCTTCTACCAGGGGAGAACATTCCTCCAAACAGCCTGACATTCACAGATGTTGGAAATGCTTAGTGATACAGAAAGGAAACAAAAGCCTTCAGCCTCACTGGAATCCCAGCCCACAGCACCAGCCTAACACTGCCTGAAAATATCCCTTCGGATCTGAAAAGCTCAGCTCCACGAAGCGAGGGCAGTGGCCGTGCTCTTGTTTTGCAACAATGCAGAAATGGCTGAGTTCATGTCTCTCCACAAGCCTCCTTGTTTGTGGAACTGTGTAGATGCCAGAGAGACATGTGTGGCGGGCTGAAACTTGGTGTTTTTCATGCTTTATGTCAAAATCAAATCAAAGGCAGGGGAGTGCACTTAGTCTGGACATATTTTAAGTTAAACAAGCATAAAATATTTGGCAAACTTCCCTTGCTTAAATGCAATATAAACAATTTTGGTATTCCACAGAAAATCTCCCATTTAATGAATGCAGTAACTAAAGAGAAGGTCACACTATTCTTGCAGTCTTCATTAAGCATGAGATAGCCCCATCTTCTGCCCCAGGTGTAGCAAAGTCCATGTATGACATTAAGTGGCTCATTTGCAGCCACGGCTGCACTGGGAGGTGAGAGAAAATATCCCTGTGGGATGGTAGGTTCTCCTGCAAAACCCAAATGAAGACAAGTCAATTTTTGCCATTACTTTCTGAGGGGAAAAATAAACTCTGATAGACACAAACCAGAGGCAGACTAAAGGTTTCAGAAGGCAGCCTCTGGAAAATCCAACTGCAGCAGTTTAAGACATTAGCTTGCACAGCTGTCTGCCAGCCTTGGCTGTCCACCTTGTTGGGCAGCCAGAATTTATTGCTTCTCTAATAAAGTCAGCAGAAAGAAATACATGCTTGTGCCTCAGCCACTACAGTTTGCAGCCCAGTGTATTAGACTGCATTGCTGACGATTGGTGAGATCCCAGACTGTATATTGAAGGAGGGAAAGAACAGATAAGAACAGAACAAAATGTCTTCCTTGCCATGAAAGGCTTAGAAGGGACTTGAAAGAAAAGAGGCAAATAAAGGGGCTAAAGAACTAACGTAAGATGTTTATTCTACAGAAATTGATGCAGCATTCTTTGCTGTTGGAAACGCTGGTTTGGCAATCTACTGCTCCCCATGGGGGCAGGGAGCTGTAGGTGCAAAAGATAAAGCCAGGTCTGCCAGAATGATCAGCACTGCTCATGCTCCCACTAGCTCAGAGCCCACTGTAAAAGTAGGAGCATCCTCCACTGTCTAACTGGTTATAAGGAAGCCCTCCTGACTCTAATACCTGCACTACTGGCACCACCCTCCCCTTCCAGGGCTCCACTCCAGGAATGACATCACCTGAATGTATAAGCAGTCTATTTTTACAATTCCTAATGCAACCAAAAACCTCTGCTCCTATGCAGAGCAGATTTCAGACATAAAATGCAATGTGTTGAAAGAAATTAAGATAGGAAATTTAGAAGGGACAATAGGTTTCCTTTTTTGACAAAGATTTATGAAAACCCAGGAAATTCACACACCCAAAGCATTTAATAAAATATGTCCCTAGAGCCAGCTTTGACTTAAGCATGCCAGGAAATCACTGGTAGCCTTTGAATACTGAGAAAAAAAAATCCTTAAAAGTACATATCATTGTGTATTGTAGACGTAAATCTCATGTACTGGATGTCCCACTTGCTTTGTTAAACAAAGCTACACTAGACACTACCTGCACTAATATGCAGGCTGGAGGAAATCTATTAAGATAACATGATCGGTTTCACCCAAATCAATTTTAGAAATAGCATGTTATACTGTAGCAATGTATTGAGCCACAAGTAACCAATATAAGGTGCTGCAGGCCATCTGGAAGTTTTGCAATTACTGAAAGTCTAATACTGTGCAATGAAAGGTTTGAGGAGTCAACACAAAACTTTTGGCATTCTTGATTTGTTTTGCAAAGAAAGATAATCTTACTTTTTAGCTCCCGAGTAACTTTGGTTAGCTCAGTTTGAAATAACCTAAAAACAAGCAAACAAAGCCAAAAATACCCCCTCAAAAACCCCCACTACCCAAAGAAGCCCCAGAAATTCCTTACAGAAGGTCTAACAGCACTTCTGCAAAGCTTGCCCCAGTCCTTCCCTGCCAAACACCCAGACCCTCTGAGGGTGCAGGCCCTTCAGGTCAGACACAGGTAGGTATCAGCCCTAGAAAGCTCTCTCACCAAGCTGAAGGGATGGAGTGTGTGTGCTCCTTTGCCTATGGCACAGAGTAAATAATCTTAGCCTGTAATGAAAGATTTACTGCAATCACAACACCCAACGACTTCATCACAGCCTAGGCAAATCCAGCTGCTGGCTCCATGTTCCTCCTTGAGTTTTAAGTGCTCCAGCACTTCTAATTCCTGAGCCACTTCAATGCAGTAACTCAGAAGGAAACAGACCTCACCAAAGAGAGGCTAAGTATCGTACTGTGAACATTAATGTCTTCCACATTTGTGCTGATCTTTAAGAGCCTGTCACTCATGAGGCCTTGACACCAATTCTCACTTACTGGGTGAACCACAACCCCCGTTACCCATGCATGTATTACTTGCTCTTGCCCTTGGCAAGCCTGACACTGTGAAACACGTACACAAACACAGTCCAGTCCCAGCAGCGAACCTTCATACAAGAAGCCTTTAATGTTTCAGTCAGCATTAAGTCCAGGGTGTGGATGAAAATCAAGTCTCTAAAAGGGACATTGTTTGCGGCTGCCTCCTTCTCCCCTTTAGCAATGAATAAGCACTCTACAGCAAAGGTATCCCAACCGGCTGTGGAGCAGTTCCTGCTGAGGTGTGGCAGCTCACTGCTTCATCTCCCATGGTAAAGCTGCCCCACGTTCAGTTACCAGTGCATACGGTGCCATAAGCGCTGCAGGACCTGCTCCATGACCTGTCCCACCATCCCTCCTGTGTGATGGCAATCTCGGCCAAAGGCTGCTGCAGGCGGCCAGGCCACACTGCACTTCAGCTGTCCCAGCCTAAACCTCCAAGTCCTTTGTTACGGCAAAACACAATTGACTTTCATGAGCCTCATATCCTCCAAAATGCCAGGATGCCAGCACAGCCCTGCTATAAGGGATGCTGTTCTTCCAGTCACATCAATGTTCCATTAAATCTCGTTCCTTCACCTTCTCAGATGTCATCCAACACACCAAGCAATAGTTTGTGAAACACATGCTTTACACCTCTGCATACTCCATGCATGGACTTAACCATGTTTCTTCATCTTATCTAAGTTTTGTATCTTCATCTGAGCCAAGACATTTTAATTCCTCCCCTCCTCACTTCTCTGTCGGAAACCATTCAACTGCAGAGAGATCAGACTATACTAACACTGGGACAGCAGCCAGCAGTATGCAGTGTGCCTGGCTTTTAACAGCTAAATCCTATAAAAAATAATGATGCAAATATGGGCACTCCTTCCTGAGACATCCTAATGCTTTCAACAACCTCTTAGGAACACATAATGCTGCTGGATGGGACAGAGGCTGAAAGGAACTGATTTGGAACTCCTGGTACTTACTGTGTGAACACCTGCTGGCTAAACAAACAGGCCTAGGTATGAAAGCTGAGATAGCTGTATGCACACTCTCCACTGCCGTATCAGATAGCTGCTTCCTGAAAGCAGGCATGAACTGCACTGCATCTTCACCTAAATGTGGTCATGGGGTAGAAAACTTTCCTTTAAGAATCTTACAGGGTGACACAGGACCAGGAAAACTCTACCAAAACACCCACCTTGAAGCACTTAGGCTCGGACCACTATCATCATTTAGGAGACTAATTCCCCTGCTCTCCATGAATGTTAGATACATTACCTGTCTTCAGCGCTAATCCAATACCACATGGGAAGTCTGTGGGAAGCCTTGCAAGTCCAGCTAGGTAAGCCCATCCTCACCTTCCACTAACAACTGCAGCTGTTCCATGACACTATCCTGCCACACACTGCGTGAGTATGAGCAAGGACACAAAGCCCTTCTCACACAGAATTGAGCTGATGAATGCTTCTGCATCCACCCTTCAGTCATGGTACCTTGTGTCCTTGAGTACATCTCTGGAATTTGTCTCTGCAATAAATGAACACTTGACAAGTTCTCCATTCCAGCAGGGGACCATGGGCAAATGTCCTGTGGGGAGGTGGAAATCCCCCCTCACCTGTATGCTGCTGGAGGCTCCAAAGGAGAGGTTTTATGTGAGAGGAACCATGGGGACAGATAACAGCTTCTCTGAAAAAGCATTAATGCTCTCCTGCATCCAAAAGACAGAACAGCCAGCAAAAGGCTTCTGTCACAGAGGCTGTAGGGAATGTCATGGGGCAGAGAGGGAGGGCACCTCTTTTGCATTCCTTATGCTCTGTTTTCCAATGTTTTCTCTCATGCCTGTAAAGACTAAAAAATTAAAAACTATGTTCACCCTCATCCCCAACATCCAGAGTTATTCTGGGGGCAGACTTCAGTTTTCAGCTGCCTAAGGGCAGAGGAAAAAGAAGAGGGAGCACAAAGACAAAGCAGCACAGGACATACTCACCTTTCTTCAGGGCAGCTCACAGGCAGAGCAACACACATACTCTGTAACCACTCCTTTAGATGCATTTCTGAAGGAAGTTTGGCTACAAGTCTAAAAATCACAGCCCTGAGAAACAGGGCTTTGTTGCCTTTTGCCAGACTTTTATTAAAAATGAGTTTCAAGCTTGCAACAGAGCACAGGGTGAAAGCACCACCCCAGGAGAGGGAATTACCTCCTTTCACCTCTCATCACTGACAAAATAAGACTTCCAAGTAGCTTGCCCACAGAAAAAGTGCGTGAGCTTTCTTTATTTGAATGCCTCTGCTGCCCAGTAAAGGCTGCCATGCAGGAAGATGCCTTAAAGCCATGAAAGCACAAACCTTCAGCCTCGCCCATTTAGTCTTTCCAAGATGTGAACCGGAGAGAACCTGAGGCCAAGAAACGCAGACAGCCTTCTACTTTCTCTCAGAGGAGGAAAAAAAATTCAACATCCCTACTTAAAGACAAAGGGACACCGTGCTCAGGGCACTGGCTGGGGAGCACAGGAGCCCCAGCAGGCTTCAGCTGAGGCTGCCTGAGGACAGGCTCCAGCTGGCTCAAGTGCTGCGGTTCGGCCGCTTGCCTCCTACAGAACACAAGCTGAGCTGAACACACCTCCTGGCCCCCAGACCAGTCAAATCTCACCTGTGAAGTCAAGAGGGTCAGAAAGCCTCCAAATATTGACCTTTAAGTTAAGCATGTATTTTAGGAAACTCAAAACCGAGGCTTTGGCTGGTAACAACAACAGCACATTTGTGTACTAGGGGAGCACCCCCATTGTGAAAACTTCACCAGCTGTGCTTCCTGATGGTGCGTGTGTTAATGTGTATAAACTCCCTAGTAGTAAATTAGGGCTCATAAGGGTTTTGCCTTTCTTCTTTTCACAATTTATATTGCCCAGTATTTACAGACTCCCAGTAATGAGCACATGGAGGTGCCCTGTCATCACAGAGTGCGGGAGCACTAACACACTGGCAAAGGGGATGCACTGCTTGCAGACCCAGTAGTGAGCAAGAGATTAGGAAACTCACCTTGCCAGGGGATGGCTTGAGGAGCTCAGACTGTTCAGTTTGCCAAAGACAAGACTGTGGGGGCCACAGTTACAGCAGCGGGGAAGAGACACACTGGACTAAAGGCTTCTTCTGTTTAGTGGATTAAACAGAAGATTCAGCATCTGCAGATCAAGACTAGACAAATGCAAGCCAGAAATGAGGTGTAACAGCATGTGGGTAATTAACCACTGCAGCAACATACCAAACACAGTGGTATTTTCCATTTGTAGTAATTACTTAATCAAGACTAGATGTTTTTAAGACACATTGTAGAGTCCAGAGCAAATGGAATGAATAAAAAAACTTAGACACATGGGCTGTATTATGCAAGAGGGCAGAACTAAAGCACAATAGCTCCTTCTGGCCTCACTATCTACTAATCTGTGGGGGAATTGCCCCTTTTAGTGTCAGTGGAGTTCATAGACAGCCATATTTTTAGCAACAAGACATGCTGCTGTTTACATGAAATAGTAATAATAATACGTTGTGTTACACCCATACCTCTAATCTGAAATTCTCTAAGCTCTTTACCATCACTATGTCAGCAAGCCTGACAACTCACTGGCTGATAAATTGGCATTATCATTCCCCTTTCATCCAGCCTGTGCTTTTTCAGAGTAGCTAATCATCTGCTTACCATTTACATGGGAAACAGAACACTCAGGCTCCCTTCCATCTTACTTTTAAACCTTTTGGTGAGAAAATGGTCATGGGAGCACCTTGCAGAAGCTGTCAGGGTGGAAAGCAGCTCAGCACACAGAACTGCCCAGCAGCTGCCCTACTTCAGATGCTCATCCCCAATACAAACTTTATAGTGTTCAAGAACTGTATACAAACTTCCCTAGGAAAATTCTGCCAGCAAAATGCTTTTGAAGAGCATAAGTCAGCAATTAAAGTGTTAAAAACAAAACAGAGAGAAAAAGAAAGAATGCTTCCTAGTTGTTTTAACGAAATCTTCATATACGACAGACAGACAAAAGAAAAAAAAAAAGAAGAGTAATTTCCATTAGTTTCCAAGACAACCAATGGAAATCGCTAACCCATCTTCTCTCCCTTGTCAACCTCTGGCAGACGTGTCAGGGAAAGCAAGGGACTATGCCCTGTAAGGTTCTCTACTTAACCAGAACACATTGCCATAATGTCAAGTGCTCCCCTTACAGCACAACTCTAGGATTTTTCCTCTGAGACACTAGGGGATGGAGAGGTGCTTACTGCTTTCCTGGGAGAGCAAATGCACCCCAGAAGTGCAATCACCTCTGAGACACCCCAGCTCTCCCACTTTATGACCTCCTTCCTTCTCTCTCTGGCTTCATCAAAACATTCAACCACCTCTTTTCCATCTGTGAGCCACTGGCTCATACCTTGAAGATGGCCCATATTAAGCCCTTTCTGTACATCTTTACTGGCTGGCAAGAAATTGCTGTATCACCCAGTAACTCTGGTCTACATTTTGTCTCCATTTTTCTTACTATTGTTATCCTTGCTGGCAAGGAAAATGATCCTCTGCAATGCCTGCTGCACTTCTTACATGAGAGCTTTTAAATTTTTCTTAATAGGAATGCATTCAGCTTTATAAATCCTGCTATGAGGCACAGCACCATCATTATCCTTGTTTTACAGATGTGAGCACCACACCTTAGAGGAATAAGGTGCCTTGCCCAAAGCCTACATACTAATCATGGCATCATGCTAAGAGTGAGGACAAATTGGTCTGCAAAGAGTCTGTTTGCATTTTCTTGATGCCCACAGGCTCTGAAAGTGTTTGAACCGCAGATGCTCAGGGTCTGCTGTAGTCCTTCCACCCTGCCAAAACCCCACAGCAAATAAATACTAACCTGAAACAAAACCAAAACACCCAAACCTCAAATAGCTGTCTCTGTTTAATGCTGGTTTACTGTTGACCTTGCATCTGCAACCAGGATGGCCTTACTCACCCCAGCATCTGGATGTGTGCTGCTGCACTGCAGAAGAGCTTGGCAGTGATTTGCAAGGAGCTGTTAACATCCAGCTGCTCTCCCATCTCTTTCAGTTTTCACATGCACTAAGCCAGGAGTGGCCCAGGCACTGTCCTGGCAGTGTGTGAGTTCAAGCTTTTCACATACCACAGTGAGATTTAACACTCACCCAGCAAGACAGGAAATCCACAAATAATCCATGTTGACTGCAAATTTTGCTACATCCTCCATTCTCCCATCCCAGGTCTGGGTTGGAGGAGTTACTGGCCAGTAACAGGACTGAGCACAGTGGCTCTGGGTGCACACGAGGTGTAACAAACCACGTTTTCTGCCTCCTGATTAGCCATGCTTTGGCTCAGTTTCCTCCACGACACACTCCTGCAGGGGACTGCACACAGCTCTGAGCACCAAAGAGAAGAAGACTAAGCACTGAGTTCAAAGTTGAGCAACAATAAGATGTTCTACAAACTGCTTCCCACAGATTCCTGTCTTGAGGCTGATAGCATTTAGTGGCTATGAAGGTATGAAATACAATCACTGGGGAATGCTCATAAATTGCTTCTTTAGCCTGCAATAGAAGCTGATCTCACACTCAAGCTTTTCCCTCTGGCAAGGCAGTAAGTACTGTACCACTGCATCTACTTTTACAAAACTTAGAGCAACGTCGTATCCTGTAGGAAATTAATACACTTCACTAAACATAGCTGAAACTGGCTTTTTGGTTTAAAAGTTGTTTGAGAAGGGTCAGAGGTAACACCAAACAGAGAATAAGATCACATACATCTCTGTTTCCTTTCCTGCATTGACAGGAGGAAGGGAGCTACAAGGAGATTAAAGAGGTGTGCTAAGCACTGAGCTGAGGGGTCCCATAAACTGGCTACGTGTACAAGGTGGAGATAATGGCATGAGGGAGGCACTGATTATCATGGAACACAGGGGTGTAATTAGGACTGTGGGGACAGAATATAAAGATTAATGGTCTACTTGCTCACAGAAGAGGACTGTGAAGATAAACTTACTAGCTCTGAGATATTCCAGAGCATGATATCATTTTTCATAGAACAGGAAGGGGGCATCACTTATCAGGGATGTGTAAAACTGGATTTGACAAGACACTAATGGCTATGGTTTGTACAAGCAGCTACTAATCCCAGGGCATGCAGTGATACCTTGTAGAAAAAACAGTCTGTTTTTCTGAACAAGTAAAGAAATAAAGAAGTACTCCCTTCTTAATCTGCTCCTCCTTACCCTTACAACCACCCTCCAAAAGTGGGTCCAAGCCTCAGTCCTGGGGATGACAGAAAAAGCTTTGTGAGAAACTGAGCAACTCTGTTGCAACCTGACTTCTCCATCATCCATCCACAGGCTAATTGGAGAGGGAGAGCACTGCCTGAAGATTAGGCTGACACCACTCATGTGGCATTCATTGTCTTAGGACTGGAATACCCCAGAGCTTGCATCATGTGGAGCAAACACGCTGTCCTCAGACAGGAACAGCACAGCTTTTCTGCCAAGCTGAAGGCGATGCCTCCGACATGAATGCTTGGTCCCTTGCCACCCTAATCTTCCAGAGCCCTGGGTTTGAATGCACGAACTGCAGACCAGAGCTCGGTCACAACCTTTACAGTTATCCCTGAGGAATTTTACTCACCCAGACAACTAAATGATTCAGACATTGCAAAAATTCCCCAATGAAATCGCTTCCTCCTCCATATAGGAAACGAGACAACAATTCCAATCCCTCATACTTAAGCTTCCTTGAACATAAACATGAAAAAGCAGCCAAAACCAGGAGGGGAAAAAGTCCCAGAGCAGCAAGAAGTACATATGCAAGGAGTTACATCATGCAGAAGGAAAGCTCTTGGCTTCAGGCTAAAATTACCAGTGCTTAAATGGCAGGGGCTGCTCTAGCATGAGGGGCACCTTCCCAGGAACAGTCCTCAAGATCGATTCATTGTCAGGAAAACAGCAACAGGCTCTGCTGTCAAAACCATTCCTGGACAACACAGTGCTGGAGGCCAACTTATCAGCTGGCCAGTGCCTGCCAAAGCATCCTGGTGGATGGATGGAAATTCCTTGTTCTGCCTCTCTGACACTCAGGCCCCAAAATATCTCATGGCAGCAGGGTGACAAGGAAAAGGCAGACAGGGATAGCATTTCTGATGGCAGGAATTACACCCAGGCCCTGGGCTCCTTCATTAGGACAAGATTCACCACTACATCTCTCCACCAGAGGCAGGTACCTTTGCCAGCCCACTCCTGTCACCCCACTCTTGCTTCCCTCTTATCAAAGACTTTAACATCCTCTGCCCCCCTCCTGTGACTTGGAAGACTTAAGACTCTTTCAGGTTTGAGTCATACACTGCCATGAGTACCTCCACAGTAAGTCTTTCCACGACCTATCTAGGTCTCCTCACAGATACAAAACTAAAGAATTTGTTTCTGGCTATAAAACAATATTCAAATCACTGTTTCTTTGAAAACTTTCATTGTTGGGAAAAAAGCTGATTAAGCACTGGAAGCTCCACCAGCATTCATATTCCCAAGGTCTCTTGGTCCTGTATCAGGACTGTAAGCAAGAAGCAGGGATGGGATCAGAAGGAACATATAACTGGCTAGGGATAACCAGCAGTGGATAACAAATAGCTGTCCAAACAGCCCTTCTATGCTTTGAGCATAAGGTGTGCAAATCCTCTCCTCCTGCAAATGAAATGCAGCAGCTCTGTCTTGGTGGTTTTTAGCTGTTTCTCTCCATTGCTTCTTCAAGCTGGTTTGCCGCTCTTTGCAGTGCAAAAGGGAAGGACTAAGGACAAGGAACAAGAAAAGCTGCGTTCTATGGGGTCCATTACACAGCATTAAGGTATTTTCAGAAAGTGGTTAGAGGTCCATCTCTGGGACAGCACTTGAGAGGGTACAGCCAAGGAAAACACTGTTTAGCTGTCAAATAGTAGAAATATGGGATTCACTTCCAGTTGAAGTTAACAAGATACTAAACTCCTCCCCAGTCATCCACCCCAAATCCTTTGCTCTTTCCAACGTATTTGTCCAAGAGGAGCCTCCAATTCATTTCTACCTTACAGGCCTCCTGACGCACTCCAAACAAGGTGCAGACGTCTGCAAGAAATTCCACATTTGCAGACTGGAGCATGAATTTGCTTTTCTTCAACTCTTACAGGCAGCCTTCATCTGAACCCCTGCCCCAAGTGACCACAGGGCCCATGCCAAAACCAAGAGGTACACTGTAATAAGTGACAAAACTACAGCACAGTAAGATTTCACAGCAGCTTATATGAACTTCCCTTCTGGGTAGCTAGTTTGCAAGGCAGAGAAGGGGTAGCCACTCATTACTGCTGCCTGGTGTCTTCAGCCCAGATGAGCACTGAAGCACACTTGAGAAAAAAGTAGCAAGAAAATGCCACACAGTCGCTGCTTGTGCTACAGTTATCTGTGCTTTAATGGAGCATTGAAGCCTCCAGACTTATTTATCTGCCGTTTGTTTATTTACTGCCGAGGAGCTGCGATCAGAACGCCACAGCTGAGTGCAAACACAGCCCTGCTCTAACCAACTCACTACTACATACTACCAACTCACAGACTACCAACTCACAACTCACACCCAACTGGATGCAGTGGTGACAAAACCTACAACGCCTGGTAAAAGTCCAGACATATATAACCCCTTGTCTATCACCCAGATGGAGCTGTAGAAGGAATTACGCTTCACAGCACAAGAGCAAGCTGCTCTTTTTGCTTGCTAAACTCAGAGACAACGCTGTGAGAGATAAATCTCTCCAAGGAAATGCTGGTTATTCCCATTTTAGCATAGCTATCACAGTAGAGCAGAAGCCAACCTCCCTGCAAAGACAGATGCAACCCAGGTAAACAAGGCATTTTTGGGAACCAATCTCATCTAGCTCACAGGATATGTGGCGGAAACACAGCCTGGTTAATGGGAGTCTCATCAGTCTGGGAAGAGACATCTGGCCAAGATCTGTGACAAACTCTCTTCTGTACAAAGAGAAACACTCCCCAGCTCATGTAACACCACACAAGAAAGATCAAAGGTGCCCCGAAGCCTCCCGATGGGTAAGCAGCTGTACCAATAACAGCAGCTGGAAAATGCAACAGGAGACTCAGCCAGTCCCTTCCTCCTGTGCTGGGAGCAGCGCTGCCTCCTCGGCAGCCCCCAGCAGCAGCCCCCTGTTAATTACCGGCAAGGAATTTGCACTCTGGCAGATAAAGTCATTCACTCAGCCACCGGCGCGTTTGCACAAAGCAGCTCGGCTCTGACGGCAGCTCCATCTGAGAAGCAACATTTGGGTGCCACGCACATGTGAGTGCTACAAGACATCGTGTCGGCTGCGGAGCTTGTGCCACACATGCTGCTGCTCAGAGGTTACAGCCCCTTCAGAACAGCAGGGGAGGTTGTTTAAACACTCCTACACAGGGCATTTGGCCAGTGACTTCAGCCCAATGAGGTGCCTTGGACAGAACCCCTTGGTCCATCTCCCAGACTCCAGTTCCTGGGATGTCTGCAGCACAGCAGCTGCCTGGTGGCACAGCACGCGCCTTGAAAAATAGGCTTTGCACAGATGAGCTTTTGCTGTGCTCCCAGGGAAGAACCACTTCTTCCCTGGCTCCCCATTTTAAAAGGTGCTTATTGTCTTGAGATGCAACTCCAGCAACAGCTGCTCTGGCACTCAAGGGAAGGATCTCAAGAAGGAAGACACCTATCACTCCAAAACCAGCTCAAGGAGAAAAAATGGATGCAACCTTTCCTTCCACTGAAGATGTGCTTGCTAGACTAGACCTGGGAAGTCACTTTCATTAACATTATTTTATGAATGTGTTACTGCTGGGTTTTATTGCACAAAGCCAATGCATATTAAAAACAGCCTGAGTTACCCACACGATTGGCACCATGCTGCCTTTTCTGTCCACTGTCCTGGCTAAGTTATCACTGAAAGAAGGACTGAACTATTCATAAAGTTTCTATCATTTAATTTCAAAAGGCAAATTTCTTAAAATGATTGCTTCAGGGCCAAATACAGCTATGCAATTACATAAAGATCTCAATTTGAATTGAATCTGTTTCATTTATTAAGACATCAGTTTTTCAGTTTTGTCCATTGCAAAAACGTGGGAAAAAAATTGACCAAGGCAAGCTCCTGTGCTGGCCACACTGTGTGAACAGCCCAGTGGGAGGAAGTACACCAAGTCCTGTGAAGACCATCTGAATTCCCAGCTCCAAATCCCCCGGTGCACACAAGTACTCTGCTGCCAAAGGGCACAAATCTTGGAAAGGGTGAAGAGTTGCTCTCCTTACATGAAAAAGTAGCCAAGTCAGATCAAGAGGAAGCACTTAGGTGAGTTAAGCAAACAGAAACCTCTGCCTTTTCTCTCCCCCTTAACATCCCTTTTCAGCTTTTCATATAGCAAAACTACACTGAGGGAAACGGAGGTCAAGTGAAAAAAAAAAACATCCCAATGTTACAACAGATGCAGACACTGAAAAAAACCCACCATGCTTTTAGAAAAGGTTATAACTCTGCCTCCAGATATTTGTCACCACTGTGCTGCTCAGGGGTTATAGCACCTCAGATCTGTCTGGACATCTCCTCACAAGAGGGAAGTCTCTGGCCTTCCTCTGCTTGCCCTTTTTAGCCAAAATGAGACAAGTCAGATTAAACTATTTACACATAACTCTTTCCAAAGGCTGGCTCATTTGGCCAGAAATGGGTTAAGGATAATTAACCCAGGAGAACAGCTACAGGCCCCAGAGATTATTCTGAATGGCCAGAAAACTTGCAAGGAGCAGAAGGCAGGCCAGGTCAGTGACCTCTCTTGGCAATGCTGGATTCAAGAAAGGACTTGTATCCACAGCTCACATCAATATATTCATGCTGGCATAAACCTCTTTGCTAACATCTAAAACTCATGGTGAAAATAACTTCCTCAAAAATTCTGAATGAGGTTTAAGGGAAAATGAAAACAAGAAAACCCCTCATTCTCATTGTGAAACAAGAATCCTGGTGGGACACAGAATGGTGCTGGTATGGAAGTCCCACACGCTACCCTTCAGACCTCAATGAGCAGAGTGAAATAGCAACTGGACTCCTCTCCAGTGTTAACTAGGTAACTTACTCCAGCAGGATGTGAACGACTGATTGACTTTTAATAAATTCAAGCCTCTCCCTTTTCCTCTATTGTGATGGACGCTTCCCAAAAATCACTCCATATGCTTTGGGAGCCCCAGCTGAGAATATGAGTAACTTCACGTCTGTAGCATCCCTGTTAATAGGAGGGAACAGCCACCTCATTGAGTCTGACCCAGGAAGAGAGAGATAAAAGGGGCTGTCTGAAGCTGGTGGCTGGCCTCCACCCGAGCAGTACAGTTCACCGTCTATTGCTCTTGTGACTATTACTGAACCAGGCCAAGAAAAGCTCCCAAGTTCTGGCACGCCTCAGATTTTCCAGTCTGCATGAGGTTATGCCAGGAACATTTACTGAAGCAATTTCTTTCTTTCTTTCAAGACTCTAATTATGCACCTAACAATGTTGTAGAAATGAATGTTGCACAAGAACCCCAGTTCAAGTCAGATACAGTTTTGCTAACAAAAGGATTAGAAGCTTAAGGCTCAGTGTTAATATTCCGAATGTACTGAAAGGGACAAAGTGCAAGCTGCAGCAGAAACAGAAGGCACAGAGAGGGTTATCGCTTCCAAAATCTGGAAAGGGAAAACCACACAGGAAAATGCCACACTAATCTTACTGAATGCCAGTGATGCAGCAGAGTAGTAACAAAAAACATTTAGAAGTGGGCAACCATCAAAGCTGTCTCTGAATTACAAGCAGCTCACCTTCAAGCACAGCCCACTCCCTAGAAAATGAGAAGGTCTAAATACCCCAGAGGGTGGGATGCTACCTGTGACCGAACTGATATTCACTGCTTGGCAGCTACTAGCTAAGAGGAATCAAACTGAACCCCAAAACAAAAGTTGCCTCAAGTGTCCATTTTTCCTGAAACCAGTCCCAGACCTCAGTCATCAGTCTCAAGTTTTGCTGAACTTAGACTGGAATCAAAGCAAAATGTTCACTGGTTTACCACTTGGACCATTATCTCTGAAGCCAGTCATAATAATTCATTTATTCACTCAAGCATGAACTGGCTTTTAAAACCAAGTTTTGAACATGAGGGCTGTACATTTTTTCTTACTTTCAGTTTGCAGGTGAGACACAGAGACAAGCCAGTACTTACATCTGGGAAGCTATCCAGGTACTACAAATTAGAGAACATTAGGCAAAAAGCAGGATTTAGCACTTTGACAATGTTAGTGACACCAATGAAATCACAAACGCAGGGCCAAACATATTTTGGCTGTTTCTCTGGGTTACTGATCCCAGAAGGCTTTACTCAGACCAGTGTCATCATTATTTAGCTGTTATTATAATTTTTCTTATGGACACTGTGCACCTCCTTCCTACAGAGGTGTTGGTGTATATTGAGCAGAACCGGTTAAGATTTATATTTAGGGTTCCTAAGAAAATGTATAAACATGATTTGGCTTTTTCAGGACAGTGCTGGAGAGGATGCAGGGAAATGCTCACTGCATAAGTATGTCACGCTTTGGGAAGAACGTGTATTACAATATTATCATGTACAGGCAGACGTGGAATGCTGGTCCATACTACAGCTCAGTCCCACTCCCCTTGGTTTTCATGACAGCAGCGACCAGAGCTCAACAGTGTTGGCTAAAAATCACCCTGTCTCACCTCTGCTCCTCACCTGGCCTTTGCAGGGAGTTCTCAAGGAGCTTTGCTCAGGGAGAGAGAGCAACAGCGATGGGCTCCATCCTAAAGCCTGCTCTTTACCATAACCCGGGCAGCACAGTCCACGGGTGGGAGGCAGAAAAAGGGAACCAGACGTGTTTATGCTTTTTTTTTTTTTTTTTTTTTTTCTTTTTTTTTTTTTTTTTCTCCCATGGAGCCAAACTGCGATGCTCTAGGGTGGGTCTCGCCATCTGGGAGAAATATGTAGGGAGAAAAAATGCAGGGAGCGATGACGAGCTGCCCCCCGAGCGAGACCGCTTTCCTCCGAAGGCAGGCTCGGCCTCCCTTTCCCAGCCCAGCTTGAGTTCATTTTCCTCAAATCACTTCCACATTTCCCCTGCCGTAATTATCAAATATTTTGTTCCTGACTTCACTTTTTAGGGAGGCCGCCGCAACCGGGAATGCAGGCACCGTTTGTTTTCTGTCAACAGAGCTGGGGGGGTTGCAGCTGGGGGCTTTCAAAGGTTTTCAATGTCATTGGAATGAAAGAAAGGAAGAAAAGAAGAGCGAGGGAAAGAGCGCGCGGGAGGGAGGGAGGGAGGGATGGAGAAAAGGAGGGAGGGAGGAAACGGGGCCGCCCCGGCGAGCCCGTCCCGGCGGCGGGACGCAGGGCTCCGGCCCCGGCGCGGACACAGCCCCTCGCCCCCATCAAGGCGCCCGTCGGCCCCGCAACTTCTCTCTCCGCTCCGGCCGCCACTTTCCCCGGTCCCGGCTGCTCCCCCGCG
>VXBN01017143.1:666380-677309 GCA_013397395.1 Sinosuthora webbiana | reverse complement strand
GCCGGGGCCCCGCGCCTACCTCGGCTCGCAGGCGGGCGGCGGCCAGCAGGGCGCAGAGCAGCGGGAGAGTTTTCCAGATCTGCAAGAGAAGGAGCGGGGAGGCGGTGAGCGCGGGCCGGGCTGGGGCCGGCGGGGCGGCCGCCGCCACCGAACTTCCCGCCCGGCGACCCCTCTCACCATGCTGCGGGCGGCAGGCGGCACCGGCGGGGCAGGAGGAGTTGCGGAGGCGCCTTCCCCGGCTCCGGCTCGCTCGTGAAGGGAAGGGGAGGGCTCCCCCTNCGCCGGCCCCTCGGCGCCCCACGGCGACCTCGGCGGCCTTTGAAGGCAGCGGGAGGCTGAGGGGCGTCCAGGGGACTCGGCTGCCGCCCCACACCGCCCGGCTTCACACCCCCACCGGGGCAGGGCTCGGGGAGCCTCCCCGGACCCGTGCTCTGCCCGGCGGGGGTTCAGGACGAGCGGCGACAGCCGTGCCGGGGCGCGGATGCCCGCCAGCCGGGTCAAGAGCATCCCGCCGAGAGGTCGCAGCCTCCCCCCACATTGTCACAAAAATGGGGAAACTGAGGCACGAGGTGGCTTCTCCACAGGCGGGACTCACTCACCGAGTCAATCCACGCTCCAATCCTGCGGCCACTGAAGTGCTGGTCACAGCTACAGGTGTCACCCATGTCGGGATGTGGGCAGGTTTAAAAATAAGGGTTTAGACCCATATATGTTAGGATCCAAATATTCTCTGAGCAAAACAGGCAACCAGGACTTCATGCCAAGCACAGGGGCTCAAAATCCCACCTGAAATGCCTGGTGGTGCTCATTTGTGTATAAATACTTGTGATCCTCTTGTTTTATCTCTTCCTCTCTGAATTTCAGTAGCCTCCAGTAGCTAGAAGGAAGGACCTGACAATGCAGAGACCCATTGCCTTGGGCACATACAGAAATCTGTGTCACAGCAAGCAGCACTATGTCACTAGTTGTCAAAGGCATTTTCTCGAGTTTGAGGTTTGCTGTAACCAAAAATGACACCCCTGGCTTTAAAATACTATCTCACTCTGACCAAGCATGCCCATAAACTGTCTTCTTTCCCTGCTTTATTCTGTGCCCTCAATGCAGGCAGGCACCAAGGGAGATGCTGGCATGTGTACCCTCATTCACAAAGACCAAAGAGTATTCCAGCATCCTGCTGGAAGGAGAAAACTCTGGGAAGGGTTACCCTAGATCAGCCCTCATCTGGTCTGCTCATGGCAGCTGTGCCATTCTTCTGTGCTTCCTCAGGCTCTGTTTTCTTACTCAGTTTTGTTTTTAGGACTACTGTTACTAATTTTGCATTTATAAAGCATCCTCCCCAGCAAGTGCTGCTTCTGCCTGTGAATGGTGCCAGTCTATAAATCCATCCTGAAGAGATGTCTAATTATTTTACTGCTGATGCTGAGCAATGTGGTTTTCATTGCTTGGTTTTGTTTTTTTTAAACTCACCTTTCATGATGTACCTCTTTGTTTTGGAGTCACTGATTGCCCTGCCTCATGATACAGCACAGGCATAGTTATGGCTGAAATCTGCTGGCCTCTAGTTTGCAGAAGCTCACCCTGAGTCACACTGAGGTGAGCGCCACGATAAGAAAAAAACAAATGGCAAATGATAAATACATTTTAAAAGATTCATCACTTTCTGTGCCCTTGATACTCAGCTCTGTGGAAGCTGTGTTACATGAGGAGGCTCTCTATTTCCAGAGAGTAAAAGTGACTAGCATCAGTCTTCAGAACAGAGCACTAGCAGGGGTCTCCCAGTGCCTGCATTCCCTGCCTGATACCACAGGCAGCCTCCTAATGTAGGTGTGATTAGGCACTGTGCTGGATTATGTAGGTCACTGTGAGCATGGGTTTTTCTTCAGTGTACTCAAAGGACTAAATATGGAACAGAAAGTAAAGGATTAAATCTCCCATTCTGTGTTGACATTCAGACACATGAAAATGTATTTCTTCAAGTTAGTTTCTATCATGTGGAAATGGGTAGAAGTAAAAACCAAAAAGCATCTCTCATACAAGCATCAGAAAGGGTGAGCACAAGACAAAACAATCTCACTGAAGACACCAGAGCCTCATTGCTGTGTACAAAGGCACACGTTTCATAACCAAGTACAGGAAATCTGACAAACTTTTCACTTTTATTCCAAACTTTCACCATTTAAAACCATAAACTGCAAAGGAACAGTTTGTACAACCTGAGTGCATGACAAATAAATCTGATGGGAATCTTTGCTCTTTCATGATGGGCCCAAAACACGCAGCTTGAATCAGAAGCAGTAGAATAAGGGGAAAGCAAATGCATTTATGGATGTGTTTTCAAGCTGTGGCCATAATGGATAAGGTAATTCATCATTGCTGGCTACACAACCAAAGTATCATAAAAATGCTTTCAGCTAAAAGCTTCATTATAAGGGCGAACGATGTTTGCCTGAAATTTTGAAGGCTGCAATGCTCTGGTGGGCCAAAGAAATTGGGAATCATTGCTCTACAGAGAAGATGTTGTTCTATTACATATACCAGTATTTCATTTCTGCTGATGCTTACTTTCCAGTCACTGGTATTTCTAAAACAAACATTTTGTGATACATATGGGATTGCAAATATTGAGATACATACTTATCCCCAAGTGGCTGCACAACTGAAATTCAGTAACAAGCTGTTGCCTGAGAAGCAGATCAAGAGAAGCCTGGACACATGCAAGTGTACATCTCATGGGTGGATACATTCTCCTGTGTTTAATAAAATGCAGGCTTCAACAGAGGCTTTCTCCATTCTTGGGGCACTGTCAAGATCACTCCCCTGGATCTCTGGCGCCTCATGAGGGTTACTCTGAAGGCTCAGCCTCTCCCTTATTACAGCATGTGCACACATATACACCCAAAATGATACTGTAAACCTCATTTCCCAGGAAAATGAGGCTAAACACGCCAAAAATTACTTCTTAAGCCCTCACTCAACTCTTGTGGCTGTACCATTATATCACTCTCTCCACATTACCTCACTCCTATCCACCACCCACATCCTTCATGTCTCCCCATTTCCCCTGCCATATGAAACATCTGCCCTAAGGGATGGGGTTGTGCACACACTGCTGTGATGAAGTCAGTGCTTGCCCTGCCTGCATTCTGTTTTGGGTTACAATTCAAGAAACCAAGTTGTTTGGCAAGTGGCCTTCATGACGGGACAATAGTTGCCTGCGTGACGGGACAACAGTCTGTCCTACTGACGAGTAGGAGATTTGCAGCAACATTATTTGGTGGAATTAAGAAGCAGGGTATTATTTTTGAGTAGCAAACCTGTTAAGATTGTAGCTGAGAAGGCTCAGCTCGTGTGGCACCAGAGACATCTGTGTTGCTTTGAGCTACGTGAGCAGTGACTCCTCATGGACCAGACTGCCAGCACCAGAGGAAAGGCCAAGGGATGCCTGTGTTTTCACAGCAGACATAGGCCAAGACTGCAAGACGTGAGGGGAAAGCCTGGAGCCGGGTTATACCCTCAAAGATGTGAGCATCAGACCCAGATGAACTCTAGGATGACCGCAAGGCCAGCATGTGGGTCCCCAGAGCTGTAACACCTGGATCACATGGACACCTCACCACCTTCTTTGAGAACTCAGGCCTGCAGCAGCCTTCTCCAAGTGTCCCCCTGACCTGGCAGTGCTGACTCGAGTCTGTAACTACTTTTCTGGTGTTTGGTTACTTTGCAGGCTGCACTTTGTAAATACAGATTTTTTTTCTATTCTTCTGGCTTTTTTTTTTCTTCATTCCCTTGCTCTTGTAATTTTCTTTCTCGTTGTGGTTTCCTCATTTCTTGCTCCTGCTCCAGCTGCAGTATTTGTACTAATCATTATTCCTTAAAGCTCTATTTCAGATGTGACGTAATAAAGTGCTATACCTTCCCTTCTTTTTCTTCCTTAGTAGATGTCTTTATTTTGCAGGTAGTGCTGGGGACATTGCTGACCAAAGGGCACTAGCAAGCTATGTGGTTTGTATAAAACACATTCTCTAATGGTTAATGTATTTGATAGGCTTTTGGATATGCCATTAGCTAGAGCAGTAAAATGCCTAAATACTTGGACAACTTGGCCCTTAAACTTTATCCTTGGTATACCTTATTCAAGGTAGAGCTTTTCTAATTTCAGACAAACTCCCAAAGGCAGCATTTCCTCACAGAATTCATCCAGCCCCAGCACCCAGGTGTGATAACCCAGGTAAGCCATGCCCATCAGGAATGGGCACAGACCCATGTCCAGTCAGTGTAACCATATCCACTCTGCATTTGCCACAGCCTGGCCAAGGCTAACTTGATGTTCACAGTGCCTCATAGGCTTGAACTACACCCAGATCCAAGTCATGGTGTAAGAAAGAAAAATCAGTCTCAAAGCCTCAGTGTGGAAACAGTCAATCTATCCTCAGAAGTGTGGCGTGCTTCTGTGTCAGCATGTTCCTCATGCCAGTTCACTCTGCTGCTGCCAGGCCAGGATGCAGCACAGACAAATTAAATACTCTTGTTTTTTTACTCTGCTCCTGCACGTGTCCTTTGTAAAGAGGCTGAGGGCACAAGGCTTGTTCAGCCTGGGGGAGAGACCCTGTTTGGAGCAGAATAGATTGAGGTCTCTTCCAACCTGAATTATTCAATGAACCTGTTTGGTCCTTTAAGTTTGGCACAACCTTCAAACTAAAAGCACTCTCACAAAAGAAGTCCTACCTATCCAAAAGCAGTTTGATACAATTCCCTGAAAGTGCTCCCTAGGATGCTGCTTGTCCATGGCCAACCAGCTCAGGACTGCCAAGTCCACTAGCTGTGATCTGGAGATTTGGGCCTGTAAGAATTGCTGTGATTCCTTGTGTACAAAGGACATATCTCATGCATCTAGAGCAACAGCTGGCATGAAGGAGACAGTGTTCCCAGGCAGTCCAATATTATCTACAAGGCTGCCCCCAAGCCTGATGGGGAGTAAGAGCCATCCCAGCTGCAAGGTGCGTGCTTCCACCATTGTGTAGATGATGACAGGTCACAGATATTGGCTCATAGAGACTGTCTGATACATCTATCCTGGTGAAGAGGAGATGTGGCTTATCACTTAGATGAGCAAAACCCTTATTTCATCCAAATGAGACAGTCACTAGCAAGGTATCTGTACCCACAGTTATTTTGTGAGCTCCTAGCCTATGTGCTACTGCCTCAGTTTGTTGGATTTGAGTCTGACCCCAAAAGCCCCTCAGAGAGTTGGATAATGCAACAGGCAATTGCAGAAGCCTAGCAAATTTAGTCTCAGGACTAATATCAAGGTAAGGTGAGTTGTCCATTGTATACGCAGCTGAATGGGCCCGTCCGATTCATAATATGGATTTCCTCATGTGTAATGCTACATCACAAAGCAGGACACAGGTTTGCACTGTCGTGATGAAACACTGCAAGACAGAGTCCCAGCTTGACTCCACACCTGCTAATGTCACATGCACTTCACAGCACAAACTGTTACATATGATACTATTCTTCAAAAGTGAGGAAATAAACATCACTGCCTTCCACTTCCTCCCCCATTATCTCCCTCATTTTGCAGACTCATTCACTGAGGAGTTGCTAAGGTCATTTTTATCAGAGCATAGAGTCAAACACAGGACTTTTCTGTGGCTGGATGAAATTTTTGGCTACTTTGTCTTCCTGCATCGCTGAGCTATGAAGATGT
This sequence comes from Sinosuthora webbiana, assembly GCA_013397395.1. Taxonomy (NCBI): domain Eukaryota; kingdom Metazoa; phylum Chordata; class Aves; order Passeriformes; family Sylviidae; genus Sinosuthora; species Sinosuthora webbiana. Next base: position 671,599 of record VXBN01017143.1, on the reverse strand, counting down.
ACTTGGCCCTGCCATATTCCATACCATAACCCAGGCACCCTATCCCCGACAGACTACTGCTGTGGAGCGAGTGGTTATCTGCCACCAGCAAATCCTGATTCACACAATTAAGAGCACTTTCTCCATTAGCTGAAACAGTAGGGGCTTTGTGCTCATGAATGTAGTAGGAAATCAACCCAGGATGTCTTGATCTCAGGCACAGGCCGTTATAATCTATCAATTATATCGCAACAAAACACAAGTGTTCCACATGCCACTCACTTGTCTCACCTCTCAATTGCTGCTGTCACGAAGGGCCAAGCTTAACATTTGAATGAAACATCCAGAAAAAATTCCAGGAGCTGTGCTAGCACCTGCCATGCTGCTGTAAAGAAGCAGGCACTCTCTCCTCAACAGCCAAAGCTCATCATTTGTGGCTTGGCTCTGGGACCTACAGATCCTGGCTACCAAGTTAGAGTGCCAAGTGCCAGTGGGCATTTCAAGGATTAATATGAACATCACAGCAGGTGCTGGGGTGTGTGCAGCCAGCCCCTTCTTGGGACGGGCAAGGACACAGAGCTAATGAACCTACTGAGGTGCGGGAAGATTTTGTGTAGAGGCTTTTATGTGCCTCAACACCACACCATCCATCTATGAGATATGGGACCTCAGAAACCGCTGAGGTGACCCTCCACTGAGCAGCTCTGTCTAAGGTTGTCTCCTAATCTGCATAATCTCTCCACAGCTGTTTGATAGTAGATGTTGAGTGTGCCCCAAGATTCCACCAATCCATTCAAACAGTTGCCACAGCAGCAGATCCTCTCTTCTAGCAATGCTACAGGACTGTCAGAGTACACCAGACTTAGGAAGACCTAAGTAGCTTCCTTCTCCTTACCCTTACATTATACGTATACAAAAACCTCACAGACGGCACCGGCCACTTCTGTGGTCCAGAGGACACAGGTTCTTGGGTTCTCCCATCCACTCTGAATAATTTTGCTATTCTCTTCCTCTAAGGATGGGCAACTTGTGAGCACAGAACATGATCACAAACACACAGCTTTCTGTCTCAGCCCGTGGCAGAGCCTGGGATACTTGCTACAAGGCGTTCAGGAATTTGCTGCCCAAAATGCCTTTGAGCTATGTGAGTCGTGCCTGGGTCAGTGGGGACTGGGTGTGGAACAGCAGCTCTGTGAGTCACCAGGGGTCTGTGAGACCTGAAGGAAAGGTCGACACAGCCTTTTTAAAGTACAGACTGCTGCAGTGTTCTGTACACAGATTCAGGATGTCTGTTCTGATGGTGTATATGAGAAAGCTTGGGAGTTGGCCATGGAAGTTTGGACAGCTGATCTAAAACATAAACATGAGTTCAGGGACTCTTATAAAATGAGAAATTATGCTGCTAAGCAAGAAAATGTGCAATGTGTTAGTAAACACAGCTCACCCTAGAGATTAGCTCTTGTCATTGCTTAGCAATGCTATGAAATCATATATTCCCCTCCCAGCCCTGGGCTAGACAGTGGAAACCAAGGGGTTTTAGTTTTCCTTCATACAGAGGAGCAATGCCTGTCTTTAACCAGAGCTATCATTCCCTAGGAGATCCTAAGCACCCTCAGCCCCACAACAAGGGCTGCCAAGTGGAGTTGCTGAGCACCTGAAAATACAGTTGTTGCATTAGGTGGTATAAGTATGGATGAAGTGTCTGACCTTAGACATCCATATTTGAACATGTTGGCCTTTAATCACTGCAGCCAAGCTGACCCAGTGGGTCAGGATTTATGCCAGACCTTTTACATGTAAGAAGAGGATAAATAGCTGTAAACAAAGCCAATCCAAAGGAAAAGGTCACTGCTTTCAACCTGTGTGAGAGAAAGCTTTTGAATTGGAAATGTTAGTGATAGGAGGTAAAGTGGATAAGAAGTTGTGATTACAAACCAAATGAATTGTTCCAGGAGAATGGAAACTGGGAGAGCTGGATGGGCAAGCTCAAATGACATATTCCTCTGGGCCAGTGCAGAACTGCAGTGACCACTGAACTCTGCTGGAAAGCAAGGCAAAGGAGGTGAGAGACCCCTTTCTGGCAGAACAACAAGTGGAGGAGATGAGCAAAGCAAGCCATAAGCAGAAAGGAAGGACAAAAGCACCATCGGAGGGCTTGGAAAGAGAGACAGGTTCCGCTGAATGGCACAGATTTGGAGGGACCTGCCTGACTCTGAAAGGCTGAGGGAGGGGATAAATTCGTGGTGTAAGTGTGACGTCTCCCCATCTCATCCAACACTCACAGGGTCATTGACTTTAACAGTAGCACAATCCTACCTTTAGAAAAGGTGTATTCACTGGATCTGAACTTCCGACTCTTTTAAAATGTCTATATCCATGACTTCCCACAGCAAGAGGTACAGCTGTTTAACATAGCATTGGTAGAGACCAAAATGCTGAATAAAATCTGTCCACTGAACCCAGATCTCCAGTATCTTTTACAAGCTTGCCTCTATCTTCATCTGTTCCAAACAAAACAACGGGATTGGCAGATCCTGTGGGTACCTATCCCAATTTGGTGGTAGAAGCTTAATGGCCAGGTGACACAGGCAGGTCTGGATGCAGCAGTGCTTTGTATCTCTGTGCCTGTGCAAATCTATATGTGATGCACACAACATCTGTCCAGATGCTCTGGGACAGGGCTTTTAGAGGCCTTTTCCATCATCCCACTCCCCAGGGAATGCAAACCTGGGAATGGCATGGCTCTGACTTAGTGTGGAGCCTGGAAATGACAAATTAACATAAGCCATGAGTTTACATACTTCTCACAGCCATTTATGGCCTTGTCTGAGCTTAAATAAAAGCCATGGTCCCTGGAAAATTTGGGCATGTCTGTCAGTGAGGCATTCCAGAGAAAACATCACGTGCTCAGTTCATGAAGTGAAATAAGATCTTTGTTCTGCATGCTTTCCTTCCCCCCCTCCCCTTTTTCTGAATGAGGCAGTTTTGTCCAAGGATTACAAGCCAATGTTCCAATCCTTCGCAGACGTTTTCCATTATCAGAGCTGCCTCTTGTCCTTCAAATCATTTTCCACAGGACTCCTGTAACTGGGGCTGGGAAAGGAAGCCAAAAGCTCAGAAGAAAGGACCCGATTCCAGGCTGCTGACAAGACTGAAAAATGCTTTAGGGTGTTGCTGGGACCACCCAGACTGAAGCATCCTCAGCAGGGGAGTAGCTGAAAAAGATGCTAGTGGTGGGAGGTGGCTCACTGTCCTGTACAGGGATTTAAACAGCTTGGTAAATTAACTTTGATGAGGTATAATCACATTGTGTGGAACTGACTGGTGGTAGACAACAGTGACTGATGATTAACTCCGCAGCAGTGTACAGTACAAAGGGCCTTTGTGTTGTCCCCCTTGAGACTTATATTTTGTGAGCTGCCTCTGTCTGGGAGTCAAATTGCCCCTGCTATAGAAAACTACCGAACAGGGTTAGAGGAAGGGAAGGGAAACTCAAGGGAGGTTTTCTGTTTGGATTCTTCTTTCCCCCACCCCTCCCCCAAAACATCATCCTTTGCTGGGGGTCCCACATGTAAGGAACTGGGCCACCTACTTACTGCACAGAGCCAAGCAGCTTCCTTCCTGCAAAAAGAAACCTGCTACTGGAATGGCATCAGCCTCTGCTCTGCAGAGTCCTTTTTCCATTGGGCTCAGCTGCAGAGGAGTTCACCAAGCTGGAAGGATCCATTTGAAGAACCCACAAAGCCCTTTTCTGTATCCTCACATAACTTTGCCATTCTGGCCCTCGGAGACGTCTGCTGAAGTTCTTCCAACCATCATGATCTCATCTGCCTTGAGAAGGAAAATCTCCAATTCCTTATTTCATGTTTGCAAGAAAGTTAAGGTGGCACTTAGTGAGAACCATTCAGAAATGAAATTAGGTTCTCTACATGTCCCTTTCCCTCCAACTCAGCTCTAGGAAGTGAAATAAAGCTACAGCAGAGATGTCAAACAGGTACTCTCAACCACAGCCTACATTGCTGCAGGAAGATTTGCTAGGACTCCTCTGTCAGCATCATAATGTGAAAGTATTCTGCTGCTTCATGAGCAGGGACTGCCCTAGGACAAGGGAGGTCTGAGTGGCAGTATTGTATTCCCAATGGCTGTTTTCTGCATTTTATCAGGATATTTTGGGAAGCAAAACACATTGGCAGGCCTGGCTTCCATGATCAGATCCATGATCAGATCCCTCATGACCCCTACCTTCTGGACCAGACCTCATTTCAACTGGCTTGATGAGTTTGACTTTTTCTCACTGGCAAGCCCCAAGACTTCAGCAAAAGTGTTGCATAATTCCTGGTGTCTCCCTTTTTGCCACCCTAAGCCAAGATGCATGTCTCGCCAATGCCATATAAGCTCTGAGCACCTGAGTAGATGGTGAAAGATGGAGAGAAACTTTTGCCTTGGCAACTGTTTGCAGAGTTGAACTATCAAAGGGAAGGGGATATGAGCTGAGCACCTCTGCCAGGCTGGGACCATATGTGGGTTTGAGCAGTCCTGCAGAATCATGGAAATGCTGGCCTGGAGGGGATCTTGGTGGCTGTTTGGTTCAGCCTCCTACCTGACGCAGGGCTATGGCAGACACTTACTTGGTTGGCTGTGCCTCTGTCTTGTCAAATCTGGAAGATCTCTGCAGATGGAGACTCCACCACCTCCCTGGGCACTTGTTACAGCGACACACCACTGTACCAGGAACCTGTAAGTGCTTATCCTCCCTAAACTTACCCTCACCCCTTCTCATGTCCCCAGACATGGGGTTCCTCAACATGTAGGGGTCTCCATATGTAGGAGCTCAGTGGTCTGAAATGGAGCTGTTGGCTGCTCTGAGAAATCTCCTGGACCTGGACAGATCTTGGCCACAGGCAACCTGAGTCACTGATGAAGTCACTCTGACACTACACTCTACATGAAGAATTAGTTTGAATTTAGGCTATGGCTACAAATTATGAATTATGGTAATTATATATTTTTATTAATATAAATATTATTATGTAATAATAATGTGTATTAATACACACTAACAGTGTAAACTCACTACAAATCTAAAAATAATGTAAAATGCTGACTGAAAATGCATAACAACCTTAACTCTTTTCTACAAACCCTTCCACTTGCATTTCCTTCGTTAGTAGTGGCTAAATAGGCATTCAACTGCACACAGCCACCTTCTGCTCCTGTTCTCCTGCTCTGATCAGTCATAA
>VXBN01017143.1:605702-666349 GCA_013397395.1 Sinosuthora webbiana | reverse complement strand
TTTTTTTTTTTTTTGAGCACAGATACAGCAACAGCAGGAAAACCTGGCAAATTTAGCTGAGACTAATGGTATACTGCTTCACCTAGCTGATTCTCTCTCCCCTTTGGGGGTCATGCCCTGTTCATTCTTTTCTTGCATACATTACACTGCAATGGTAAGGTAAACAAAATTAAAACCAACTTGGTTATATTGTTTGGTCAGAGCAAAGATCAGACATTTCCCCCAAAGCAATGCTGACTTTTTCTTATCTGCCAAGAAATGCTGCTGCTCCCTCAGCTGAGGCAGTACAAGGGCACGGGGGGTCACAGCTGATTTTGCTTCTGGGCAGAGACTGAGCTTCTGTAATTCTCAGAAACTCCGGACTACTTGCAGATAGCAGGACAGCAGAGGGCACACTGCAATCACTGCAGGTACGGGGGCTCGGGAGCAGCCCGCGGTTCCACCACACAGTGAGCACACACAGATGTCTCTGATGTACCTGTGCAAGGAAAAAGGACAGTGTGCCATCCAGATGAGACAGAGCCCAGAAAAAAGGTAGGGAAGAGAAAGGGAAGTGGGAAGCAGCAGTGTCCTATCTGAGGTGACAGCACACAAGCTGGCAGAGGCCATTTATGGAGCTCCTGAAGAGCAACTGGTGTAAGGAGATCACTTGGGGTTTCACTGCCATGCAAGGGACAATATGAAATAACTTTCCATGTCCAACAGATGGGTGTCTGCTGCCCAGCCACTCCTGGTGACATTGTGACCTGGCCCTAGCTTTCCAGTCTGATTCCTTCATTCCTTGTCCCAGTCCTTCCTGTACTCAGAGCTGTTTTCCCATTCCAGTCCTCCAGTCACTGCCTCCCCTCCTCATATTTTCTCCCTGCTTGCTTTCTTTACTTACCCCACAAAGTATCTATCTGCCTTCATCTTTGAGGCTCAGCCTCCTTCTACTTACCACCATTCCCCCAAACATCCATCTCCTGTTCCTAGGCTCCTTCCTCCAGCTCTTTGTCCAGTCACCCACCCTTCCCAGTCTCCTTCCTCCAACTGTCCACAGGACCCCCCACCTCAGCTGCTTCTGGCTGTGTCTCCCCACTCTCAGTCTCATCTCGCTCCGTGCTCCAGATCCTACAGTTCCTGTCAAGTTCCTGGTCACTCTTTGCTACCCACAATCACTGCCTTCTCCCTGTTTCAGGTCCTGGAGGCTTGTCCCAGTATAATCCATTTTCTTCCCATCTGGTAATTCCCTACTCTGCATTGCAGGTAAATGTCTTTCCTTCCCTGAGCTTCTTGTGCAACTGGCAAAGGCATCAGAACAGCACAGAAATAACAGATTTCCTGCCTCCAGTTGGGAAACAAATGGGCAAACTTGTCCATCCTGAGAACAAACTCGTGCTGCTTGCCCTCACCCAAACCCAGGAAGATCAAAGCAGGTACCCCACACACCCATCCAGCATGTGGGAAGCGTTGGGGCCATGGCAGTGGCTTTTAACTGATGTGATGTGATGACATGGAGATAAGGACATCGTGCCCTCCTCAGACACAGCTCCATTTTACCTTCTCATGGTTGATTTTCTTTCAAACAGAAGTACTGCTCTGTAGTGGAAATGCCTCATTATAGTGTTTGTGTGTGGAAACACACTACAGCAAAGCCCTCTTAAGACAGCCAGATTTGTATCCTTGGGAAAAGCAATAGATGCTCTGTGGAGAATTGTACAACCTTGGGTCATTTCCTGATGGGAGATGAGAAAGACCACGAAACCTGGCAGCTGCAGTCCTGCATTCCTAATTGTGATAATTAACTTCAACTTGACCTTCCTGATGGACAGATAAGATTGCACCAAATCTTTCCATCATTTCACAGAGTGAAGAAAACACAAGATAAAGCCATTTGTTTCACTTCCCATGCTGCTGGCATGCCTGATCTCAGTAAAATAAAGGCAAAAGGAAATAGGCTGGGGCAGGGAAGGCTGAGTACAGCAGGAGGGGAAAAAAACTTGTGGGTAAAATATTTGGCCAAGGCTGGGACAAGGTAAAGGAAGAGAAAGAGAGGAGAGGCATTTTTGGGGGGACATACTGGACTCCATCTGAAAAAATACCTGCTATTTCTCCACCATAGCAGCCTTTTGGAGCATTTTCTGTAAAAGAAAAAACATTCCAACAGGCACATTCTTTTCTTTCCTTAGAAATCTGACCACTGGTAGAGCCAACAAGACAACCTCTCTCTTACAGTGTATTACAAAACTTTGTCCTGGCTGCCAAACATTCACCGTTTATTTGTACTGAAATTTTCCATTCTTGCTTTCCGTCTCAGACATGTATTTCCTTTTAAATTCTTACAGAAATAGCATCCTTGTGTTCTGAAAGGGGCTTGGGAAAAGAATAGTTTTAACAGTGCAGATTTGTTTTTTCAACCATTCCAGAAAGGGGTAAAAATTCAAGGAGCTGAAGCAAGAACTTTAGAGGAGAGAGAGGACCCAATCCTTTTTTTTTTTTTTTTTTTTTTTCCCCAGATCTTTGGCTGACCTTATCAGACCCCTCTGATTGAATTTCTCAGCACAAATATCAGTCCTCCTGGGCTACAGTTAACTGATTCCTGTGGTCAATTGATAGAAATAACCAGCAGACCTTGGCTGAAAACTGGTTCCTGATTTCTTTGATTTTACAGAGGAGCTTACACTCCTAAAACTTGGCAGCCTGCTACATTCCTTAAGATAAAAAAGAAATGAAAAAGTTCTCGTCCCACCCTTTCATGACTTTTCTCTTTCTTGCAATACTTGCAGTGTTGTAGCAAGACTATGAAATGTGGTAGGGTACATAAGTCAGGAAAAGATAACTTTTTGTATTATGGTCTCATGAAAATCTGTTCTGATTTTGGGTTTAAGTACAAAATGTCACAAATTTCCATTTCCCATCTGTGACTGGCACAGCGCAGCTTGTGGTTCTGGCCACTTGCCACAACTCCATGACAGTTTTATTGCCATGTGTAAGTTCTGGCCCTGTGTCCTGCCACTTTCCAGAGAACTTTGGTCCAGCTGATCTATTGCCAGCTGAGAAGATGTGGCCAAATGTGATACAGGGAAATTCTTTGATTACTGATGTCTAGGTGCATGCGTATTTCTCCCTCAAATTAAGTGTTGGATTACTAGAACACTGGCCCATAGTATTCTTGTCGCCAGAACAAGGTGACATGGACTAGATGAGGGGACTGCAAAGTGAGTAACAAACAGGCTGGACAGGTGAACTCAAAATGTAGAGATCAACATTCCAAAGTCTAATGGGAAAATAGGAAACCACTTAGGAGTAACATTCCTCAAGGGATTAAATACCATTTAACACCCTCATCTACAGGAGAGAAAGGAGGCAGAGAACACCTTGCAGAGTTCACAGATGATACAAACTGGGAGTAGTGGTGGGTGTTCTGGGGGGCAGCATTGCCATTCAGAAGGACCTAAATAAGCTGGAGAAAAGGGCTGGAAGACATCTCATCAAGTTCAACAATGACAAGGGCAAAGTTTTGCAGTGCTTGCCAGTGCAGGCTGGCTGCTGACTGCCCAGGAAACACCTCTGCAGAAAGGCTTTAGGGTCCCAAAAGACTACTGATTGAAATCAGAAGTGCACTCTGCAGCTATGTAGGCCAAGGGTATGCTGGACTGCAGAAACAAGAGAGCAAGTCAAGGAAAGGGATTATTTCCCTCTGTTCAACACTCATGAGGCTGCATCTGGAGCATTCTTTCATGTTCTTTTCTTCCCAGGGTATGAATGATGTTCATATACTAAGTGGGGTACACCAAGAAAATAAGGAATCTGAAGCACTTAATGCATAAGGAAAGACTGAGTGAGTTTCCTCACACTGGAGTAAAGATAGTTGTTGAGAACTTACCTGCTGTCTTTGACTAAAGGGAGGGTTATGGGAGTCAGACTCTTCACAGGGGTCCAAGCTGGAAGGATGGGAAGCAATGGACACAGATGCAGCAAAGGAAATTCCACAGTTTATAATCTGGAGTGACAAGTGCATATTCCCAGACTCATTCCTCTTGTGTAACATCCATTCTGGGATGACATCCTAGACTCTTTCATCTTGGTGACGTCCACCCTGTGAACCCTCTTTTCCACCAAATCTGTCCCCTAAAACCAGTACCTGAGGCATCTGAGCCCTCCCAGTTAAGCAACCTCACTCTCTGGGAGCTCAGCCTGCTGATACCTTTTGGCTCAACACTCCAAAGACAGCACAGCAGGACTGAAAGCAGCGTAAGTTTCAGGGAAGAATTATTTGATCTCACTGAACCATTTACATTCCTCAATATCCTAAAATTTTAAAATTACAAACCCTTGAAATCATCTTAAATCCCATGAGATGCTGGCATTTTTGGTGAACATGGAACTTTTGGGTGACCCAGGACTGACTTGTCTTCTATTGCAAATACATAATGGATGTGATGTTGGTCAGTCCACCCTCAGAATTAACTCTTTTCTCCTCCCTGCATACTTTGGTTGGAGAAGGCAATTGCACAGTCCTGCTGTCCATCTTCCTGCCACTGCAAAATTGTTGCATTTTGCATTTTTTTTTGCACTGCCACTGTTGCATTTTTGTTCTGATGGGCCAAAAATTAGGTGACAGCTGGAACCAATGCAAAATATCGTATGGTGTTCAAAGGCAAGATAAAAACATTACTTCTTCCGATACCTGTCATAGATGATGAGCTATTTTTGCTTCAGTGCTTGTTTGTCCCTTCATAGAAGTGTGGGAAATTCAGGGACTTCGTGCTGGGCTTTCAGAGAAACAGAGGAGTTGACCAAGTTTTGCTTTTGTCTTTTAGTCTTTGGTTTTAGCTGGGTCACATTTTCCATTATTTCCTCTGAAACTGCAAGTTTCTTCTTTAAATTAATGAATGTTAAAATTCAGAGAATCATTGAAGTTGGAAAAGACATTTAAGATCATGGAGTCCAGCTGTAAACCTCCCACTGCCAAGTCGCACTAAACCATGTCCCTAAACTGCAGTGGCCACTAGTCTGTCTCTGACACTTGATACCATATCAAATGCCAAAAGTATTGCACACATCTGTACACAAACAAGAGGAAATGGGATCCCAGAATCTCTTGCTGAACGTCTCTTAAAATTCACCTCCCCATTTTACATCCTATCTACAAGTCGGGAAAGCTCAGAGCATGACATACGTTGTTGCCATTTGATTCAAATAAGGGGCAGCTGGAGGAGGCAGTGGACAGAAGAGGAAGAGCTTGACGCTGCATTTGAATTTTGTTGTGTCTTTCAGTGAGCACAGCCCTTGTGGTGTGAATGGCCTCCCTGCTGGTGACAATGTTCCTAAGGCCAGAAACTATAGATGATAACAATTAAGGGTACAACTCTGTGTGTCTCCACCACAGTGTGTCCCTACCCTTCCAACACAGTAATCACACAGACAGCACTTAATATCCCAAGGACTTCTCCTGGACTCTCTCACCCCACTGTCTTTACATGATGAACTGCAGGCATCATTGTATGCTGAGTGAATGCTGCTTTTGTGGGATTCGGCACACTGCCTTAGAATTTGTTAGGTAATGGTGTAGCTAAAGAAAACCTACCTTTTGACAATAATTCACAGTGAGTGAGGTATCTCTTCTAGAGAATACATCAATTGTCAGTTTCTGCCAATAACACAGACTGATTCATCTCTTGCACTACCCTTTCTGGTCTGAGCACCAATGTCCATATTTCCTTCTACCTGCAGTTTCACAATGTGTCAAAACCTTATGCTTCCTTTTCTGTATTTTTATAAAGCATTATAGCAAAAACCCCCTCTACCTATTTTTTTTCAGATCCATTTTTCTAGGAATCACTGTTTCTCCTTATGTTTCATCCTTAGTCTTTTCTCTGCAGACAATGTTTTGCTCAACCCAAAAGTCTGCAATAGCCAAGGGAGCTTGTTATTCTTGGGCAGGTCACTCTGCTCTCTTTGCTTCCTTTTAAAACACAGCACATCCCACAGTCTGCTTTTCTTGCTATTTCTGATAACTGAAATGTGGGCCTTGTTAAGTGTTGGATTGTCAATACAGATTGCTTCCTCAAACTCTTCTTTTTTTCCTTTTCTGTATGAAATTTCAAGGATATATCAGAAGAACTTGTCTTTCCCTGATTATATCTTCCCTATCAATCTGAATCTTTCTAGTTTTAGAGTTACATTTGACTGACTTGGTTGTACAGGAACATGAGGCTTGTGAAGAACATCTCCTAAGAGGCTGTGAATTTCTTGCAATGTTAGCCTGTGGTCCAGCATTGTGCAAGAGAATACTCTGACATCCAGACAATGGCAAACAAGGACTGTTCCAGGAATTTCATTTTGCAGTATTGGCTTCAGTTAATCCATAAACTACAATAGGTTCTTCCTACTACTTTAACTGTCTGATGTGGTATTCTCCTTGCTTTTGCTGATTTAGTCTGATTTCAAAGCAACTGCTTTGGAGGTCTTGTTCAAGGTTTTCTTGCCACTATCCCTTCTTAGTCTTCCTCATTTATATCCTTCCCCAGTTCATGAGCCATGAATTTATGCTGCTCATGGTAAAAATCTTGATAGGTATGTCAATATTCCTTATACAGTTGCTGACTTTGAGAGGGAAGTTGCTGTTCATTAGCTGCTTTCTTTACTTTGAATCAAATCTGATGTCACCTCTTTCTGCAGCATGGACAAAATAATTCAGTTCTTTTGCATGGATTTGCATTTTGCTGTGATTCAATTCTAGGCTGCACTCTCTGCTTCCTGTAGGTAATGCTGTTAGTTTTGAGGGGTTTTGTCATGTTTTTCTCTGGGTCTGTCATTCATAAGAATGTCATCAAAAGTGACTCCCGCCCTTAATCAGCTTCATGTTATTTGAGGAATATTTTGGGAAATATCTCCAGCATAGGCAGCATTCTAAGAGGCTCAAAATTGAAATGCTGTCTTCTTAAAGTCATTAACATTCTGCTTTCTTGGTCCAGCCTGAACTGCCTGTACCGAGATGGAACATTTAGTACATGTAGTATATTTTGTGTAGAAAGCAGATAGGTGATCTCATTTTGGGTGTGTAAAGTGCAATGTTTTATTGCTTTCTTTCTGTCTCAATAGCCTTTGGAGCTACAGATTATAATGATACTTCTCTTTTTCCCTGTGATTATTGTGAAAAATCATTCCAGTGCTTTCTCCATTGGCTCAATTGTCCTTAGCTGCAGCACAGGCTCTGCTCCCCAGTCCTTTCTGAGTTTTGCTGCTGGTGGATGCCATGGTGTGTATTCATAATTTTAGGCAGTAGATGCTCTCTTGCAGGGAGGGGTTGTGTTTGAATCCCAAGGGATCCCGGGATGTCATCCTCAATGATTCCTGCCGATTCAATTCTCCTGCAGCAGTGGAGAAATCATCCATCATTCTCTGCTGCAGCACAGCTCCACTGCTGGACAAGTGCCCCAGCCCAGCCTGGCAGGCACAATGAAACCACAGCAGGGAGCAGCAACGCCCAAGTGAAGAGGCAAGCCTGAGGTTCAGACGGGAAATTGAGAGCCTGTGGCAGGGTCAGGGCTCCCATCAGCGGGGTACCAGCCTGGCAGGAACACGGCCACAGTGCAGCTCAGGCAGGAGCCAAGCATGAGAGAGCTGTGACTTCAAGCTGTTCCCAGGATAAGGAGGGGAGTCCCCTATGAAAATATCTCAGCAGAGCTTTGCAGGGAATCCTCCACAAACGCTTCTCCCAGTTCTTCTTTCCTCACCAGCTCTGACCAGCCAGCTGGTCTGGAGCTGCCAACCAAAATCTTAGGGGAGGGAGAGTGCACTTAGGGACCTGACAAACTCTCCATCCCATGTCTTCACATTCTAGGAAAGCATTTGGTTTTCTCTTCTGTTAGGCAGACTTTGAAATTTTTTAATCAAATTTCGGGGACTTAAGGGGTTTTTGTCCCAGGACCATTTTCCCTGGCATTTTTATATCACAGCAATGGAGATACTTGACACCTTGATGTATGTGTGTCTGAAACACTGCATTTCCCTGCTGTGCCAAATGCAGGTCTCTGCATCCTGCCGGCCTCACAACGGTGCTCATGGGACAGCTCAGGCTGTGCTTCACCTTTACTCTGTCCTAAGGTGGTAACTGGCCTGTAGAGCCATGAGAAGACGCAGGGTCACTGGTGTGTCTCCTAGACCCCAGGAGAAATTTCATATCATGGAATTTCATACAGTCATGGAATATGCTAAGTTAGAAGGGACCCATCAGGATCATCAAGTCCAACTCCTGGCCCTATGGGAAGAGTGCAATGTCCCTGCTGCTGAATTGCTGTCCTTGGAGGTGCTCTGCAGTCACACCTGTGGATGTGGCCAGCTACCTTTCCATCTGCTCAAATGACAGGCTCTCACCTGGACTGAGGAGAGCCAGGTCTGCTTGTTGCTTTGCACAGTGCAATGCATCACACCAGTCCCTGCTGATGTGCCTCTGCTGCTTGCTCCACTTTAACTGCTGGCTGTGGCTCAGGCCCTCTGCTACCTCCCCCTCCTCTCAGCACTGCCTGTGGCACTCTGTTGTCCTTGTCTCTTCATCTTATGACGTAACACCACCCCAACTCTTTCTTGTAGATGATGCCTGTGCTCTCTGAGATCCCTCTGTGCAGTTGCTAAATGGGTCTTCACTCCTAATTTTCATTGTGCCCCTTTCTGGTTTGACCCTGTCAAAATCTTCTTCAGTACACCATTCCTTTCTGTCAAAGCAGAATTTTCCTTGAAGCCTCAGTTCTCCACTCACTACTGGGCTCCTCCTGCCTAGGTTTGGTTTTTTCCTTAGTGTTTGTGCAGAAATGTTTTCCTTGGCTGAGCTTTGTCTCCTTGTTCATTTGCCCTGAGTTTCTCACCAGTCACCACAAAGCATCCAGCTCCAGCCCACTTCCTTTGCTGTCTTTCCAGAAGCCCCTCATACCCCTGCTCTGTTCCCATCTGCTCCTTCCCTCATGTCCTGCTCTCTTATGCAGTACTTGCATTTCTGCCCACATCAAGGAGGGAACCAATACCTTACCAGCTACTTCTCACAGGACATTTAAGTGGTTTGCCAGCAACTGAAACCATCCTGCTCCTGCACCTCCCCACGATGCACGGCTGGGCAGTCACTTAGATCAGCACACTCATCCCACAGACATTTTCCTGGGGTAATTTCCAGCCAAATAACTCAGCTCATCTGATTCAGATCACAGAATTTCATGCCAGGTCCAAGTTGATAAGAGGTAACCAGAAGCCCCCAGGGGAGCATAAAAAACGTGGGACAGCCCCTCTTGTCAGCACTGCAGCATCAGGGTGGCTAAACAGGACCATGAATCGTGCCCTGGGACAAATCAGTGACAAGGAGATGCTATTTGGCTTCTTTGAGCAGCCTGATGACTATCATAGGTCTTTTGCCTTGCAGGAAGAGGTTTAGACATTTTTCTTTCTAAGTAACACTATCAGGGGACCAGAAAATACCATATAGAGGTAATTATGCTCAAAAGCACAATCAGAAGAAAAAATGTGCCCGCTGGCTCTGCAGGAATGAAGTCCAGCATCAGCAACAGTAACACAGACCCTGAGCCATAATAAAAGTAATAAATAACAGCAGCAATGAGGACTGCTTTTCTTTTGTTAATCTGGGGGAACTCTAATGGGACACTGCATTGGTGGGGGTGTAAAATGGATCTAAAGTCAGAGCAAAATCAAGCATATGGCTTTTACTCCATGCAGGACAGGCTATTCAAGAACTCCCTGAAATTAGAGGAAAGTCATTGTATTGCTTGGCACCTGCCCAAAGTGATTTCATCTTCTGTTCAGGATTAAGATGCATTAATAGCCTGAGGGCAGCAGTTTCCTTGCCAAAAAATGTCTGTCTNTCCCATCTTGTTTTAAATATGAGGGCTTGCAGGTCAGGAGTGAACACTCAGCGAGTATTACTTGAATTATCAAATGAAAGTGCAGCAATATCATTTTCTTTCAAGCAAACACTGACTTAATTAAAATGTGCACTCTGAACGTGGCAAATTTCACATTATTCATGAGAAAGGTATGGGTTTGTCTATCACAAAGGCAAGCTAAAAATAATCACAGCAACAGAACCAGAAGGGCAGCTGTTAAGAGTAAGGCACTAGAACTTTTTCTGGCAAAGCTCTATCTCCAAGAGTGTCATTTACCCTCAGACCATTCTCTAGTCCCAATCAATATAGCAAAGCTGGCAAAAGCCTTCATGTAAATGTGATTATGCTGGCCACAAAATCCTTTTGGCTAGACAGATGTTCTTTCTTTGGGGAAACAGCATAACCTGTATGGGCCAAAGCACTCCTGCTGACCAAATTGTGCCCAAGGAGGCAGTAAGGCTAGGTGAGGGCAGCATTCAAAGGTTGCAGTGAGAAAAGTTTCCATCTCCCAGAGGCCCAGTCCAGCAAATGAGGGCTAACATGCTTCTGCCACAACCTTGTAGACTCGTGTTCTTCCACTGAGTGGCTTTTTCCATAGCAGGGCTATGATAGCAGGAGGCACATCTGCCGTTGCCTGAATCTCTGTACCACTGTGGGTACCTGTGCAGGTTTCCTTTTGGGTTTCAACAGGGAATCAAGGACCCAGACAGCCAGAATGTGCAGTGGGACTGGACAGATGTGAGGCCAAAAAACCTGGAGTGCTCAGCAGCACCTGTGCCGAGGCAGAGCAAAAGTGGCAGCAATTTTCACGTTAACAGAACCAAAGCATTTTTACCTTAAGGTTTTGTTCAAAGGACACTGAAAAGGGAGGAGGAGAATTAGAACTTATCTTGCATATCACACTAATAAAAGTCTGCATACAGACCAAAGAGATAACCTTTCTCCTCCTTCCAAACTCCTTTCTATTGCTTTGATCTTTGACTGGAGATCAATTGATCTGTGAAATGACATCCCAATATAAAATTTGCCTTCTCTCCACTGCACCTGTCATTCTCTGGCAGGTTGATCTGAAAACACAAAGTCATGTTAGTCATCTGAAAATCCTAAGCAAGATGTTTCCTGTCTTACGTGTGTAAATTTTGGTCAATCTTATCTGCTTCAACACAGCCATTTAATAGCTGATGGAAGCCAAATATCTGAAAAGCATGTGTGCAGTGAAGGTTGATCAGTTTGCAGTACATTCAAGCCAGTTCAAGTGCAAAGGCTTCCTTCTGAGATGACATGGTCTGCAATCCTCCATGCAGGTAAAGCAGGATAGAAATCTCCTGGCAGTAGCTGAAAACTGGTCTGCTTGCTTAAATTATGCCCTTTTCCTTACCTTGGAAGAACTGGAGGAATTCTTATAGAAGATGCTTTGAGAGAATCTGGTAGGTGGGGACAGGATGACCAGCAGCACACTGCATCCATCCCAGAAGCCCTGCCAAAAGACACTGGAGCTGTAGCAGCCCTGGGGTGGGGACGGGTGGGGACAGGGAAACTGTTGCTGCACAAATATTGCACTGCAGAGACTGCCTGGGACAGCAGAAAGTATCTCTGACCTAGGGCTGAGTAGAAGAGCATTGCCAATGGTTGACATGAGCTCTTATACCAGGAGACAGGCAGGGATTCCTTCCTCATCTTTTGGAACAGGAGCTCCAGGAATAGCTTCTGCAAAGTGGGCCGGGTACCACACAGGCACTGTGCAGACTTGCTACACCATCCTGGCCTGCTGGGAACATCTGTTCATCCCCAGAGAGATGTTCTCTTTCATCTGCCTGCCCCTCCACAAAAGAAATGGGAGTGTGTGAGGAAGTTTATGCATCTATTCTGTGTTGAGTTGAATAAAGAGGAGCATTTGTCTCTCCTCTGAAAGTACCATCTGCAATGGATGCCACTCTCCAAGACACTGTAAGACTTTAGGAGGTGTTTTGGAAGAAGTATGGCCATTAAGCAGAATAAACTATTTTCATTGCAAGGAAGATTTCAACAAAAAGGAAGGTAATCAACCTCCAACTACAAAATAAAAACTAAGTAAAACATAACTAAGAAAAGGGACATATTTTATCTCTAAAGGTATCCAGAAGGAGAGGAATTCAGATTGTACATTGAAATCCCTGAAGGCTCATCCCAGGAGCAGATTAGTATAGGTACCCTTGTAGAATGAAAATAGAATAGCTCTTCAAGTGCTTGCTGAAATAATATGCAGATAATAGCTCTCTTGGGGCACCCAGGTTTCAACATAATGTTAACTTGATTGAGGAAGAATCTGAAGGTATGAATGGGCAGAGTGCCATGCTTCTATGGAGGACTCGACATCTGATCCTGACAGCCTGGAACAGCTGGAGGCAAGAGAGATAACATTGTGGTTGCAGCTACAACTTTGAAACTCAAAAAACTGAGTGGCACAGGGGAAGATCAGACCAGTGGACTATGCCATGAGCAGGATGTGAGAGAAGAAACCAGTGAGAAACCAACTCTGAGTCTTTCAAATGTCTCATTTCATAGGAGACAGATAAATAAAGCTCTGGTTATGTGTCACCAGTATCTCAGAAATGCAGCTGAGAACCAAGATCCTGTTGGGCTGGATGCTGCTCAGAGGACAGAATCCCTGCCATGGCTTTCTGCTGGGACCTGAGAGCATCCACTCTGTCAAGGAAGCCTATGGCCAATGTGTCCCTATGTTGTGGATGGGTAGCAATTCCACCTCATTTATTGGAAGCTTTGTACCATTCTTTGACCTGTGACTGTCCCTTCAGCCCCTTTGAGGGCTAATTTTGTGAAGCATTATCAGACTGCCATAGCTGGATTCGCTACTGAAAGCTCTGTGAAGAGCAGATGAGGCCAGAGCAAACATTAACTCTGCTCAAACAACAGTGAGTGCAAAACAGACAGGGGCAGGAGAGAGAGACAGCCTTCTTAGACTAGCAGTTCACCCCTGGCTCTCCTCCTGCCCATCTTCCTACCACAGTCAGAGACATCCAGCTTTGGCTCCAGGGCTGGCAGGCCACTGACTACAGCACCTGGCTGCTCCTTGTCACCAGCCTCTTCTCCAGGCTGTGCTACTTGTTAAGGTTGTAAGAGAGCTGGGACCAGTCAATAGCAAGAACATTTACTATGCTTGAATACTCTGCCATCCTTGCAGGTTTGCCTGGCTTGGTTTTTCTAGTTGGGTGAAGCAGAGATGGTTTACATAATCTGATCTCCATTTTCCCTTTTTTCCCATTTTTCTCATTGAAAGGCTCATCGGCCCTTGTTGCCTTCAGGGTGAAGGCTAATCCTATAATCTGCTGCAGATTCTGTTTGTGTTGAAACGTCATCTGTGTAAACTTATTCTGCTCAGACCATGCAGAGTTTGGTTCATGGAGACTTGCATTTGTACTGGGGAGGCCAAAGGGTTATCAAAATAGAAGTATCTTCCAAAAACCACCACAAAAGATGCCAGCCAGTGGCACTACTGAGTGAAAGGAGATTTGTTTGAAGCTGCTGCATGGCAGGCAGATGAGTCTCCTGCCCTGAGCCCAGCATTGCCTCTGTGATAGTGAAGAAAGGCCATCCCTGTTCCTCCAGGCATGGGAGGATCATGTCTCTCTCAGGAGCAGAACTGCCTGTTGTTCTCACCAACACTTTAGCCAAGCAATGGTCCACTCCAGGTCAAGTTAGACGTCTGTTATTAAATAAAACAGAATGAAAGCTTCAAGGGCTGTGGGACATGGGCATCAGTCATGTCAAGCCACTTAAATTCTCCACCAGAACAGAGTGGCTGTGTTCAAACCCCTCTTGCCTGTTGGTACCTCCGTACACCTAGAGATGCTGCCAAACACACGGGAAAGGTGCTACCTATATTCAAGCAGTAAGTTTTTCCAAGCCTTAAAAGTGAATCTTGGGCTTGATCCCAGACTTGTCCAAGGGGCTCTGATGTGAACAGAAACTGACACAAGACTGAGGGTTAATCAGTTCTTAAGGAAATAACTGGGAACTGCTCCTCCCCAAGTTCTCATTTAAATGGTATCCAGTCCTTTTCCAGGCTGGAGCTGACTGGCACAGGCCCAAAAAGGTCGCCAGGGAACATAACCATTAAGTCATACAGAAGCTGAGCTTTGCCAGTATAGACAAAGCCTCTGCTAACACAGCTGGCCAAACCTGGTGCACTTCTGCAGGGGCTCTGACTGACTGGCAGCCCAGTTCAATCAGCCAAAGGCAAACCATGCCCCTGGAAGGAAGTCATAACAATGAACATGTTAAAAGAAAATGAACTCAATTTAAAACTTATAATACAGGACTCTGTGTGTGTCAACCAGGATCACTCAGCACAGGGAAGGCATAACAAATATCCCTGGCTGAGGTGCCATGAGATCTCCCGGAAGCCCGAAGCTCATTTCATTCATTCTTCTGCGTGCAGCAGCAAAACCACATGCCAAGCACTAGCTGAAAATTGAAGTGTCTAAGCTCCCTCCTGGGCAAGGGAAATGTCCCAGCTTTGTGAACAAAGGCCTTGTTTAAAACTGGAAGTGGGATGGAATGGAACATTTGAACAACTCCAAAAATACGTCTTTTTCCTTCAAATTTTATCTTTCCCCTCACAGTCAGTGCAGGCTTGGGAAACAAAGGAAGTGCTTCTGCAATACTCAGGCAGTACTCATACTTCTCCTCTGAGGGACATGAAGAGCTCCTCATGCAGAGGCACAGGAGAGGTGGACCTTTTGCAGACTCCTTCACCAACCTCTGCTGCTGCATTTCATCCCTCAGCTGTGCTAAGTCCACTCCTCCAGTACAGAGGCAGATGAAAGGTGGGAGCACACAGGTACTTCTGAGACTCATGCTAGTGCAGTTGTCACAACTTTTATCCTTCCTCCAGCCAAGTAGTCTGGGAGATGGAGGCGCTTGCAGGTGGGGCTCTCCAGGCACTGCACACCTCTCCTCACCATCCTGTTACACTGCAGAAGACAGTCCTTGAAGAAGAGCTACTTCACCCTTAGAATCACAGCATCATAGAATGGTTCAGGTTGCAAGGGACCTTAAAGACCATCCAGTTCCAATCCCTCTGCTGTGGGAGGGGCTCTTTCCACTAGACCAGGATTCCTAAAGGACCATGAAGGGAATTTACACAGTGCAAAGGACTGAAGCTGATGTTTCCAGTGCAATATTTGCCTTTTTGCAGCTGAAGCTTGTGAAAACAGCTAGACTGTTGTGTGAAGTTTCTTTCAAAAGTTGAGGGTGCTTTTTGAGAATGAGAACATGACGTTGCAACATCCACTAAATAACAAGGATTTAAAGCTGCCTGAGATGAGCACTTTTGCATTTTGTTCTCATCTAATGAGGACATAATAAAATATAGGAGTTTATAGGAGCCTACAGTCTATTGGACACTATAGGAAATACAGGAATCTTTCCTGAAGGGTGGATATTGTTTACTAAGCCACCTTCTGATATACAATAAACTGCCCATGAGTGACCAGTCTGGCACCAAAATGAGTGTTTTCGTGTGGCTGAAGTGGGAGCTACAAGTAAATGAATTCTAAGATATTAAAACCCTCAGCCATGTCACCTCTCAGACAGAAAAACCTCCCAGCATCAGCCTCCAGTGCATAGAAAAGAAGTATCTTCTACAAAACCATGTTTCCCCATCAGCTGCAGGGAAACAGATTTTCCATATCTTTTGTTACGGCATTGTTGCTATGATCATACAGGGACCAATGAACTGAGACAGTATTTTAATATGTAGTTATAAAAAATCCCTTTGCAAGTTGAATCTATGTAGGCCAGATGTCTATCTGGGTGGAAAAGGCTGGCTTTAAATATATCATGAAATAGATAAATAATTTAAGGGATTAACATACTGAATGCATGTCACAAAAATACAGTTTCCAAACAAGAAACATTTATGCAAAACTGAAGAATAGACTAGAAACTGAGAGTGCTCTTTTCTAGTAATTCAGAATTCATAAAAGTTGCTTCCAAATGGCAAGAATGGATTTTGCTTCTTATGCAAAAAGAAAAGCTGAAAGTCCTCTNTTTTTTTTTTTTTTGTCCTGCTAGTACTTACATTATTCTGAATTTCCTAATTTTTGATTTCTTGAAATTTCTGTGAGCAACAGAAAAATTAGCAGTACTATATACAGGTAATACACCAGTGAGTATAAATTTCAATTGCAAAGAAATTTCTATTGCTAGTAATTAGTTAAAATGATTTTTGTTCACTTGCTGTTGAAAAAGTTTTGTTTGAATGGCAAACAAACAATTAGGGGAATATAAGTTTTCTGGTCTTTCATTTTGGATCTGACAACATTCCTATTTCACTGCTGGAACTTTGGCAAATCCTTTATGAACCTGATGAAACTTCAGGCTTTGCATTCCCACTTGAAAGCAAAAATAAAACAGAAAAAAATCCCATTAAGACAACAAGCCAACAGTTTTAAGCTCTTAACATATTTGTGAAGAAATAAAATGCCCATGATTGTGCACTCTGTTACTGTTTCTGTCACACATATGAAAAAAAAATCTCAATTTATTATTTTATCATTTGAAACCAATGTTTCCAGGTCCACTAGGTTTAGTGAACTGAGCATCCTGCTACGTATAGAGCTAAAGAAATAATTTCTTAGCCAACAGACTGTTGCACCAGCCTTCCTTGATAATTCATTTAGGTGTGACTAACCATAGAGTCTCCTCACACAAGCTGTTTTAATTGTTTCAAAGATTGCTATACACAGATCTAAGTTCTCCTGAGCTCTCCACAACAGAAAATCCTCATAAGCACCTAAATATCCACGCACAGACAGGTCAATATGGTGAGATATCTTTGCAACCACAGTCATATACAAGCTTTTTCAGCTATTGATGGACATGTTCTATGTTTATTCAGCATAATAAGGAAGAGTTCCGCCAAGCACTGAGCTTTGGGCTTGTTTTGGTAGAAAATGGAGACCAAGGCAGAGAGATACCTTGTGATGAAAGTGTCCTTGCTCTAATGCTCCATTCTGCTGAAAGGCTGAAGGTGAGGCAGAAAGGGGGAAACTGTATGAAGTTTTTACTTGGAAAGTCCTCTTAAAGGTGGCAGGTTTTAAGGTACTGAACAACAGCTAATGGTAACTTGCCACTGTACAGATAAGGAAACAGGTCTGGGGATCTGATGGTCAGGAATGACTTTCCTCTCTCTATCCCTTCCTAACTCCACACACTGATTCTTGGCACGACCCTGTGTGGCCGGCACCCAACCGTGTGCACAGGAAGATGCAGGAGAGGAGAGTCCAGAAGCTGAAATTTTGCACAAGAAAGGATGTTGTTCACCTCCTCTTAGTGGCAAAGCTTGCTAGGAATGAGAAGTTAGCAGGATTTTTGTGGAGCTGTGTGTGCCTAGGAGCAGCAACATAGTTTTATTCAGGATTCAAGAAGTCTGCAAACTGAGACTTGCAACTTCAGTTGCAAGATCACTTCAGCAGGGGAGGATGTGCCTGTGCTGCATCTGCAGCATGATGGAAAGGGATGGTCAGTTGCTCAAGCATCATACACATGCTGTGCTGAGGTAGCCCACATAAAGTGCTTTTGCAACACTCCTCTGGGTTAAAAGCAATTGTAAAAAACTCATTCTTCAAGGACAAAACATTCACAGTTTGATTAACAGCTCACTCACCCAAATCACAGGTGTTTTTGTCAAAATCTCTTTGGACTATGCTCTCCCTGCAAGCAGGAGAACTTTTCTGCTTGCTTTTCTCCCACATCTGAATTTGAATCAAGCTAATCTTTCAGTATGAACTATTAGGAGCTTCCTAACTCTGCCATGTGATGGACTCGTTATAAAGCTCTGAGAGACAGATTGGGTATTGAAGCACTCAAATGCTGTCAGCTCTGGCTGCATACTTTGAGCTGCAATAACTGTGCTTGGCAGGGAACACGCTCTCATTGAGTAGCTGGAGGACTCCTCCAAAATCTGCCATCCCACCTGGACAATGGCATTCCCAGCACAGGTGAGCCTCGGACTGCAGCAAGGAAATCCTGACCTCACACGGGAGCTGCTTGAAATTCTAGGGCAGTACAAGCCTAATCAGAGGCCGAATATTTTGGCGGCTGTCAGAGCGCACAGTCTGCTTTGGCGTCCTTGGACTGGGTATTTGCAAAGGTTTTAAACTTCTCCCTCTCCTGTTCCGCCAGCAGAGGGCACGGCTCCCCGCTCTGCCAGGAGACGCATCAGCCCGCAAGGACAACGGGATTGCCTGCTGGATGGAGAAGTTTGATGTCCTTTTTCTCCCACCTTCCCTATACCTGCATTTCACGCTCCTGGCTGGACCTGAAGTCCTGTCTGAGAAGAAAATACCCAGAGAACTTTAGCCGAGGCGGAAGAGAAGGCAGCCGGCTGTCGCTTTGCCTGGCTTGAGAAAGCATCTGACACGTCTCGTTCCTACGTTGAGCCCATTCAGAAGCAGCTCTGCCAACGCGCCGTTTCCTATTTCAGCTCTGCCTCGTTTGCACTGTGCTACAGATTTGTGCAGCAGCCCCAGGCCTGCCTCAGAGCCGCTGAGGCATCGGGCAAAGCCCGGGCACACGAGGGTGAGGCTTCCTGCAGCTCTTGACCTGTGGGAAGCAGCTCTTGACCTGTAGCGAGCCAGATGCTCACTCCTCCTTCACAGCCATTTCAGAACCACGAGATGCAGGGCAGAGAGTAATAGGAGAGTGGCCTTTTTCTGCAGTGACCATTCAGTAAACAGCGCATTCTATTTTATTTCTTCTCCAAGACTCACTGCCAACACAGTGTGACAACCAGCATATCCTCTCCTTTGATGTGACAATAGAAATCTAACCAGAGCAGCCACAGATTTGAACCTTTTTCATCTTATTCATTTTTTTTTTTTTACCATAAATAAAATATGGCTAAAATATAGGTTATTAGTGATGCCTTTGGGAAGTTCAAGAACACTGACAGTAAAACAAAGAAGAAACACTGAATGCACGGTAATTTGCGTTAGGCTGAGGTTCAGACCTACTCAATTTACAGTGAGGCTTTCCAACAGCCATTGGGAAGCAAAAAAATTTAGCTTTCAGGAAAGCTGTTAATCTTTTATCTAAGAAAAGCACCGCTAAGCCAGCATGGCCTTTTTGATGCTGTATGAGGACTCAGGACTAATTTCCTAGAGGTATTTCTCACCGATGAGTGTTCATTCAGGAATTTATGCAAATGTATTTTAGGTGTGAAGTGCTGGGAAATTGCTTGTGCTTCCTCATAAGACACCTATGCCTGGTCTCCAGCAGTGGTATCTTTTCTGGCTCGATGATTAGAAAAACCAAATTCTGGTTTTGGACATTAAAAGTCAGAAGAAACAAAGACTGAATTAGTGAAACTTTTTGGTTTAGTTTGATGAACTAAGATTTTGTTTCTCCTTAGTTAATGCTAGAACAAGAAGCATACAATTGTTCAGATGCAAATATGTATGGAGTTATAAATAACTGTAATTTGACATCCAAATGAACTGAAGTCCATGCAAAATAGACAAACATGATCTTAAAAACCAAAGCAGCCACATATTATTAAGGAAGAAATATAGTAAAACTTATTTTTATTTTTTGAAGATCCAAATGGAAATTGGAAGATACTCTGAATTGGAGTCTAGCAATTCAGTGGTAAAAGCAAAAATAAAAGAGAGATAAGATATTGCTGTGTGTAAATGCCAAGTATCAGAGCCTGTTGTGTTGGAAAAGGTTAGGAGTTTGAAAGCAGTGATATAGGACAAACAATTTTCCCAAGCAACCAAGATTGTATTCCTATGCAAATGATTAGGCTACTAAAAATACCAGGCAATTGAAAGGGCCAGCTTTATATAAGCAGAAATACATACAAATCAGCATTCCATGAGGCTCACCAGCAGACACCAGCAGGTCTTTTATGGATGTTTTAAACATCTGCTTTCACCCTCTCTCCCTGAAAAGTTGTCTCTCTACATGCACCAGATGCTTCCAAGGCAGTGGAGCTGCCAGGGAGTCAGCCAGGAGACTCAGAAAGGGAAAGTCAATTAGCATCAGTGAAGAGGAGCACAATGTGGATGAGCTGTGCCTTCACAGGAGACTGGTAGAGTTCCTCCCACAGGACACAAAAAATTTGGGCACTAAAACTGTGGGCTGCAAAGGCCCAATGCAAGGTCTCCAAGGAAACGGTGGGCAGGTGCTCATGGTGCAATACAGCTACTACTTTTCCTCCAGGCTTCATCTCCAGCCTGGCAGTGACAGTCCTGCCACAAGCAGGAACAATGAGAACACATCATCATCGTGGTAAAACCCCTGTGATGTGACCTATGATTGCTTTTGATATCTCCTGCCCAGCATAAAGCAACTAAAAAAGTTTGCTCTGTCCCTTCTGAAACGTATATCCTTCAGTTGCTAAATGGCTCTTAGTCTTCTCTGCCAATGCCACAATATTGTGGTACTGAGGGACTCTGATCTGGCAGCACTGTGGCACCACTGCATTGATCTTGGGTGAAAATGTGCTATAAATGCTGCTGTATGTATTTCCAAATAATAGGTAACGTGAGCAATCTGTAGCATCCCCAGGCAAAACTTCTGAATTAGGTACTTAGAAAAAGCTGGACTGACTCCTGACCTTGTTCACTAAGGACCTAGATAACTCAGATGCCAAACTCTCTTTTTACCCAGAGTTTTAGCCTGTGAGAATCTGCTTTGTGGTCCTTTTGCAGTGACCAGAGGGGAACCTTAACTGAACTTTCTATGATAAGTTTTTGCTTCAGCCCAGAGCTCTTACTCACCCTTTTGTTGCATGACATGTTGTGCATGGACCGCTTGAAGCAGCCCTAAGAATGAGTTTTGATCCCATCATCAGAAGGCAAGGTGTTCTAATAATCCACCACGACTTGGGCCTGGCAGTGTATTTTCTTCTCTTTCCAGCCCTCCCAACATTGTATCTTCTTAACCTGTGTTCTCTACCAGACCAAGCAAGGGAAGGACCAAGCTTTTGTCCTTCCTCCTTTTTGCCTCTGTGCAGGGCCAACACACCAGCTTGTCCTTTCTGGGGAAGAGTCCTTAATTTCACTCCCAATGAGACATTTGAGAGACCTTTGACAGGGATCCCTCTGGACAGATCCCTGAAGTTCTCTCTCATCTGAGCTTGAGATCTCAATTATTCAGTGTTGCTACACTGGGCTCTGTGCAAATAAGGCTTATGTTTTTTAATTTTCCTCCTATGTTGTTTTCTTTGGGAAAGTTAACAACAACTGGAAGAGTTCTATTGCAACCCCAATATTATTTTCTGAACCATGATGCTTGTTTTAACACTGTACCCAGAAACAAAAGGAAGTTTCTCTAGACATGATGGCACTGCAGCTTCTTTAAAGCAACTAGTATTTTTGGCAGCAGCTATTTTTACCCACAGAATGCAGCTCAGGGTTAAGAATGAAGGTGTAGAAGAAGCATCACTTGTCACAGCTCCATTTTGTTCAGTGTTTTATTTTATAAACTTTATTTCTTCCCTTTAGATTTTTTTCTTTGGGTTGAACCCCAGCATACTAGTCAGAATTACTTCTGATCCTATCTACTTTACTGCTGCAGCCAAGATGAATCTTGAAAACATAGATCAAGTTTTGCATTTAACCAGAGATCCCTTCCTTTTTGAAGCCTTTGCTATTTTACTAGTTTGGGACTGCATTGCTCAAACCTCCTTCTCCATTCAGCTGAGCATAATTGTCAGCTACCTAGTGGAAAAATAGTCTAGAACTCAACAAAGAGCATCAGTTTTGCTAAAATATGTTTGATATTGCCTAGAAGTGTACAGAACTTGTTTTGACTCCTTTGGTCTCTGCAGAGAAGTGTGAACCCTTGTAGAAAAGATTTTTCCTAGGAAACAGTTTTGCTGCATCACTGCTATTCACCTCCTGCTTTCTGCAGAGCTTCACTGATTGCAGCTCAAGAGCGGCAGCTGAAGTTTCTAAATAATAGTAATAATAATAATAATAATAATAATAATAATAATCCTCAGAGCAGGACTCCAGCACACCTGCAGCACACCTACCAGACCAGCATGTGCAGAGTCTCAGGAGGCTTTGTTCACTGGTGCAGAAAGGAGCAACCTAAAGTTACTCTGTAAAGTGAAGCAGCAGCTATGGATAATTGTTAAGAAAACACATAAGATTTGCTGTTTACCATTGCATTTCTGCAGTTCTAAAACCAAACCAGCCATGTTGTCAGGAGCCAGCATTTTCTGGATACCTCATGCTAGCCTTTGCTGCACTCAGGGGGACACAATGCAGTAGAAATTGATTTGAGAAAGCACAGAGAGCCAGCAGCTTTTGCTGAAAGGAGTTTTTCTTGTATTTTTATAATGATGATGCGTCTGGGTTTGGTTGAAAAAATGTATTCAAAATAACAAAACCTGAATTGTTTTCCTTTCCTTTATCCCTCTCACTTTCCCCCTCTTGTTTACTCCTCTGTTTCCCTTAGCAACTCGTATAAAGAGGAGAAACGGAGGTAAAAAATAAACAAACAAAATATTTTTTAATGGAACAGTGAGGAAGTGCTTCTGTTTCTGTCAAAACCCAGAAATGTTGCATCAAAGCAGCAAATATGTGAAAATGGTCGTTGAGGGAAATTTTGTCAGATTATTTTCAGTGGTATTTTTATCACCATCATCATTAGCCCACTATGCTTTCAGCACTACCTCTTACTGCTGGGAAAGACTGATGACTTCTTCAGAAATCCTGGACTGGATCCCAAGATTTGAAATCCTGACACAAGGTCAAGCCGTAAGAGCAGAAGGGTGCCAGGCAAAGTCACAAATGCAGTTCCAGCTGTTGGGTGTTTGATTCACTTCTCCTGTCCTAAACTAAAGATCATCTTTTCCTCGGCACCTACTGGCCTTTTACTGCCACAGAGCACAAACAACAAGCAACTCTCAAGCAGACAGTAATTTTTACCAGAAGAAATCACCTCAAAATATCTGTGTTCTGATCAACTAATGTTCTGTCCAAGGGATACCAAATCCTGACTTTCCCTTTCTTCCAAGAATAAGGTATTAGGCAAGGACAAGCCAATGCTAACAACACTGTCAGCCCTAAACTCCTAGGGACATCCCCCTGCATCCCAAGGTCACCCTAGGGCCATGAGCACAGCAGTACCCTCTGTAGGAAACTGTTTAAATTCAGGTCTGATCAAGCCTGTGACTATCTATAGACTCTGGGACCAAGAAATACTTTTGCACCTTTGCTTCTCAACAAGGTCAACATAATGCAGTGAGCAACAGCTTCTCCTCCAAGAGGTCCCAGGGAAGAGACCTCTCACTATGGTGTCACACCTTGCAGTTGTGTCCCTGTGCACCATGCACAGCACATCTAAAAGGTCTGTGTCAGCAGTATGCTACATGATTGGCCAGGTCAGAAGAATTTGTCCCAAACACAGCCAAAAATCAAGCCAAAGCTGGTGCCAGATGCATTATAGGTACACTCAGAGAAGAGAGAGATGCTGGTATTTGGAAGAGGTTGTGCTGCAAGAAAATAGGATAAAAATCCATAAGCTGTCAACTGAAGTTGTCAACTGCCTGACAAATGTCAGAGGTGGGACGATACAGCCAGAGGTAACTCTGCTCTGAGACTGCTCTGCAGGTCAGAAAGACCTTTTCTATCATTGCCTGAACAAAAGGCAGCATTGCAGTCAGGAATAGATCTCACCCCTGTGATGCCTCTGCAAAAACTATGCCTAAGAATAAGGAAACAAAAGCTTCAAGATTTCACTGATCTTAAAAAATATGCAGGAGATTTTTAAGATTAGGGGCTCAGTTTTCCTACTTTGTTCAAGTTCTTTCTACAGTGAAGGAAAACAAGGAAGGGTCAAGGAGTCGACACAGCCCCACAAGGCAAAGCAAAGGGATGGGAAATGGGGTCTTGCTCTGTGCTGTGGAGCAGTTTTATAATTATAAAGAAAAACCACTTTAACTTTGGTGACTGTTGTGCTGTGAGTGTTTTATCATATTTTAAATTTTCATTTGGATTTGAGACAGATTTTAGCACATTAGTTTAGTCTCATGAATATATCCCAGACATTCTCAAGTCTTCATTAGAAGGACTATCCTGGAAAGAATTAAGCAGGTCAAGAGGTCACCACCCTTTTTCTTTCAGTTGCTGAGATGTGCTCAGTCCTCAGGGAAATTATGGAGAAATGCAACCTCCCTATTAACTGGTCCAGCAGAAGAGGCATCTCAGCCAGCTGTGAAAGACTGATACAGGCAAAGCAGCACCAGGCTTTGCAATTTCCCTTGGAGTCATTCTGTTTGTGACTTTGTGCTGGGGGCAGCTCTGGTCACTGCAGGGACTGCTGGACTGTGTGGGGAACAAGAGGGGGCTGCCTCCCTGGAGCCTGCAGCAAGACCAACACAGCAACAGAAGGTGGGGATACCATGCCTGTGCCTGACTGAGGACAAACCCTCTCCTGACACGATGTTGCACACAAAGAAAGGAAGGATTCACCACGAAAAGCATTAGTACAGAGATAGATGGGCCATTCCTCATAGCCTTCACCATGATACTGGTCTGTAAAACTAAAAGGCTGGTTGTAGAAACTGAGTTTGATCAGCCTCCCTGTGCTGAGGAGAACCAGCAAGCTGTATGATGGCTGCCTGCACTTCCCTTAGCTTCAGGCCCAGAAAGATTCTGAAACAATTCAAAGCAAAGGAGGAAGAACTTTGAATGCTCCTGCTCCCAATGTGCTGTGTGTTGCTTGATTAAAGAAGATGAGGAGAAACAGGGAGCAGAGTACCAAAAAGTCATCAGTTGCCATCTGTCAAGCATTTTTCAAGTGGCTGCCACCACGACTGGATCTACTTTTAAAGATGTTTGGATGGAAGTGAGCAAGATGTGTCCAGCAGAGAGCAGGGAAAAGACTGAGCAGCAAGTGAAGGAGGCAGAGGAAGTCAAAGTAGGTTGAGGGTGTAAAGAGCCCCTCAGCAATGCTGAGAGTGTGGGAGAAAGGGATTGGGTAGGACTAAAACACATGCAGGTGAGTAGAAAGGAAGCAGATGCATGTCAGGGGCTGGAGTGGGGGGCACTAGGAGAGCAGGAAAAGCACTGTGTCTAAAGAGTCCTGCAAGGGTCACACCACAAGTAGAAATCTTCCCTTTAAGGATTGAAATCACAATTAGACTGGTTGAATTAGGGAGTTATGGCACTGTAAATGGAAGTGGTTTACACAAAGAGCAAACCCCTCTGCTAAGAGGTTATCTAAAGAAGTATGGAAACATTAATTTAGGAAGCAATTTTTAACCTTGGCAGCTGCCTTACCCCATCTCCCCAAAAAGGCAGGTGAAACCTGATGGATACAGGGTTCTGCAATGCTAAGGCATATTTCTTGTTTAGTGAATGTTCCTGAAATATACAGTGATAACAAGAGTCCAGGGACATCACTGCTCTGCCTTTCTATCTCTATGGGTCAGAAGTTTAAAGTTCTAGTGTTGCCATAATTTTTTTTAAAATACTGAAATACCCAGTCTGGACAGGGTGTATCTCTCCCACTAGCTGGCATTCTGCAGCAACAGCCTCATTTGTATTCTGTCTTTTACTTGAGCAAAGAAAGAAACCACTCTGCATTGCCACAACTAAGTCCTTCCCCACTGCAATACAGAGATTGCCAAAGAGTCACACTAAATTCAACATGTTCCCACTAACATATTTTATTCATACTGATGGCCTCCTTCACAGTGTGTTTCCAAAGACTTGATTTAAAATTTAAGCTCCAGACTTCTAACAAAATATATAAAGCAAAACAAAGTGAGTATCTTTTTCTACACAGCAGTACAATAGAGCTGCTTCTCCTTCAAGGCTCATCTATCACAGATTTTAGGCAGGAGGTTTTTTTTCCCCACACAGGGTTGGAGTGTCTTCCTGTACGAAGGAGAAATTTGTGACTTCTAAAAAAGACATTGTCTTTAAAGTCCTACTGCTTTTTCGAGTTAAAAATTAATTTCAGGCTGTGGATAAGTTTTGGACCTGATGATACAACAAAGTGAGGCTTCCTCCAAGATAATGTTCTTAAGTGGACTCCATCTTGACAGGACAAGTCCCTAACACCAAACCAACTGTTGGGACACAGTATTTCTGTCTTTTCAAGCAGGAGTGGCCATGTCTGTTGGGGATTAAAGTTTTCCTGGCCCCTCCTGGCTGGATCTTCACACAGCAGGCTTTTCTTTACACTCTGATTCTGTTTGTGAAAGGAAGTCCAGCTAAACCCATCAGGTAACTTCAAGTAAGACATTGCAGGGAATCTGAAAGCTTTGTGGGCCAGAGCCATTTTTTGTAGGGCTCCTTTGCTGTCAGCAAGTCCAGCATTTCACCCAGGGGTCGGGGAAGAACTTGCAGGAGCATGCTCCATGTGCAATAAAGGCTGTGTAACATTTTGGTCCAAGCTACACAAGCCATGGCACTCTGTCACACAGTGGATACTCAGGGAGCTGGAAAGTATCTGGGCTACACTGAACTCTTTCCACAACTCATGGAGAAACAAAATGTATCTCCAAGGGATGGTCCACAGTCTCTCAGACTTGTTTTGGGATAAGAGGACTCACCATCTGAAACTCTCCCCATCAGGTCAGAGAGAAGGAGGCAGAGTTCACAGCAGGCACTGCTGCTTTTCTGACACCCAAACTGAATGAGGCAGATCTATCATTTCTTTTGTGGGCAGAGCAAAACACCTGCAGAGAAATGGGGAAAAAACCAAACCTCAGCTTCTGGTGATGGTCTGTATCAGGAGCAGCAGGCCAGAAAAGATGCCTTCCCTTATGCTGTGTGAGCCATTTCCTGCAACACTTGACTTTCTTCTCACTGACTCCTGTTAGCAACTGCTTGTGAATTTTTACTGGCAGCCATCTGAGTTCACCCTTGGCACCACATACAGTCCCCACCGCCAGGAGGTGAGCACTGCTCCATGAGTGACGATGTAGTCCAGGAATGGCAAGACTGGGCTGAGCTGGGAGCCAGACAAGGTGATGAGGGCAGGACCAGTGGCAATAACCATAACCAGCTGCAGTCCAGCGTTGTCCAGGCAAAGCCAAAGCAGTAAGGAAAGCCTGAGGTCAAGCTAGGAAGTCAAGCCAAGCCTAGATACAACACACATTTCACACAGTTCAGGCCAGCTCCAAGGCAAGGATCTCAGCTTTATGCTGCATCTGGGTGGTTGGAGCAATGACAGCTTGCTGGAGTACTCCAGTTCCTGACAGCCATTGTGTGGGGAAGTCTACAGGAACAGTGTTAGCCCTCAACTGGCTAAGCACCTCTAACACTTAACCAACAACAGGACTTACCCTCAGACATGCAGGGTATGTTTCAAATTCCCACCCTACTCCAAGACCTCTTCCTCTCCCACTCTTCATTGATACATTACTATTAATAGCTTCTCGTGTGAGGAGCTGGAAGCAGAGGGAGAGCTAAGAATATAACAGTGTTAAAAGCTACAATCAATGACCTGCAAAGGAGTGGGGAAGAGATGCTGGCTGCCAGCTCATCCTGCTCCCACCAGGGCCGCCCAGGCGGCACCAGCTCCCTGGCTGAGGCAGCTCAGGCACGGCCATAATTCAGTGTGAGTCAAAAGTTTTATTTTGACAGGGAAAGCTGAAACAGCAGAGGGCATCTTGCCATCCTCTCTGGACAAGCCAAGGAGAGGCAGGAATGGTTTGTTTAATGCCATGTCTCATAATTCCTGGCACTTCACGACTCATTAAATGTCCTAGTTTTGTAACGAACTCCTGCTGAGCTCAACATTTGATACACATTTATGGGTGGCCTGTTGGCTGTATTAACAATTCATAATTCCCTTAACCATCTTAACTCCTTCTTTTGCAAGCTAGGTTTCCTTTAAACAACTGTAAGATAAAGATACTGGGGACTTCAGTTCTTAACACAGAATTAATTACATATATCTGGACAATTTATTGGTATAGCTATATGCTGCAGCTCGATACATTCATTCTGAGTTCAAATAAAACAATGCTGGATCCTAATGCTTCTTACACTGCTCCCGTTCTGTATTCATTTGGCTTTTACCGTGGATATATCCATGCACATGGATGCTTGATATTGATGCCCCTCCAAAAGAAGATCAGCAGCACACTTAGTATTTATTCACTTGTATAGGAGCCAAATGACCCTTCCTGGCCATTGCATGTGGGAATTAGAAGTTAGGGGGCTCTGTTCAGGCACCTTCTTGTGATATGAGTGATTTTGTTAGCTTCCCCCATTTTCCAGCTTGCTTTCTTTGCAAAAAGTCAGTGAGAAATCACAAAAAGAGCCCAGCAACATGTTGACCCAGCCTGACAACTGATTCAAACAGGGCAACTGCAAGCACTCAGCACAAGTTTGACAGGCACCAGGATTTTTGGAGTTGACAGCATATTTAACCTGTCTCTTCTAAAAACACCATGCATGGTCTACTTGGAGGTAGGTAGACAGGTTGTGATTTAGGTTAATTTTTCTCTCATTCACTTCAAGTACAGAATCACTTAGTCTGGCCACACTGAAAAGAGTGACTTCATGTACGCAGTAAAAAAAATCCGGTCTGTGTATTTCAGGGCATGACTGAAAAGCCACCAGCAAAATCACACTGTTCTAAATGGAAGGTATCTTGGGTTACTTTAAACTCTAGGTGGAAGATACTTGTGGCTTCAATCAAAAAGTGCCATAAAGGTGTGTCTGATTTCAGGCTACCTTGTATAAGAATGGTCTGAAATTCAGTGGTGTCAGACAACTTCCAAACTGCCTTTGTACTGGGTTTGGTTGGAATGGACTTTCTTCACTGCAGCCTAAAGGGTCTGTGCCTTCCATCTGTGGTTAAAACAGCACTGGCAGCACATGGGTTTGGGTGTTGCTGAGCAGTGCTAGCACAGTGTCAGGGCTTTCTCTCCAACACCCCACCAACAACTTTGAAGGTCTGTAGGCTGGAGATGGGCAAGAGATTGGGAGGGGGAATAACTGGGACAGCTGACCCAAATAGCCTTGGGGTATCCCATACCATATGATGTCCTCCTTAAAAATAAAAGTTGAAGGAAAGGAGAATGATGGGAGGACATTTGTGGTGATATCATCTGTCTTCCCAAGAAACTGCTATGCCTATTGTCTTGGGTTTTGTAACAAAAAACAAACAAGCACAACAACAACAAAAACCAAAACAAAACAAAAACCAGAAAAAAGTTTATTCTATTCCATCTGTTGAAAACCAGTTGGGGAGGTGTTTCTTTCTTTATCTGTTGTAACTGCCGGAGGGAGGGTGCAACTGCCTTTCTGATAACAAGCCAGCTGTTAAAATGAAGTGGGGCATTGTTTCTTATCTCTGCTCACCCTCCCATTCCCTCCTTGGGGATATCTTTTGTTAATGGGTCATTAAAGCTCACCAATGACATGACACATTACATCATCCCATTGTGAGATGCTCTACCCAGGGAGGAGGAGCCAAACCATTTCCATCCAGATAAAAAGGAGCCACAAGTGTCACCAGTCATCCAGTGTTCTCATGGGATTCCCAAAGGAAGACTGGACCCATCTCTGGACCCTTTTTCTCTACAGGACCACCTCTATTTCCAACAGGACCATTCCAGGAGGGCTTACTTTTGGACTGTTCCAAACACCCTGACCAACAGGGTGTCAGGTTGTATTTCTGACTCTGTCAGAGTTTTTCTGGGATTTTCTTGTTTGTCTGTTTGCTAATTCTTTTGTACTACAACATTTGTATTTTTAATATCCCTAGTAAAGAATTGCTATACCTAGTCCCAAAATCTTTGCCTGACAGCCTTTTAATTGCAAATTTATAATAATTTGGAAAAAAGGGGGTGGAGGGGGCTTACATTCTCCATTCCAAGGAAGACTCCAATCTTCCCTGGCAGATACCTGTCCATCTAAACCAAGACACCTATCGAGGCCTTGCTTCCCAAAAAATAAGCTGCCAGGTTATGGGTTGTAGTGAACGAATTCCTCTTTTTATTTTGCTTCCATGTGCAGCTTTTGCTTTTCTGAACAACTGCACTTTTATCAAACCATGATATTTTCTATGTCATTTTCTCCCCCAGCCCTTTCTAGGAGAGGAGTGAGGAAGCAGCTGGGTGGATGTCTAGCAGTCAGTCAAGGCCAACCCCCCATGGGGTTCTGGACATGGATTAATTTTCTTGACTGTTCTTTCCATTTTGATTACTGCTGAGGGCAAAGAAAACAGATGATGTAAACTTCAAAGGCATTTTCATAGGAGAATTGTCAATTTCACTGAATACTGGCAACCTTGAACATTCAATAAACATCAGCCCTGATAAAAAAGAAGAAAAACCACTTGGAATCTTACCTTTTAAGCCTTGGTGTGTGAGCCCATGAAGATGTGGTTTTATGACCAGCATATTCTAGTTCAAGCCTGGGCTGCCCTACAGAGACTGGCCCCATGCTTACTTGAGCTTATTTTGTATTCCTGCTGCTTGCCTTAGGTCAACACTAGGAGTCAGGAAGAGAGTCAAACGAGCTTCAAGACCTGGCTGACAAAACAAGGACAAGGAGGGTCTTGTTCATTCTTGCAAAATCTTTTGTTTCAGAGGTGGTTTGCAGTAGCAGCAAGGCTGTTCAGAGGCTGCCATGGGGTGGCCCAGGAGGAGCAGATGACGCAGGAGGTCTGCACAGGAGGACAGTTTGTCACCACAGCATTTCTCTCTGTGTGCAGCAGTTCCTGTCAGCAGGAGAAAAAGCAATCACTGATTTCAGTCAAGTGCTTTGTCTGCAGCGTTTCTGTCTTTGTCCTGCATTGCTTTATGCAAGGTTTAGACACTGACTATTGGTGACTCAGGCTTTTGCTGAAGGATGTGTTTTAAAGTTAGAAACAAGGCTGTTACAAAACAAAGAAAGTGCACAAATTCACCCCTGGAGGAGTGAAAACAACAAATTGCAATGCACAGGCTTTAGTGTCAGAGAATGTTTCTCTGGAAGGGATTTAGTTATTTTCTTACCCCATGAAACAAGTGCCATCTCACTTGTGAGAAAAGACTCCCTGTGAGGATTTGGATCCTTTGGGATGGAGGATGAGTTAGCTGTTAGAGATGAAATGCAAAGGTGTTTTCAGCATAGCAGCTGGCTGCTCGGTTTTCTAATACAGTACATTACATTGTTAATGGAAATGTTGCTTTGTACCTTCTGTTTTCCTCCCAGAAGAATTAATTCCAGCACTGTTTGCATGCCAAGCATGCACACTCACAGCTACGAGCTCTGGGGAGAGGGAGAAGACACAGCTTGGACCTGCACTGATAAGATCACAAAGATTCTGCAACAGGGCTGGAGCTGAACCTGCTGCCTTTGCCAAGTGACTTCACCACAAGACCATCCCTGCTCCTGCCCAAAGGAACCATTGCACACCACTTCAGACAGGCCTCGGGAGTCAGCAGACTGGGGCGA
Source organism: Sinosuthora webbiana (assembly GCA_013397395.1). Lineage (NCBI taxonomy): Eukaryota > Metazoa > Chordata > Aves > Passeriformes > Sylviidae > Sinosuthora > Sinosuthora webbiana. Next base: position 635,049 of record VXBN01017143.1, on the reverse strand, counting down.
AAGCATCTGGCTGTTTTGAAGTCCTTTGGGATATCTGCAGGAACAGGAGTCTTCTGTTCCACTCTGTGAGGCAGCAAAGAGGGAAAAAAAACCCTACCATTTCCCACAGAGCAGCCAACCCTTCCCAGTTTGCTAATCCAATCTGCACTCCTGCTTCTGCCAGGAACCAATCTGTTTCAAGGCTGCACGTGTCATTTTATTAAGCAATAAGAGAGAGCAGGGAGGAGCAGCTTTAAAAGCAGCAAGTCGTGCAGGGGCTGGGAGACACGGGCTGCCAAGGCTTTGGGAACACTCAGAGAAGAAAGTACCACAGGAGTGCCACATGGCAGTGCTGCTGGTATAGCTACCGTGCTTCTAAAGCAGCTCTCTACGTGCCAGTTATGAAGAGACAAAAATCGTGGAGCTGGAGACACAGAGCTCACTAAATCCAGTGGTCGCAAAATGGGAAGTAAAGGGAGTATATTTTTCCATGCTCTAGGAGCCACTGACCCAAGCTGAAAGTCCTGGGAGAAAAAGCAACAGGGCATATAAGTACTTCCCTGGGAGCTGACTGTGAATGAAGCAGCTTGGTTTTCCCTTGGATTTGCAGACATGTTTGTGAAGAAAATGAGGGTGGAAAAGCTGGAGAGATTTCTGAGAGGACTACAGGCTTGTACTTGAGAGAGGGAAATGTACCTAATGCTGTGTGTTGTGGCTGGGGTGCTCAAGGCTCACAAACTGCAGAATCATCCAACTTGTATTTCATCCTGCTGAAAGCAAGTCACAACTCCTAATTAGCTGTTCAGACCAAAAGGAGGTAATTTATTTTCCAAGTGCTTAGGAAAAAGTGTGAAAAGGTAGGATGTGAGGAAGAGCTTTTGCTTTATTATTGCAGTGCCAAAGCACAGCATCTTAAATAGAGTCAGCAGTATTATTTTGTGTATGCTTAGGAGGAAACTGTAATCCCTCTTCCAACATTACCTGAGTCTGCAGTTACCACAGTGTAAATCAGGCCACAACTATATATGTACAGCCATTAACTTCCTGGGTCCCAACTATCACTGTTTTGTATATTGGAAGAAGAATACACAACAGTAAACTTGTTTACCGGCTACTTTGTTTCCAGAAAGACAACTTGCATATATTTCTTTACATCACTGGAGACCAAAGTTCTTAATACCAGCAAGATAAAATTGTCTTCAAGCCAAAGCCTAAGAATTGTTAAGGTTGCAAAATAACTCTTAACATCATCGGGTCCAATAATTAACCCAGTACTGCCAAGTCTATCACTAAACAGTGTCCCCACATGCCATGTGTCTTTTGAATATCCACAGAGAACGTGACTGCAGCACTTCCTGGAGCAGCCTGTTCCAGTGCTGGATAATCCTTCCAGTGAAAAAAATTATCTTAGTATCGAATCTAAACCTCCCCTGGCACAACCTGAGGCCATTTGCTCTTGTCCAATCACTTGCTATGTGGGACCAGAGACCAACTCCACACCTGGCTACAGCCTCCTTTCAGAGAGTCCTTGAGAGCAATAAGGTCTCCCCTGAGCCTCCTTTTCTCCAGCTAAACACCCCCAGCTGCTCCTCACAGGACTTGTGTTCCAGACCCTTCAGCAGCCCCACTGCCCTTCTCTGGACGTGCATCAGCACCTCAGTGTCTTTCTTGCAGAGAGGGCCCCAGAACTGTTCACAGTTACCAAGGTGTGGCCTCACCAGTGCTGAGCACAGGGGGACAATCCCTGTCCTGCTCCTGCTGGCCACACTATTGCTGATCCAGGCCAGGATGCCACTGGCCTTCTTGGCCACCTGGGCACAGCTGGCAGAAAGCAGTGCAAGGTCAAACCCCTGTTTTCTTTGCCCAGTGTTCACCAGGCAGAGGGTGATTCCTGAACCTGTCAGGATGGTGAGTCACCTCTGGAGAATCCTGGAGGTTACCTGGCAGCTTGTCCAGTCAGCTCAGTCTTGGTTAAAGAATCAAAGGGACAGTTTGAAGCTGAAAGTCCATAACTGTGGGGTTTTGCAAATACCAGTCTGCCTGCAACATATCTTTTGTGTAAAATGGAACTCTGTTCAGATGGAGGGATTTTTTATTCAGTTCAAAAATGAACTAATGTTGAAGCGTAGCTGTAGCAAAGCTCTCTGTAGCACTGACAGTGTAAATTAATTGCAGTCCTTCCTCTTGAGGGGAGGTAGAGGGACAGGTACTGATCTCTTCTCTCTGGTGGACAGCGACTGGACCTGAGGGAATGGCCTAAAGTTGAGCATGGGGAGGTTTAGGTTGGATATTTGGAAAAGGTTCTTTACCCAGAGGGTGGTTGGGCACTGGAACAGACTCCCCAGGGAAGTGGTTACAGCACCAAGCCTGACAGAATTCAAGAAGTGTTTGGACAATGCTCTGATGCTCTCAGGCACATGGTGTGACTCTTGGGGAGCTTCTGTGCAGGGCTAAGTTGGACTCAATGATCCTTGTGGGTCACTTCCAACACAGAATATTCTGTGATCCTGTAATTTAAAGATACTTATTTACAGCAGTTTGACATACATTAACTACACTTTCTAAAACACAGAAATACTGTTCAAAAGGGGAGTAAACACTCCCACAGCAACGGCACCCCCTTGTCCCAGCAGGCTCAAAGAGGTCAACACTCCTGACCTGTGAATCATCCTGAAGGGCATTTTAATTGCAGGAGACAGGAAAAATTGACCTGCTGGGACAGTTGTTATTTTGAGACCAAAACCTTCCCCTGACATGCCCTGAGCCACAGCAGGTGAGGCCAGGTAAGGCCAAGACAGGCTGGAGAAGTGGGCACCTGAGAATCTCATGAAATTTAACAAGACCAAGTGCAAAATGCTGGACCTGGGTCAGGGCATCCCCAGTATCAACACAGGCTGGGGGATGAACAGATTGAGAGCAGCTCTGACCAGAAAGACTTGGGGGTGCTGGTGGATGAGAGGCTGGACATGCTCTGGCCACAGACACTCACAGCCCAGAGAGCCAAATGTGTCCTGGGCTGCATCCAGAGCAGGGCAAGGGAGAGGATTCTGCCTCTCTGCTCTGCGAGAAACCACCTGGAACACTGCACCCAGCTCTGGGGCTCCCAGCACAGGAAGGACATGGATCTCTTGGAGCGAGTCCAGACAAGGCCAACAAGATGACCACAGGGATGGAGCACCTCTCCCACCAGGAAAGGCTGAGAGAATTGGGTTTGTTCAGCCTGGGAAAGAAAAGGCTTTGAGGTGACCTAATTGTGGCCTTTCAGTACCTGAAGGGAACTCACAGTAAAGATGGGGAAAGGTTATTTACAAGAGAATGTAGTGACAAGAGGAGGGGGAATGGGTTCAAATCGAAAGAGTAGGTTTAGATTAGATATCACGGAAAATAATCCTTTACCCTGAGTGTGGTAAGACAGTGGCACAGGCTCCCCAGAGAAGCTGTGGATGCCCTATCCCTTGGAGGCATTCAAAGGCAGGCTGGATGGGGCTCTGATAAACCTGGTCGAGTGGAAGTTGTCCCTGCCCACGGCAGCGGGGTTGGAACAGAACGAGTTTTACAGCCGCCTCAGCCCCAACCATTCCGTGACTCGGGCTCTCCGAGGGGAGGTCGCCGCTCCCGCTGAGGGCAGCGGGGTTGGAACACGAGGAGTTTCACAGCCGCCTCAGCCCCAACCATTCCGTGACTCCCGCTCTCCGAGGGGAGGTCGCTGCTCCCGCTGAGGGCGCGGCGGGGGCGGAGCCGCCACCTCCCCCCGCCGCCGGCAGGGCCGGCTCTCCAAGATGGCGTCGGCGCCGCCTCCGTCGGCGGCCAAGTTGTACGGGCCGAACCGCTACGTCTCGCTGCCCGCCGAGCTCGACCCCGACACCTACAACCCCTCGCCGGAGAAGCGCCGCGCCGAGGCCGAGCGCCTGGCGATCCGCTCCCGGCTCAAGCGGCAGTACCTGCTGCAGCTCAACAACCCCAGCCCGCCCGCCGTCATCGTGAGTGGGGCCGGAGAGGAGCGAGGGGGCGGCGGGGGAAGCGCGGGGCTCGCCCGCCTCACCCGGCGGCGTCCCGGAGCGGGGCCCGCGCCTGCGGCCGTGCCTGGGGCCCGGGCCGTGCCGGCGGGACGCTGCCCGCCCTCGCCGTGACCTTGGTGCCCTTCCCGGTGTGCCTTGGCCTCGGTTGCCGGGTGGAGGGGCCTGCTGAGCCCCGCGGGCCTCACTGCCGTTCTCTTTGCACCCCAGGAAAATCCCGCCTTGATCCGCTGGGCCTATGCGAAGACGCAGAACGTCTACCCTACTTTCCGCCCGACACCCAAGACGTCCTTTCTGGGAGCTGCTTATGCGTTAGGCCCCCTCCTCTTCTGGTTCTTCGTCTTGAAAGCTGACAGGGTAAGTCGGCCGACAGCGCTGAACATCAGCGAACACCGCAAACACCAGCTTGTAAAATGCAGATCTGCTTGGAGTTTCAGTTTGTGGGATCCTCATGCACCCAAGAATGATTAATACCATTAAAGCAGTGAGGGAAGGGAGGCTGATAGTGAGCCTCTCAAAGCCTGTTACTGGTTGCAGAGTCTTGTTTTTCTGAGAGCCCATTATTGTACCCTTGGAGGTATGGCCAGTCACAGTTTGGCTGATCAGCCTGTTTTGCAGTCACAAAGCTCTGTGTAGCACTGAGTGAAAATTAACCCTAAATTACTCTTATTTTCAGCAGTTGACATGCATTAACTATGCTTTTTGAACTTAAAATACACAGGAAGCTTATGGATGACAGACCTAGCAATATCTCTGTGCAATTGCTTGACCACGTCTCTAATTTAGTGAAGCAAATGGGGAGGAGTAATTATGGTGATTGCAGTGTCTGATCTCAGCTGGATGTTTTAATATTTTGGAAGGTTTATCTTGCTTCCATTCTAATTCCTAAACTATGAGTGTCAGAATCTGATTAATAGTAGATCATTATGAAAAAACTCAGCTATATACATACATAAAAAAATGCTAACAGGCACACAGTGGCTGTTTTTAGTACAGAATTTGTGGTTGTTGTAAAACACTTTTATTTCCCTCTTTTGCACAGAAGTAGCATTTTAGATCAAGTCATAAACCACAAAGCACTAACATAAATTAATAGAATATTTGTAGGGAATGTTGTTTGCTAGGGTGAATTGAAAATTCAGGTTTTAGGAAACGTGCTTAGCATGTTGATGTAAATGTTCTTGAGACTTCAGTACCTCTGCAGCATTTTGCTATGCTGAAGTCTTTAATTAGTGTCCAGGATAATTCACTTTCCTTTAGTGATGTTTGGGGATTTTTCTTGTTTTCCTGGTAGTACATAAGTCACGATAGTCATAGTCTTTTCTCTTAGGAATGTTTGCTGTGTGTCTGGGAAAGGAAGAGATCAATTAACCAGGTTTTGAGCAAATCTTCTGGTTTTATCCAGCGGAAGGAATCTGGCCATTATCTGCAGTGCCTGTGTACTGTAATGGTGCCTGTCAAAAAGGTACATGACTGCAGAGTGAGGTACAAATGGGTAGAAAGTGAGCACAGGCACTTTTAGGCAAGTTATTAAGAAGTTTCTCCATAATTAGATCTCTAAACTGGATTATTCAGCCAGAAGGAGGAGGTAGAAACTAAGGAACAAATTATGAGGCACAATTAGTTTGGTGAAAAATGCCTTACAGGAAGTGGTCTCTGCTGGCCTGTGAGGGTACCTAGAAGTGAGGTCAGTCTGAGCAGGTCTTTAGTGGGTGGAGGTAAGTGCCTTGTTGCCTTTCACTTTTAAACAGCTTGTGCTCACAGAATCATTCAGGATGGAAAAGAGCCTTAAAATCCTGTATGGTGCTACCTTCATGTAGTCTAAGGTGCAATACTAGAGCTGCTGTTCTGTTATGCCAGGCTGCTTGAAAGTCCTTCTCTAGTAGGATAATGATAAATGTTCCCTTTCTTCCACAGGATCGTAAAGAGAAGCTTATCCGGGAGGGTAAATACAAGCAACCGTCGCTCAGTGTGTTCTTCTGAGTTCCTGGGATTGCAGTGATGTTCATGGTTATAAATAAAATAAGATGCATTATGTGGTGACATTTCTCTGTCACAAGAATAAATCTTAATTGCTTGTTGGTTGTCTTGCATCTTTAAGAATCATGGGAAGTGCAAAAATGTAGGATCTTTATGTCTAAACCAGATGGATACTGAGAGGGTGTCTGGAACTCAGCCATTGTACTCTTTTGGTGTACATACAGAGGGTCCTTTTAAACCATGGAAGTTGCTGCTGTCCAAGAAGGCTGAAGTTTAAAATTACTAGCAGGTTGAAATGCTAGGTGCTTGCCTTCTAGGTGTTTCTTCTTGGTGTCACTTGGGCTGTGTGGGTTGCCTTAACTGGATAATAGGCAAGTTCTATGGTACATTTTTAAGAACTTAGGAGTCTGCCTGATTGCTCTCAATAAGTTGAGTTAATTTTTCATTTCACTAATGAACTATAAGCCTAAACCATGCGTTTGTTTATTGCAATAAACTTCTATTTTTTAAATAGCACTATTTTTTAATATTTTTTAAGATTTGGAAATAGTGAGCTGAGTGTTGTCATGCTATATGTAACTACAATTTCCACTAAGTCTGTGGTTCCTGTGAATGAGAGACAAGAAGTGTAAGATAAGGATTTTTACTTTGACACTATCTTGTAGTATAGGAGAATTCATCCCTGTAAGGGGGCTGTGTTCCCAAAAAAAACAACAAAAAAAAATTAATCACCAAGCGTAACTGAATCTTATGCCTGCAAAGATGCCTTTTCTGTTTATTCTTACAAGAACACAAGTTTTTCCTGCCCAGGTTAACTGGTATAGAGGACTCTGGAATTGTTACTGCCAGTGGTGTGAGTGCAAAGATAAGATTTTTGACACATACTTGAATTTTTACAAGGCCTGTAGGTGCGATCATAATCCAAACAACCCTCATTCTTCAGAGACTATGGGAGTGGTTCCTTCCCAGGCAGTGAGGTTCATGCAAGTAGCTCAGTCTGATACAATAGTTGAAAATTTCCCTTTGCCTGCTGGGAAAGCAGCCAATGTGAAGTCAGCAAAAACAGGTCTCCTGCATCCTTCCTTTTTCCTGCATGATGAAGAGGTAAATATGGGCCATTTGCAGTCACTCTCCAGCAGAGTGAGTTGATGAGCTTTCCCACATAATCACAAAGTGGCTGAGGTTGGAAGGGACCTCTGGAGGTCATCTGGGCCCTACTCTGCTCATGTAGGGCCATCTAAAGTGGCTTGTTTAGGACACATGTACAGGTGGCTTTTGAGTATCTCTAGAGATGAAGACTCCACAACTTCCCTGGGCAACCTGTGCCCATGCTCAGTCACCTTCACAATAAAATCACTCTTTCTGAGTGGTTTGGTTTTTCTTTTGATGGTGGGGTTTTTTGTTGTTTTGGGTTTTTTTTTTTTTTTTTTAATATTTTTTAAAGTGTTTCCTATTGTAGCTCTTCCTGTGTGGGCCATGAAACATTCAGGCTGTGTGGAACTTGGTACTAATGCTGTGTACAGAAACTGGACTAATCAGAGCCCTGGTTTTGCAATCCCATATGTGCTTCCAGCAACCCTTTTGCACCAGTTTCTGCAGCTTGTTCTGCTAGTTTAACTAAAGCAAACCCGTATTATTCTCTGCAGAATATCTCCTAAAAGACTGTCACAAATGATGTTACAAGATAGGGCTGTGGATCAGTGCAGAGAGGCATCAGTGCATGGAGAGAGTGGTATTTAGGGAAAGAAATAATTGCTTGTCTGAGCATGCTAAATTAGCTATTCTTGCTGCCACAAACTAATTTGATCTCCCAGGACCCATTTCCTCAGCTAATTGGAACTTGAGTTGCCACACATGTAAATTCTCCCTTGCAGCTGTATTTGTTTCAGGCCAGCTGAGCAAATGCTTCAGGAGGGGTTGTGGATGAGCACAGCGCCTCTGGTCTTTTAGGCCAACCTTGGATTGATGCTCGAGGCAGCTGCCACAGCCCTTTCCTTTCCAGCCCCTTCCAGCCCTGAGTCTCTGATGCTACATCCCCGCAGATTTGAGGGTGGTGCTTGGGGAAAGGCTGCCCTACTTTTCTCTCTTGTTATTTCCAGAACTCTCCAAGCTGTTTTCTTGCTAGGAATGAGCATGCCGTGCTGCTGGAGGTGGGGTTGGTGTTGGAGGCAGTGGTGCTGGCTATAGTGAGGAAGGAAAGGGAAGTTTCTAGGGTTCCTAGGGTGGAGGTAGGAAAGTGAATGTGCCTCGTGGAATTTTACCCTTGACTGATGTGTTACCACCCATATATGCTTTGGTGATGTGTCTGTACGAGAGAAATTCAAGCTTGTAGGTCACTGGATGATAATTTAGGTCCCAAACAGAAAACAAGCTCTTCCTCTCTGCCTGTGAAACATTTAGACCTCATTTTTCCCTGGATCAGTCTGATTAGATCAGCTTCTCTGGCAAATTGATTCTCCCAACTGTCCTTTCCTGAATTGGCTGTTTTAGAGTAAACATCTCTGTGTAGATTTTATAATACTTTGCTCAAAGCTGATGCCTTTTTTTTCCCCAAGGACCTGGTGCAGATCCAAAACTGATGATGGATGTAACTGACTGATAACTGTGTCGCAGGTCTACATTTCCTCCTCTTTAGGAAAACTACTCCTCTGGGGAAGTAAGAAACATAGATCTGGTGGCACCAAGTTTAGAAACTTCCATGTGGGTATGTGCTAAAGTACAGGCCTGAAGTGTGGGGTGCCTGGGCTGTGCTCCTGGTTCCCACTCTACCTGGGGCTTTGCTTGCTGCCTCCACCCTGTGGAATTCACCAGCTGGGGATTTGCATACTCCAGTCAATGTTGAGGTCCCCCATCATATCTGCAGTTGAGCTTTTTTCCAGGTACCTTTCCAGGAGCAAATGCTTAGACTGGCCAGAGAAACTCTTTCACATTTGCTATGCTGTAGTGTAGCACAGAACTAGGGAGAGAATTTGTCAAGAGCTGACAAACAAGTCAATATTGCGGGATGGCCAGAGCATGGAATAGAAACTTGCCCTCACTTAGCAAGGAAGTGCTTTGGATTCTCCAGCCTTTTTTCATTTGTGGTCTACTTTTCTGACAACCAAGTCTTTCCTTGGCAGCCCTCCATGGATGAGCAGGTTGAAGTGGCTTGCTCTGATAGTGGGCTCAGGCCTGGTAGGGCCTTCACTTCTGTTTATAAAACTCTTCCCATACAAACAGCATACAATGCTTTGTCAGTCCCTAGCTTCTCCCTGGGAAAGACATTAGCTTGTATTTCCAGGAGGCCCTGTGAACGGGAGCTAGCTGTCACCTTGTGTCCACACAGGGTGCAGCTTTCACACCAGCTACATGTGGGGAGAGCCACACAAGTACTTCAGCTTCAGCATGTCACCAGGAAAGCTTTAATTGGATCCTTGAAAGTTAAGAATAATGATGGGTTTTACTGCATTTCCCACGTTACTTAGGGATGATTGTTTTCATGGCTGGTGGAAGTGCCATTCTGTGCTGGAGCATTCTGCACTGCCCGAGTTGACTGTGCCATCACACGTAGGTATGCTGGATTTCCCTGCCTTCACTCATGTTGCATCTAGCAGGCACTTCCCTTTACTTGCATTTAGGGTTGAAATGGCTTTTCAGAGGTTCCCAGCACTTGTAGTAGTTTTTATCTAGGCGATTTGAGGTCTGGAGGCCCCATTTGGTGACGGCAAGGCTGAGGGATGATTCAAACATGAAGGCCTGTTGGGAAGAGGAAAAGTAGGTTAGGGTAAAAGAGGAAAAATTTAAATCCAGGCAAAGCGTCTGCTCTACCACAAACAGGATTTGCAGATGTGGTCCAGTATTTCCAAGTTCTGTCTTCAGCCTGACCAACTCAGGGAGAATGCTCTTCAGATCTGGCAATGCAATGCTGGAATTAGTCAGGTCTCAGGAGTGACTTCGGACTCCCTGCCTGCCCAGGAAAGCCAGGTTGTTCCAAAAGCTCTAGTCCAAGGTCTGTTGATCATCATCATCATTAGATTTTAGGGGGTAGAGACAGGAGGACAGCCCCAGGGCGTTTGCTTCTGTGCCCATAGGCTAAGACAAAAATGAAATTCCCAGCTTCCTGCTAGGGCAGCAGTTCACATGGGCAGATGATCAAAGCTGCCTGGCATTGGATGTCTCCAGGGGAGCTCCTGGGAGCTGAGCAGTGCTCATCGGTGAGGGAGCTGAATGCTGCAGCAGTTGGGACCAAGTACTTTTCCAACTTGCCAGCAGGAAGCAATAGTACTAGGCTTCAGTTTAAAAGTGGGCTGGATGGACTATGCCATGCTGTACTCCAACTCTTAGGAGCTCCCTTTGGCTCCTTACCATGGTCCCGTCTGCAACCCGCTCCGGCTCCAGCTTGGCTTTGCTCGCCTTCTCGAAGCAGTCGGCATCTGGCCCGTGAGGGGTCATCATGCTGTGCAAGCTGCCACCTCCCGGCTGGAAACCTTCCTCCTTTGCTTCATAGTGGCCTTTGATGAGCCCCATGAACTCGCTCATACAGTTCCCTGCAGCAGGCAAAGAGAAGAGTTTGCAAAGAAGGGTGGTTGGGAGGGATCACACGCAGGCTGTGAGCTCCTTGAAGCCCATGAGCTAAGCTGGGCCAAGCAGAGGGCGGAATGAAAGTTTCTAGGCAGGGTATCATGCTAGGGGACATCAGGGATCCTACAGGCAATGCTTGTAAAGTTGTACAGGATTTTATTACCTGGACACAGACGCTGAGCTCCCTGCTGAAGGACGTTCATTAGAAATCACCTTAATGAAGGTAGTTCCATCAATCCCTAAATGATGTTGGTAGACCTGTGCTTTTCCTACCATCTTGAGCTGTGTTAGTAATACACCTGCATATGGACTGCATGGTGTAACCTGATTTTACAGACTTGGATTAGGATTGTGAAGCAGTGGAAAGGAAGTTCTGTATAATCATCCCTGTGTTACAGATACAACATGCCTGATCAACAGCCTTACGAGAGAGCTTGCTCTGCTGTCCCAGGTTATAAGCAGGAAATTATTTAGATACTCTTCTACCACCTCTAGTGCAGTCAGGCACTTCATTACCTTATGCTTTTAATTCCTGCATTATCTGCCTATTTGTCTACAGCCACTGTATGCCCAAAGACAAGGAGCTGAACTCTGTCCTCCCCTGAGGAAGAATACTTTCAGTAGACCCTCTGAAACCACTAGAGTAACATACCACTGACTTAGGCAAGGATGGTGTATCTAATCATTCAGTACTTGCTGAGTTATGCTCCCTGTAAGGAAAGTACTTTAACAGCTGGGGTCCAAGCTTTCAGCTTTCCTACACCTGATGTGACTAAACAATATGGCAACTTTCTGCTCAGCAGTTAGTTCTGGCAAAACCAGGACATGCTTCTGTAGCTATTTTATATATAGCCCTTTCTAACCACTAGTTCAGTCTTTGTTAAGTACAATCTAGAGTCTGAAATGTTTAACAGCAAAACTAATTTAGCTCAAAGCAGGGTTGGCCTATATATGTATGCAAACATTCATTAATTTTCACTCCAAGTTGTCAGTGTCTCATGTAAGACTGGATAGTTACAAGCTTTTCATTAAACCCCCTCATGTACTGCACTTGGCACATTTAAACTGCAGTACAGATCCTGAGAGCTGAATAGCCAATTTGTCTGCAACAGGAATTTTAATATCTCTTAGGAAGACTGAGCAGGTTAGTAGGAAACCAGCTTGGCACTTAGGAGATGAGCAGAGTCCAGTCTCTTTTTCACTTGCAAATTTCATATGAGAACCCAAACAACTTAGCTGTGCCTCCCTTCCCTATTAGTTAAATAGTGTTGTCTACAAGCAGGACATTATGAAGTTAAAATCTCCTAGTGGCCAGTAGGTATTAAGGACCCACCATCATGAGAATCACATAAGCACTCTCTCAGACAGAATTACTATATGCCCATGGTATAAAAAGTGTATCAGAGATTTTCAGTCTAAGTTCAGAAGTACTTAGGAGTAATTCACAGCCTCTAAGGATGTAAATGTAGCCAGGAGAAGTCAGTATTTACAAGCTGCATAGCCCCTTTGTACGTGAAATTGTTATGGTGTCTAAGAGGAATATTTTTGAAACACTGTTGCTATACTCCGGACAAAGTTATTGAAATATGAAAACCATAACTCTTGAGTGCATCAAAATTCTCTAAACACAGGCTTTCCACTGCACCTGAGGAGAGGAAGCAACAAGGCGTTTCTGGCAAGCAAAATAAGCCTCTTGTGAAATACTTGGAGAGAAGTTCAGCAGAACTGAACATGTTGAAATCAGTATGGTACTTCTACCCCAGAGTTGCTCAGTCCTGCTATACCTCTGTTAATGCAACAAGATTCTCATCACAGCACTAATTTCAGAAGGAATTAATGTGTGCAGTGTCTTGGTAGTTGACTATCACAATGTCTGCCTTACTCATTCAAGCTCTTCCCCTCCATGGCTGGGGTAGAGCAAACCTGCTCATCATGAATTTAGTTCTCAAGCTTATGGCTGAGGTGCTGTGGTCAAGTGAGTAGCTATGGCAGCCACAGCTGTTCTCATGGGTACTCTTAGATCATCACAACATGGACAAGAGAAGGAGAGTTCATTCTATCTTTTAGCACAGACAAAGCAAGGCTGAACAACTTCATATATGTTATGCCTCACAATGCATCCGTGTAAACTTAGCACAGTTCTGCTGATGAGCAGCAACTTCATCATAATTAACCAGCAGTGTGTCTCACCTCTTAGGGTCTAGAAAAAGTGTCTTGGCACTATCCCAGCAAGTCAAGAAATGTGTTTTCATGTCACCCTCATTATTGCAAATGAAAGCAGAATGACGGGGCAGGACTTTGCCTGTGGGATTTACTCAGATGACTGCAGAGCTGCCTGCTATGCTTGCAAGTGCCACTAATTCTGCTGGCCTCCAAGGCGCTTGGAAATAATCTAAGTAGCAGAAGGAATTGGCTGTTAAACTGTGGTTAGTAAGTGTGCAGAAAGCCTCTCAGCACTTCCAAGTGACCACAGCGTGGTCACTTAATAGCTTCTGAGATGGAGCCTCTTAGCTGTTGATGTAAGGGGTACAGGATAGCCAAGCTTTCCCCCTCCTTCTCACAGAGCAGGGTGTGTCGTCCTATCCCTGGAAGGGCAGTCCCATGTCAGGAACTGGATTTCTTGCATCCATTCAATGTAATACATTGCCATACTCTGCCAGGACAATTCCAAAAAACTGCCAGAAAGAAACCAGCTTGGCAGATGGCAACCAAATCCAAAAAATATCAACCAACTCCCTGCCTGAGAAGCCAATTCCTCATCACTGGCTTCTTAAATGTGAGCAGTACCTCCATCACTGTGCAGGTGGTGAAGAAGGGACTGAGAAGAGCCAATTCCCTCCTTTGCTATAACTCTGATCTCACCATACAGGTGCCAGCTCTATACCCCTCTGTGCTTCTCACCGCTGGTAATATGATATTTCCCTTTCTGCTGTTCTTTATCTATGTACTCTAATGAGTTATTAAGTGATTCATGGCTGGGTTACAGGACAATATCTGACTCATTTGTACAATGCCAGGTTCAATATGCACCCAGGCTCTGTGGGAGCCCCTCGACTACAGACACATCCATCTATGCAGAAGCAATGAGCCCATCATCTCTGAGTTTTCATGAGATGCTTTAAATAGGAACATCCTTGGATTTGTCCATTTTCCAGGGAGGACTGACTAACTCCAAGAAGCTGACTAACTGAGCCAAGGATAACAAACCAGACTTGCTGCTTCCCTGCACATGCTCTCAAATAAATGGAGACTTGTTTCTTTTCTGCAGCCCTGGACCCAAGCACAACCAAGGAAGTGCAGACGTACGGTGGTAGTAAGGCGGACGGAAGGTGTTGTTTGCTACCCCCCATCGTGGGGGGAATATGACAAAGTCAGCCAGTGCCACTCCAGCACGGGTCGTCTTGGCTGTCAGGACAGTGAAGATGGAAGGATCCTGGGAAAAAGAAAAGTGAAAAAGCATGAAACAGAGCAGGGCTCATAGCTGTCTGCTCAGGTCACCCGGGTGGTAAACCTGACTGATACAACCTCTCCCTTGCCTAAACTCTTTTGTCACCTGCACCTGATAGCATGGATGAGATTTAGGACTCTGAGGGACAGCACTCAGCATCCCAATTTCATGCTGTACAGGGGGGACAAGAAGTGGATCTGGATGGTTCTTCCTTTGAGCAGCTTTGATGATCCTCCCCCATCCTGGCCCTTGTAGCTGGCAGCATAGATGAGGAGGGTGGACAACACTGCAAGATGAGATACTGCAATTCCAGAAGCAGTTTCCAACACTCCTTCCACAAAACCACACCTTTTCTTTAGTCAGTTACGGAGGACAGGAACATCCTGCTAGAGGCATTTAGCCTCATGGCCCTGTTAGTTTACAAATGGAGAAGAAATTGCAGAGAAATTGTGGCTTGTTGAAATCTCCAGTCCAGTAAAATGATTTTCTGGGATTTGATCCCAAACCTGTCCTTTTCTTGGCAGATTTTTCTGGAGTTTTAAACAATACTTTCTGTTGGTTTTCTCGCTAGAAATGCTCCAGTCTCCCTTGCACACCCACTTGCATTGCTGTGGGCACGTCTCCCACTGGACTGGTTTCCTTTTTACATGAGTTGCTCACATTAGTTTTGGCTTCAGTTATTTTCCATAAAATTTGAAATTATTACAATGAAAGCTGCCAGCTCTTCAAAATGAAATTCAGTGCTGGACTCAGAGGAACCAGAGGAAGGAGCCTGTCCAATAGCAAGAAATAAATCAAGGCAAGAATTTGAAGCAACAGTGTTTTTGCTGAGTTGCACAGTGTATGTTGGCATCAGTATTCATTCCTCCTCCAGGGCACAGAAATTCTATGCTAAGCTGCACAGAGCTGTCTAAGAAGCTGATCAACCTCCAGTTATGTCTTTGAACCACAAAGGAGGACATCTTCTCCTATGAAACCTTGGTTTGGACCCAGGGAAAGCAGCACAAAAGATTTCACACTGTTTCTTAGAGCACAACATATTTTTTGAGAGGCACAGAGTCCCTGGAGCTCAGGGTGGGTTTGGATGGTACAGCAGCACAAAATTTTGCTTTGCCTTGCCCAGTTCCAGAACTTACCGCGTGGTCAAAAGCAACAGCATTAATGACCATGAATTTTCCCAGGTGGTATTTGTACGGTGTGTAGTTCCCATGCCAAGCTACAACATTGTAGGGGGAGTGATCCTAGCAAGGCAAAGAGACAGAGGATTACCACATACAGCCTTCCAACGTGCTGCACGTGTGCAGGATGCTGCTCTTTCCCAAGTGAGAAGTGGGTTTAGTACTGGTTAGAGGTACACTGCCAGCTCTTTAAGCACAGCCCAGTGTTGTGAGGATGAGGTTTTTCCTCAGCATTGGCTTGGTGAGCCTCAGCCTTCCCTCTGGGTTTTGGTCTCTAAGAGCTTTTGAATGCTCAGGCAGTGTTTGGACAAGGCCAGCTGGAACACTAGCTCTGTGGTACAGGAACTCTGGATTTTCACGGTAGCACTAGCTCCTCATTTCTACATTGTTACTATAAACATATGGAAACAAAGACCACTGTTGTGTTTTTGGACAACCAAGTCTTCACAAACACTTTTTTTCCCAGACTGAGGATCCTCAGCTGGCAAAATGAATGACCCAAAAAGACAAGGGCTCAGTTCTGCTCCACATAAGTGAGCAGGACTTCATGAGACGACATCCGTGCGACTGAGCTGCATATCCCAGGCCATGCCCTGGCAGTCACTGCACTTCAGTGTTACCTGTTCTCTCAGGGCATCCTCACCTGCTGGGCTGCAAACAGCTTCCCCTGGTACTTGCTGATCACCGTGTAGCCTCCTGGCACTTGGCGGTCTTCGTACCATGCCACGGGCACCAAGAAGTCACGTGGGTTGGCCAGGCCATTGGCTCCTGGGAAAGAAGGAGAGGTGACAAAGCTCTTTGGGCAATCTGCTAGTGAAGTGAGAGGCTGGTGCAATTTCCTGGCTTTGTGGGTGCCATTCTGTGTTATGAATGACCCACCATGAAACCTGAAATAGTCATGTACTTCTCGTCCTCCTATGAGTAGGTAATTGTAATTCATCCTGCATTCAAATCCATACTCCCTTTGTGACTAAGACAGGTCTCCACTAGTTGCCTTCTGAACAAGATTAGTACGTCATCCTCAATTAAAGGCATGTAATAACCAGGAATTAAGTGAAAAATGGAGGATGAATTTCCCTCTGTTCCTGGACATCCTGCTGACAGGATGCTTAGCCATGCAGAAGTTACGAGGCATGTCACAAGGGGGCCAAATACATTTCTGAATGCTAACAAAGAGAGCAATAAAATAGTGATACCTACAGATTTCAGGGCATACTGAGGGGTTGCTTAATGTGAAGAGAGCATTTGCAAAGTACAAAGCACCATATGGGTGCTGGAGCATTCTTGTCCTCGTTAGTATTATTGTTACAAAGTGGTTTAGAATTTCTTGGATAAAAATGCAGACATTACTACCTGCTGCTAAGGTTTAACAGTCACTGCTTTTCTCCAGCTGTCACTTTTTTTCCAAGTGAAAAGTGAAGTTAAAATAAAGTAAGACTGAAATACAAAGGATCTTGGTCTCTGAGGGGAAGGCGGGTAGGTGGTGAAGAGGAGCTCTTATAATTACCATCTCCTGAAAAGGTTTACAGGCAAGTGCACTCTTTTTCTTTCCTCCAGAAGGTAAGACTTATAATAGATTCCTGCCTTCTGGAGACAAAAAAACCCTCCAAATCAAAATCCCAAAGAAAGTCTAACTGTGTCTGAAAAAGTAGCTAATGGGAAAACTTATTACAAACAGGCTGGGCAACCATATCAATAATCTAGTAGAGCGGGCACAGGGTAGGAAAAGTGGGGAACGGCAGAAAGCTGCAGCTGGCTAAAAGGCAAGCTGTTGAAAAATTACTGTAGGCTCCATATGGAAAATGATGTGCCCACCATGTCATAGAAAGAAGATGCTCAGGTGGGGTTCCATTGAACAGTTGCAGATTGGGGTGGTTCTCCACTGAAAGAAGGACAAGCTTCACTTTCACCATGGCCATAAGATACAAATGCCCTTGAATGCAGATGTGCCACACCAAGCTTGTTACTGACTGATAATACCAGTTAATTTGCTTGAAGCATGGCCAGTCCTTTAGATCATGCTGAGAGCTAAAAATATCTAGTGGGGAAAAAAAGCCCCAATCCAACCTAAACCAACCAACCCCAAAACACCAGTCTGAAAGTGGAGAATTGTTGGCACTGGTTTTATAGGTATTTCAGCTGTTACAAGAGGAGTTTCACTTCCCTTCCCTGAGACAATCTTAGTAGCAGTAACCAGGAGGTGTTTTTCTCAGCAAGATAAATTTGGAGGCAAGTACCCAAAGGATAAGGAAGGTGACATAACCTGAGCTGAGCACTGCCAGAAAGCTGACTGGGGAATCATGATGTGGGCAGCAGGCCTTCAGATGCTGTGTCCCCTCGCAATATCTTGGACATGGCAGCAAGAGGCTGTGTGCCTTCATGATCTGTGACTCTGCACAGAGCAGGAGGCATCTGGCACAGGGGATCTGTGATTTATGAGAGCTAGACCTGCACTCAGTGAAAGCAGATCCTCCCTGGCAGCACCACACAGAGATGTGAATGTGTTGCTGATCCAAGTCCTGTGCTGCTCATTTTATTGGTTTCTAATTCCCCAGAGGAAGCAGTTTCTAACACTAAAGCACTCCAAGGTTCCTCTGTTAACAGAAGTAGGGGGGAAAAAAACACTGGATTAAATCTAAAATGGGCCTTCAGGAATATCTCATTTTCAGTTGCCTCTGAAATCTGCCCTTCCTTTTCCCAGGAAAATTCTCTCCTATCACTCCAGTTTATGCTGTAAGTATGAGGCATCAGTGGTGATGGCCTTTTTGGTTTCTTTTGGTAGGAACAGGTTCAGAGCCAGCAGATGGGGACACACAGACCAGAATTGAAAAGCAAATAGTAGAAAAGAGGGTGGGAGATAAGTGGTTCATTCAGTGCCAGGGGAATCTCTGGACAACTGGTCTGTCACATTTTTTTGGGCAGATGCTTGCACTTCTGGGGAATAACAGTGCTGGAAAGCATCTTTGTGAAAGAGCATGTGTGTGGGAGGATGTGATGGATCACATTTGGGCTTGCAATTCATGCCTGTCCCTATGAAATTCACTGTAGGTCTAACAGGAGATCATTACCAATGGGTCCCAGGTCAGGCAGCTCGAAGTGTGCCCCATACACCTCCAGGATGTAGCCTCTGGTCTCTCCAAACACCTCCACACTGAAACGCATTCCTTGCTGGAAAATAAAGAAAGATACTAGGATCCTCCCAGGACTTTGCTGACAAACCATGAGCAGTTGAGTGCAGGAGTTGGCTTGCTCCAACATTTGACTGAGCCACAG
Organism: Sinosuthora webbiana; assembly: GCA_013397395.1. Lineage (NCBI taxonomy): Eukaryota > Metazoa > Chordata > Aves > Passeriformes > Sylviidae > Sinosuthora > Sinosuthora webbiana. The sequence goes on along the minus strand of VXBN01017143.1, from coordinate 616,615 downwards.
GCAAGGTGCATTCAGTCCTTACCTGGATGACACAGATTTCATTGGGCTCCACTAGCATCTTCCCAAACTCAGTTGTGATGAGCAGTTTTCCTTGCTGGGGCACTGTGGAAACAAAATGCAGGCAGAGGAGCTGAAGCAGTGTGATGATTGCCACCTTCTCTGTCCCTGTCAGAGCATCCAGGCTCCAAGGAAGAGCAATGGGCCCTTTCTGACACAGCTACACAGGGACTCTTGCAGCAGAGACACCTGCCCGGGAGTGAAGCTTCCTGACCAGCCCCATCATCCCCACGTCACAGAAGGTACTTGTATGAGCAAATCTTCATAGCCCCTTGGTGTAAAGTTTGCACCACAGTCCAAATAAATGGGATTTGATGCATTTGGGTCCATACCTCTTTGTCTCACAATCTTTGTATGAAACAGTGCATGTACCCATCTTTGTCATGACTGTGGCAGTGTGAGATGTCTGGGAATAACTGCTTCCTGAGGGTAGAAGCAATACTCTGCTAACACCTGCATTGTTTTCCATGATTGTCCTGGCACAGGAGAAATCACATTTTGACTTGAAAAACTAGAAGATTTACAAAACCTGCCCTGGCACTTTTACTTCACAGTAGTGAGGGAGGTGAGTGAGAACAATTTAATAGCTTTTTGATGGGACAAATGTTCCTGTTGGTGTCCCGAAGGCATTCCTGTTCCTTACTCAAGAAAGATACAAGCAAATATGTGACTTCTGATACCACTCAGAATATTTTTCAGCGTGTGTGGACTTTATGTGTCAACCTCCACACTCAGTGTGGCAGTCTGGTTGCCTGAGGCTGGCACAGCACGAGAGCTAAGCTGCTGTGCCAAATAATCTTGGGCTAAAGCAACAAAGGCATCTAACTATAAGCTGTTCAGAAATCCTGAGGTTTATGATTTCCAGAAAACCTCTGCCTGTGGCGTGTCTAATACCAGTCTGGGGAGGACTGGGAAATGATCCCTGAGCACCGTGGCAAGGAGGCTGGGTCACTGCTCAAAGAGTTGAGGTCTGGCACAGGAGTGCAACTCGCCCAGCAGCCGAGCTGGTGCCAGACCACCAAATCTGCATGGCATGGGGGTGAAGCCAGGTCTCTCCTCCAAATCTTGGGTGTAGAGCCCCAGGCTCTGGAAGAACAACAAGGCAGGCAGGTGGTACCCCAGGTAGAACCACCTGGAGGAAAAAAGAAGCCAAAGCATCAACTCACCAATCAAGAAGTCGCCATCCGAATTATAAAGGCATCTAAAGAAAAAGGAAAACAGTAAGGTGAAGGTGCTATAAAAGCTCTATGCATTTGTGCACACCACAGCCACAGCTGGGGACTTTTGAGCTGGGAGACTGACAAGGCAGAGTTTCACAATTTCACAGAATATTCTAAGTTGGAAGGGACCCACAAGGACCATCAAGTCCAACTTTTAAGTAAATGGCCCAGCCTGGAAGCAGGATGTCCTCTGACGTCTGCCAGGTCCCTGCCTTTGTACTCATGAGCACATCAGGTATTGTAAGCTGGGGAGTGGGGCTGATTTCCCCCCTGAGCCACTGCAGGGAGCAGCAACGCCTGCTGCATGTGTGTTGAAATCTGAGGAGCAGCTAGAGGACCTAAATCCAGCACATCTCCTCTTGCTGCACCCCCATGTCCAGCTCCCTAATTCTCTTGGTGGTTCCTCACCCACTCCTCCGGTGTTTGACTACAGAGCACGACCTGCTGTGGACATGGAGAATATGCTTGCCTGTGCACAGGAGCACAGGATATACAGGGATGCTGGGAGCCAGACTCAGGTTGGTGGCAGACAGACAGACAGACAGACAGCGTGGAGCAGCCTGAGCCACCAGCACAGCAGGCACTGACCTGTCGATCATGGAGGTGTTGCAGACAAAAATATGGACGGCGATGCCGTTGCGTCCTCTGGGCTCACCGGCGCCACACAAGGTGTGCAGTCCCTACGGGCAAACCCAAAGCACCAGGGATGAGCAGCAGGCAGGGGAGCAGGGGCAGCCCGCTTTCCTCCCCTCACCCCATCTTCTTGCTGGCTCTCAGCTCCTCTCTCAACTTCCCACACTGCTACCAGCCTTTTTCTGTGTGCCCTTTTGTCAAATTGTTGGATTCTCTTCAATATAATAAGGGTTTCCTAAAATCTGTGTAAGTTAGTGTTTTCCAGCCAAGGGTCTGGGGAAAACAGGGCTGGAGCTTTTTTTTTCAAGACTTCCGTGAAAGTCAATGAAGAAAATCAAGCCCACTGACAGTTGCTCGAAATCTGCAGTCCTCTCCCCTCCCACAGATGCTCTGCAAGCCCAGTGGTTTCAAAACAGCCAATATTACTCCAATTCTGAGCACCTTCTGTGCTCTGCCACCTCCTGAGGGGAAACAGAGACAGAGGATGCCCAGATGCCCAGGATCCCCAACTTACGCTCACAAAGTCCATCTTATTCTGAGGGGCTTTAGGAATCTCAAAAGGTTTCCATCGCAGCTAGATTGCAGCAAACAAAAAACAAGAAAGAGGTGCCAGTGATCAGAAAACAAATGGTGGTAATTCAAAAAGAAAGTAGACCCCTGTCCTCCCCCTCCTTCTCCTTGCTGAGGTAGCTCTCTCTCCTTTCCTCTCTTTCCTTGTTGCTTTGATAATCTGGTTTACAAGTGGTGGTGGTGGTGGTGGTGGGGGGTGTGTTTGTTTTTGTGGGGTTTTTTTTGGGGGGGGGCTTTTAAAATTTTTAATCATACTTTTGTAAAGTAATTGGCAGGCCTGTGTAGTGCCAAGGTTAAAAAAATCCTATTTTAAATCTGTCTTTATAGATAGGTCCTCAGACAGAAGGTGCCAGAGGAGTCCAAAATATTAGCTGGATTTGGATCCACCTGCATCCTCTCACAAGAAGTTTCACAGTTTATGTTTGTCTGGGTTTTTTTGGTTGAGTTGGGTTTTTTTGATTGTTGGGGTTTTTTTGTTGTTTGTTTGTTTATTTTTTACCGTGACATTTGTTATCGGTATTTGTTTTCTCTCTGCCTCTCAATCATAGTTTCCCTTTGTCATCTCTGCTCCAGTCATGAGAGCTTTCTTCTGTTTCAGCATTTCTTGCTCAGATGCCACCCCATATTTTTTCATCACATTTGACTCCTTTTCAGTTTTGTCATCTGTGTTTTTTCTAATTCTGCCATTGTCCTTGGGTAATTTTAAAGTGTCATTTTTCCCATTGCCTTCAATTGGCTTTGCATAAGGTGCCTCCATATGGCCACCTTTTCAGATGGATGAGGATTGCCGAAGCTCCTTAAGTACCTGGGTGAAACACAAAGCATTGCAGGGAAGAATAGGTGTTGGCCAACAAACTGAACCTTGTCTCTGGCTCTGCTTCAGAGAGGATAAGAAGGAAAGCAGGAAGGTGGCTCCCACTTCCTGCCAGGAAATAACTCTTACGGGTTTGGTGGCAAGAGAGGGAGTGGGCAGGAGCTTTGCTGCCGTCTCCTTAGACAAAAATGGTACTACATGTAAATGGTTTCACATGCCTGAGAGCTGGGCATCTTGGACTTACTGTAATCATAAATAATCATGAAGGTAGATGTAGGGTGCAGAAAGGCATCAAGGATGGATGAGGTGATAACAGAAGTCATTGGAGCTTCATCTGGGAAGCAGCACCAAAGGCATGTAAATAGAGCCTGTCACTGCTCCTTGGTCAACGGCTGGAAAACATATTCCAGCAGATCTGGGAAATTATTTAGACAAATGGTGAGGCTGCCGGGAGGCAGGAAATTAGCTAATCATGATGCATCAAAGGGCAGAACCTGAGAGAAGTGAAAACCAATGACCGTGAGATGATGTTGAGAGGAGAATGGCAACAGATTAGCAAAAGCAAATGTTCTGGGGCTGGCAGGGGAGAAATCATGATTAAAGACAATGGCAAGGCCGTAAGAGAGGAAGACAAATGCCATCTCTCTGTGTGACTCTCCAGAATGAAGCGAGATTTCCCACGAGGGCTGCAGAGAAATGGGCTGGCAGCCAGTAGCCTCTCCAAAAGCGCAGGGAAGGAGAGGATGGATGGCAGAGACAGGCAGCTGCTCTGCTGGCTGAGCTGGGCTGTGAGAATTTGATGGGGGACGCTGAAGAAGAGACAGCAGATTAAATGGTGGCCAACAGGAGCCCCCAGGGGAGATGCCAGGTAGCACAGGTCTAACCCTGTGGCACTGTAGCCGTGCTGGGAAGCAGCGCAAGCATCTGTCAAGATGGGAAGAAACAAGCATCGAGGGCTGTCCTTCCATGGGGAGGAAAAATGAACGGGTGGCGGACAAGACCCTGCTTCTGAATTGGTCAGACCCCCAGAAACCCACAGCTCCCCTCAGACCTCTTGCAACTCAGTGCCTTTGCACTTCTGATTGGTTTGATATTTGATTGTCCTCCTGGCAGGATCAGGGCTCCTTCCAGCATGGTTACCTGGTTGGGGTCAGGCTCAATTTCATCCCAGTCATGTGTCAAGTGGCCTTCCTCGAGAGGTTTGAAGGGTTTGTGGCAGACTGAAGGTAGGATTCGATACAGCCAGCTACAAAAAAGAAAAACACGTGGATTAGCCTGGGGAATAGGTTAAACCCTCTGGGTAGCTGCTGGCTGATTGAACTCCTAGAATAACATTTACATGGGTGGCAACTGGAACAAAAGGTTTAGTAAATACCAAACTAATAATATTAATATTAAAATTACATAGCAAACAACAGCTCACAGCCAGAGGTTTCCAGAGAGATGGCTTTTATTATAGGCTCTAAATCCAAACATGCCTGCTTTATACAGGTAAATGTCTATATGTGTATTTACCTGTAATTACTTATGCCTACATTCACATATATGCATATAAAAAATAAAGATACAGCTTTCTGTTGCTGAAATACAGCAATCTCACAGCTGGAAAAAGAAGCTTGTTTAAACACAGCTATAAAGCAGCTCAGACAAGACAGAGATGATCAGTGTCCAATGGAAAAAACAGAGGAGCTCTCTGGAGACAGCCTGTATCTGAATTTGGATGTGTTACAAAAAGTAGCATCTTATGCTTGGTTGGCCATGCCCATGCAGCAAAGCCCAGAGTTTTATTTGATGCTTCCTGCTGCTGTAGGGGGTCCCCCACGCCTCTGTCACTGCCTGGGACCATTACTCTCCCTCCTTGCTGCCTGCTGTGGCTGTGGGCCCTGCCAGCACTGCCACTGCGGCATCCACACACCCTGAATGGTGCAGCCAAGCCCGAAGCTGGGCTTTCAGTCAGGTGAGAGAGCAGAGGGGATCAGAAAAGCCTGAGCTAGGCAGGGCAGCCCATGCTTTGGACGTGTTAACAGTGGTGGTTGCAGTTTGGGCAAGTGGGAGAGGGGAGGAGGGTACTCTCTCTCCCTTGAGAGCTGGAAAAATTCCATCAAGGACAGCTTCGTGCAGCAAACAATGATTCATCCCTTTCCCACGCACACTGAGAGCTGGCACCAGCCTGGAGAGCAGAGGCATCTCAGATGATGCATTTGCCTTTCATTTGAGCAAGCAGCAAAAGGGACAGAAGAGCCACAGTGGGAGAAGCAAAAAGAGAAACCCATCTTCTGCAATCTGGTTATGGCTGGAGCATGACAACCGGGACAGAGCCCTGGGAAGCTTGCTGCTGGCTGGAACGAGCTGTTCCCAGCACTGCTGAGGTGTTAAAGATCATGCTGGGTGCCTGGCACTTTTCTGAGGCCCTGAGCAGCCCCAAAATGGGAACAGACTGAGCTAGCAGCTCACTGGCCCACCAGTATACAGGAACATCCCTTAGGAAGAAAGATTCTTTCTCAGAGGCTTGGCTTTGACACTCAATCATCAGGTGCTTACCAGTGCCAGTGGGCAGGGGTGGTCCTTCCATAGAAGCATCAGGGCTGAAAGCCCGAGGCTGTTTCACACAGCACACATAACCCATTCAGGACCATAGGATCCCTGTGAACATCACCCCCTTCCTCATCTTGCTCAGAAAACCACTTTTTTCCCACCCCAATCACTCCTTCTCAGCATTTTCTTAACCCACTCGCCCCACCAAAGCCTTTTCTCTCCGTCTCCCGTGGTCTTCTGTCCTTGTCCCTCTCCCAGTGCACAGCAGAGGTGTTTTACCCTTCTAGGCTTGCAGAAAGCACTGAGGCAGCCTCTGCACTGCTCCCCAGTGCTCACCCCCAGTGCCACATCCCCCTCCCAGTGCCAGGGGTGACGGTACCTGCGCTTGTTGGTGGGCCGGGGACAGGTGAAGGCAGAGCCCGAGAGCTGCTCCGCGTACAGGCCGTACGGGCAGACTTGAGGGTTGTTCTGGATGGGAGGAGAAGGAAATATAAGGAGTGAGAGGCAGTGGCATGGAACTTGGCTCTGAAGCCTCCAGCAGAGCACTGACCTGGGCACCCAGCACCCTGATGCTGTAGGGTGCTGTGCTCTCCTGAGGCTGTGCTTCAGCTCGAGTACTTGTGTGTTCTTGTTCCTCTGAGGCACCAGCCAGACCCAAAAACACCATTCCCACATGCCACAAAAGTGCCCTAAGGAGTCAGCACAGCTACTGAGGCAGCAATAGAGTAAGCTGCAAGGGGCAGTGCTGCACAGGGTCAGAAACAGGAGTACCAGGGAGAAGGAAATCATTCCCAGTGAATACAGACTGAAAAGCAGACTGGTATTGAGCACAAACTTTTCTCAGACCAAGTGTTCAGAGGGGCTACTCCAGAGCATCATGTCTGGCTGGCTTTCCAGAAGGCTAATAAAGACTTACAGAAGCTGAAAGCACTGAAAGCCCTTCTCCTCCTGCCTTCTGCCTATGGAACTGGTGCCCAGAGCAGGGGTTTTGGAGTCGTATTGCTTCCTCCTGACAGTGCTGCTTGCTGCCCAGAAGCGTCAGTGACCTGTGTAGGAGCCTTTGCTTTCCTGCAGGGTTTCTGCACAGTGAGAGTCCTCCTTTGGAGTACAAAGGGGCCACTTCCCCCTCTGCAGAGCCGTGGGTACAGCTAGCACAGGTTTTAGCAACCCTCATGAGTTCATAACTGGAGGTCAGATTCCTCCTTTTCAGAGAACAGAAACTAAGCATTTTGATCTAAGTAGGCCACCATCTATTTGTTTGAGATCAGCAAGAAGCAAAGACATCCAAAAACTGCAGGAAACACCCCAGTGGGTGTCATACACCATTTGCTATCCCATCTCCTTCCTGCAAGGTCTACTATAGTATCCTGTGTCCTGCTGCTGGGCAGACCAGCCATCCATATGGTATCAAACCCTGCTCTGAGAGGTGGGCAGAGGGGAGAGCTAAAGCTCTCTGAGTGTGTGTAGCTTCCAGCCCTCCGGCTCCATCTTGTCGGTACGTGTATGCAGTGAGGCAGGGGGATCAATAACCCTTGGAATTTTTATCTTAGCCAGCACTACTGCAGATGCCAGTCTAATAAATACTGCATCGGAGAAAGGATCCACTCCTGGGACTGAAGATCTTTTTTGTCTAACTTGTTTCCAGATTTTTCTATTAACTCTTTTGATACAGAGTCCACACTCTGCCCAGATGAGAGCACCTCAGCCAGGAGCTGGAGGAGTCTGCTCTGAAGAGTGGTGCTGCTGTGGAAATCCTCAAAGAGCACATCCACCACATCCCACTGCCTTTTTAGACCAGCAGCCACCACTATTGCTCTTCCAGTTTTTAGGTGCCTCTATCTTACATTTTTTCTAGCCAGCCTTAGTAACAAGACACTGCACCAGCCAACTACCAGCCTGAATCAGCACAGCAGTTTGTCTTTCTTGTGAGCACACCGTGGCCTGCCATGCAGACCAAGGGGACATTTGCATTTAACATGTCCCTGTGTTGTGTGTTAGTGTCCTCACTGCACACAACATGTAAAATATCAGAACTGGAGGGATCCAGAAAACTCAGGAAAACCAAAAGCTGAAAAAGTCTCCATTTGACCTTAATTCTACTGGCCCCTTTGCATAGATGGAGAGGAGGAGCACCAAGGAGTATAATTGGCTAAGCACCAAGTAATAGAATTCTAGAATGGTTTGGATTGGAAGGCACCCTAAAGACCATCTAGTTCCAACCTCCCTGCCATGGACAGGGTCACTTCCCACTTGACCAGGTTGTTTAAAGCCATCCAACCTGACCTAGAACATTTCCAGGGATGGGCTATTCACAGCTTCTCTGGCCAGTGTTGCACCATTCTCATAGCAAAGAATTTCTTCTTAATATCTAATCTAAACCTGCCTTCTTTTGGTTTAAAGCCATTCTCCCTTGTCCTATCCACTACATGCCCTTGTGAAAAGTCCCCTGCAGATCCCTTGTTCTGCAGGGGTATCTGGCTATTTAGGTATTGGAAGGTTCTATAAAGCCTCCCTGGAGCCTTCTCTTCTCCAGGCTGAACAACCCCAACCCTCTAAGCCTGTCTTCATAGGACATGTGCTGCTATCCAAGTCCAAAGATTACAAGGGATCCAAGGAAAGCCACAGGCAGCCTCAGAGTGTGTGCTGGTGTAAAGCAGACCAGCACAAAAGGAGGTGAGAGAGGTTTAATTCCTCAGGGTTTCGTTCTCGCCTCTGGGCACCAAGAGAGTAGCACCACGTGGGTTGCAATTATTTTCCTTAAAACACATAACTTACTTTCATCCAACATGTTCAGAAGTTACTTTTAAATATGGATCTGTCACCTTATTACTACAGGCATTCATGTCCCCTCCCTACAAAGAAGCTTCTCCCCTGCCAAAGACTTGTATGTCAGCTTTATTGAACCCCATTCCTGCAGAAGTTGTGAAATCTGCCTCTCCTGCATGAGCATATCTCCCTGCCAATCTTCAAACTTCTGCTCTGGTTAAATCCAGAGCTGGTGGTTTCCTTCTCAGTGTGGCTGAGCCACTTGTATTGCAGGCTCCTTTAGGGAAAAAAAAAACCCTGTTGCTGAGCAGAGGTAATTTAGGCAAGCCTTAACATCCAAGGTGAAACTTGGAAGCTCACAAATAACTTAAAAATAGAAAGTATGAATGGAAATCTTTAGTTCAAACTTCTGCCAGCATCTTATTATTCTATTCTTGTATAAAGAAGGTTTCTGGAGATTTTCATGGTGGCAGAGAGAAAGGAAATATGTTAAGATGAAAAGAAGCCAAGGGATTAGATATTCACTCAAGAGTGCATTTTGCTAAAGCACTTAAAAAAACCTCAGTACCTGTCCCTCCGGTAAAGCTCCTGGACAGCGTGGATCTTCAGAAACATGTTCGTTTCCAAATCCTGACATGTACTGTAAAATAAACCACACAGTTCATCACTGTTTTGAAAACACAATCAAAACCTCTCCAAACAACCCACCCATTGCTTCCCCATGCATTTTTCCAGGCTCTTTGTATGCATTAAGACTTTCTCGAGTGATATGCTTGCATGTTGTCACACACCATTTTCACAGCTCCTGGATTTGCTTTGTTAGCTAACCATGTGGTGGGCTGGGAAGCACAGACAGGAATTGCTCTCCTCAGTCTGCATGTCCATTTTGACCACATTCTGCTCCATCAAGGCTCTTGTGAAATAACCCAAGTATCACATATACTGTCAGACTCAAGGACAGCAGGGTGATAGATAGGAAGAACTGTGCACCAACGTTAGGGATGTGTGCCAGCACCATTCATGTTCAATCTGACTTTGCTTCAATCATGGATGTTCCAAAATCTGAAGACTGCCTTGCAAATTTGTTCACTGGGTCCTCAGATTCTCAGGGAATGAAACTGGGAATCATTTGGTTGACATGCCTTGTGATAAATCCCCAAGCTCAAAGAAAAAGTCAGGCTGTAGATGGGATGAGGGAGGAAGGGAAACAAAGCCGAGTTAAACTGTGTCACTGATCTGCCCTAAATAAGCATTGTCCTGTTGGGCATGAACTGTCCACCACGGTAGTAAGCAGGAATTAATCCATTATTGGCTGATTGTCTGGGTCTCTAGAGCAGTGAATTCCCAAGAGACCCAGGGATGAAACAGGCCTACACATCCTCCCATACCTGCCCTGCCTACAGCTGCCATGGTCTGAGCATGGCTAAAACCCACAGGATAGAATGGATGCAGATCCCAACTTTGCAGCACTGGGAAAAGCCCCACAGGAAGCCTGAGACACATAAGGGAAGCAGAATAACAGAGACCTTAGCTTTGCACTGTCAGAAATGTAAATACAGTCCTTTCAGATGCCACAGGAAGCCACAAAGCAGCTCTGTTGAACTCTGTGTGAACGCAGAGGTGTTTTTTGGCAGCGACCAGCGGTTCAGCCCCATGGCCTGGGGAGGGAGTTAAATATTAATGTTGCCCTCTAACAGCTGCAAGAGTAGCAAGGCTGCTCATCAGCCTTCAGACAGTGGTGCCAGGATGGCAAAGCCCAGGAGCCCTAAGGCTTGGCTGTCACACATCCTGGCTGTGACCAGCACTGAGCAGCCCTGGCAGGAGCAGGGATCATCCATGATCCCCCCTGAGGCACAAATCTGAGATTAAAGTGGACTGACGAAGGCCCTATACCTGGTTTATTTTATATATAGTATTACAGCGCCTGGATTATTCCCCCAAGGGATGCTCAACCTTGGGCAATTTGCAGCCCCCTTGTATTTTTTCCAGTGTAGCAGAGACTCAGAGAGCAAGCCTGAAACCTCCTGAGAAATCATGTGTTTTCCTCAGGCTCCTTTCAGCGACCTGTAAGAGAAGACCATTCCCAGGGGGCCCAGGCTGGCTGAAAGCCCTGCTCAGCCTGAACCTGAAAACGTCCTGGTTTCCATCAGTTCAGGGAGGATATTTCTCTCCTCTTGCAAATGAATATACATTGCTGGGAGCTGCTCTCCGCTGGGTTCTGCAAGAAGCATATTGATATGCAAAGCAGTAGGTCACCTAAGCAGCCTTGGCAAATGTATTGTATTGGAGCATTTCCCCCCGCCCCGTCCCCCCCCTTC
>VXBN01017143.1:583174-605685 GCA_013397395.1 Sinosuthora webbiana | reverse complement strand
CCGTCCCCCCCCTTCCCCCCTTATCTTTTAAACGGAAATGCAGCAATATCTGATGGGACTGCAGCAGTTCCAGAATTAACTGAGACTTCCACACTGCATCCTCCTTTACCGGTAACATAAAGGTGGTCCGAGTATTTGCCTTCGGGGCAGCCCTGGTGGAAAGGGGAGGAAAGGGGGAAGAGGACGGAGAGGGAACAAGCTGATTTTCTGGAAGCACAGCCAGCAAGAGTGGACAGGCTCTGCTGAATGTTGATGGAGAGCTGGGAGGGGACAGCCAGTGGTTCTTTGGAGGGTTTGTGTACCTGGCAAGCATCGTGTGCTCCCCGGGAGCCCCGTGCCACACTGCTGGGGTGAGGGGGAAAGGAGGCACAGAGATTTTGCTGTGACAAATCCATCCCTTGCCCTTCAGGCTAAAAAGCTGGCGACCTGCACATTTGAACTGCCCATCCACATCCCCAAAAGTCTCTTTGCCTCTGCTTGACGGGCCAGAGGAAGGAAGGAAGAAAGGAAGAAAGGAAGAAAGGAAGAATTGCCCGAGCACAGCAATGCTGGGGGCACTTTCCCGACGGGCTGGATGCAGAGCTGCTGCCTTCCCCAGCTGCACCAGGGGCTGCAGAGGGTGACACTGCCCCACTGCCTCGAGAGTGGCTGCAGAAGCTGCTGCATCATTGTTTGGTCAAATAAATTCTTTCTTGCCAAGAAAAAAAAAAATAGAATTCTCAGGTAACTGCATCGAGGGCTGCAAAAAAGACATTGGCAGGACTGCAGCCACAGGAGGGGAGACGCCTTGCTGGTCATTTATCACCCTGAGTGTGGCTCCAAGACTTTTGCCTAGAGATTGGATGTGGCTTTTCTTATTCGCTGTTTCATTTTCTCCTTCCCAGTGGCATACCTCAGAGAGGCTTCTCTCCTCTGCATGCCCATAGAGGGGTGGTGTCAAACATCATTTGGGCTCCCAAAAAGCTGTGCCACATGTTCTCCCTGCATGCCTTGGAATCATCATGCTCCAGGGCTCTGGGGCACCATGCAGGGACCCTGCTGATACAGGCTGGGTGGGAGCAGCAGTGAAAGGGCCAGGCACATCATGGCCTTTCTCCCTTCCAACCCTCTGAGCCCCCCTCCCCCTTCCCCACTTCTCAATTTGTGTTGCATAAGGTGCCCCAAGCCAAGGGAAATGACCTCTTTCTGCCTGCCCAGCAGCAGAGCATCCTTCCTGGGCTGAAAAATCTGTGAAACAGTATCCCAACCCTTCTCTGTGAAGCGGCACCATGATTTGAGTCTAAGAGTACCTCCCCCTAGGTCTCTGCCTGGCCTCTACAGTTCCTAGATAAGTTATAGCTATCTCCAGGTTGGATAGGTTGATGGGCACTATTGTAATTGAGCAGCTGGTTTCTCAGTTACACAAAATAGTCTCTGTGGCTCTTTGTTTTCAGTCCTGCTTTTAACTGCTGTTGTTATTTTGTTCAAGATCCTGTAGATTTTTATGCCAACAGAACCTTAGGAATTCATCTGACTCTACTTTGGTTTTTGTTTTGTAGTTTTTCGATAAAATGAGAGAGATAAAAGCCCAGCACAGCATAAAAAATTCAGCAAAGCTCATTGATTGGAATAACTGGGATGTAAAGCAGAGTGCTCACAATGGGTGTCATGCCCTGACCTATAAACCATAACCTTTTGTTCTCCAGATTAGACAGCAGGCATGGGAAAAATGCATTTGAAGTCTGAACACATAGTCTGCAAAATAATTAAGACCCTTTTTCAAACACTGCATAATATATTTCTCTATCAGCTCCTGCTGCAGGACACAGGGAAACAACATTCCTCTCTTGACAAGAAGCATGGCACTTTTTATCAGCTCAGTCCAGTCAGCACTGGAGTGTTTAACACAAATGCAGAAACATAATGGGTATTTGGGGCAATGAGCAGAGCAGGTCTCTCACCCTCTGTGTGGGGCTCCACAGCCTCCTTGCAGGCTGAAGCCAAAGCACACAAACCAGAGCTCTGCCCTGCAGGTCCAATATTCCCAGAGGAAGCTGCCACCTCCCCTGACATTTCAACATCCCTGTGCTCCAGAAGTGCTGGAGATGGTCCAGGGCCAGACCTTTCCTGAAAGAACCTGTTCAGCTCTAGGCTGGGACATGACCCTCTGGGGACAACAGAAGAGAGGGATGGATGCCAAGAGAGTGGAGAGGAAGGGTAAACCAGCAGTTTTGGAGGAGAGATGCCAAGAGAAGGTGGAGCAGGCGAGGTGGTGATCTTCAAGACACAAGTGATGTCTTGAAAAGGAGCTGCTGGCAGAGCAGCCTGCTCCCATGAGCAGCTCTGGGCAGACCCACACTCAGACCCACTGCAGCCACAGCCACAATGGCCAACGAGGCATGAGGGGCTGCTGGGAGCGACTCAAAGATGGATATGAAAGATGCAGTCACAGCCATGACATGAACCACCTGAACCCTCATCTGGAACAGTACAGGGGCAAGACTGCCCTGCTGCTGAAAGAGGATAGTGAGAGCTGGGAAGTGTCATGGACAGGCAGGGAAGAAGCACAGTGAAATCTTACTGTTTGAGGAGACAGGACTCCTCAGAGGTGAATGAGACCTGTAAGAATATGTAAAATAATGAGCATTACAGAAGATGCTGAAGGAGCACACACATATATTTCCAGGACTAGGAACAGGCTTAGTAACAATGACATGCCGAGAGTCCAGGGAGAAATAAGATCCTGCACAAGCTCTAGGGACTCACCATGTCCTGGGGTGAGGCCCTGCTACTCCTGCCTGCTGCAGCAGCTCATGCACCCCAATGGCCCTGGGGCAGCTGGCCCCCCACAACAGTGGTGAGATTCAGAGTTGCAAGTCTCATGTCCCTATGCTTGAGCCACAAACCCACCTTCTCACACCCTTCTCCCAAAGCTGCCCTGTGCTCTGGCAAATGGTGCAGGGAAAGCTCCTGCCAAGCTGCCCTGCTGGGGCTTGGAGAGGAGGGCATGGCCACAGCCTTGCTGTTCCTGGGTGCCCTGCAAGGGGTACTGAGAAACAGCCCTGAATGGAGCCGCTCCACGGGGTTGCTGGGGAAGATGGCAGCCAGGGTTGCAACATCTGGCAGATGTTACCAGCCAGATTTCATAGGCTGAGGGGGAAACACCCCCTGGCAGCCAGGATGGGAGGAGGGGTGCATGCCGAGGGTGGGGAAAGGACAACTCCCACCATGAAGAGGTCCTGACCAAGAATGGTTTCCAAAGGAGGTGAAGAGGGAGAAATGCTCATTTATAGATGGAACACAGCAAAATACTTCATCCCAAGAAAGCTTTAAAAACACACCCTGACACACAAAAGAGGGGCACAACAAAATGAAACAGAGCCCAAAAACTTAGTGTGAGCAGAGAAAGGGTGTCTACAGCCAGCACTGGTGGGTCACAGGCACTTGACCTCTTACCTGCAGGCCCGTCATCCTCCTCCTGGTTATCCTCCTCTTGGAGCAGACACAAACCCCGAGCAGATATGTGGCCAAAGCAGCCTGCCAAGCAAAGCCTGCTCACTGATCCACTGAGCTGGGCTGGAGGCAGGCTGACAGTGCTAGGAGTGAGAAAGTCCAAGGGAATTTTCAACCTGTTTGCTCAGCCCAGTCTGTGTTTAACCAAACGCCCTTCTCTGCAGAGCCAACCCCAGGATCGATCTGAATAAACAGGGGGTGAGAGGGACTGGGTTTCCTAATCATCCCTGTTCCCCCCAAAATGTTAAAAAAAAAGGGTTATAGTTCCCACACATGGGGAGGGGGAAAGAACAAGGTGTTTAGAACCAAGAAAAGCAATTTTGCAACTGTTTTATAAACTCCTTTCATAAATTGTACCTCTAGCAATTTTCATACACAACCCTCTAAATGTGTAACAAATATTTGTTCATTAATTCTCCTGAGCCGTGTTACATTGGGGATAGAAGAGATCACATCTTCCTCATGGTGAAGGCAGTGATATTTGTGAAACACTGTGTGGCAACATTACACAGCATTGTGGGCCCGAAAGCAGGGGAGGATTTTGTATTCCTGTGATTAGAGCTAGAAAGGGGAACTTACAAATTCTGAAATATTAATATTCTTCAAGAAAGCTGTTGCTGGGGAAGAAATGGCAGCAAGCATTTAGCTACAGAATACTAATGAAAGCAGCTCTGCACTCCAGAAGTTGCAAGGGAAAAAACACAATTGATTTTATTTGATTTTTTTTTTTAACTTTGAATTCTCAACCCCCCTCTAAAAAAGAAAAAAAGCACATATTTCCATCACCTGCTCTGCTTATATGGCCTGCAAGGAGGAAATTTCTAGGAGCCACACACTGAAATATGAATGTGACCCTGGATTAATGTCTCTTTCTCTCCTAGAGCATCCTGGAAGCCTTCCCTCCCCAAAGCAGTTACCAGTCCCTGTGACCCCCACAGCAGTCACTGAGAGCTTGGGCTGCAAGAGGGGCAGGTCTTAAATCACCTCTGCTTCTCTGAAAACTGATAGCTCCTCACACCATTCTGAGTAACACATCTGAGCCACCGAGAGCTGCCACTTTTAGGAGCTGGCAAAATAGGCTGGCTGCCCTGAGGGAGAAGATGGGCTGTATGAAGAGTGGTTCTGCATAGGGGAGAGGGAGAGAGATTTTTCCTTGGCTCTACAAGAATATAGGCTGAGTAATCTCCAAGTTATGTGTCTTCTTCAGGTCTCTGTTTCTGCACACCAGGAAGGCTCTCTCCACACCCCGGCCTCTCCCAACCTCGCCATAAAAAAATCCCTCCAGCAGAGAGGAATTCTCCAGGACAAGGCAGAGACTGTGAATATGTTAGCTCACTCTGAGCAGTGATTCATCATTGCCAAAGAAATGAAGTACCTGGCACTTGTCACCTACCCTTGAGACTCCTTTCCTACCAGACAAGATTTAAGAGTAAAAAGTTCACCTCACTTATTTTCTGACAGTGAAGAATTACACATTTGACTACAGTTCAGCAAACTGCAGTTCCAGAGTTTCAGGGGTTTCCAAGATCCCCTTTTACTGAGACACACAGCAGGAGAGAGAATATCACATTTTAGCTTATATTTCCCTTTGAGAACCTACATTTCACCTTGCTCACATCCCTTTACAAGCTCCATTCTCTTGTTTTCTTCCCATGGGACAGGTAAAAATAAAGGTGTTGCTTTTTAATTATCTGTAGGCCTACTTCCTGGTTGTTCTTGTTTCCTAAAAATGGACAAGGTGTTGTCACTTTACTCACTTGATGGCCATGTAATGTTTTAAAGCTGATTAGGCTGCCTAACCTTGCTTTTCCTTTCCATTCCATTCCACACATTATTTCATAAGATTCTGTTGAAATACCACTTAATTAATTGATCTCCAAATTATATGAAATACGGAAAAAAAAAATAATCTTAACACACGTTGTGTTTCTGTCCTACCCTCATCATTCAAGAGGGAAATCATAAATCCATGCTGATCACTCCAAGTGATCTTCATGTTCTTCAGGTGTGTGGAAATGTTTCCCAGGATTAGTTGCCTTGCAGAATCCCTTCTCAGGGGTGGAGGTGAGGCTGACAGGCCTGTAGCTCTGTGGACTTCCCTTCTTGCCCACAGATGTGAATATTAAGTGGTGGCCAAACATGGGAATAGGTTGCACAGAGAGGTTGTGCATTCTCCACCAGTGAAGACATTCAAAAGCCATCTGGATATGGTCCTGGGCAACCTGCTCCAGCTGACCCTGCTTGAGGAGATTGGAAGAGATATCTCCAAAGGTCACTTCTAGGCTCAGTGATTCTGTGATTTAGCCTAAACAACCCCTTTAGTTAGCTGCAGTATATATCTTCACTATAAATCTTATGTAACATGAAGTATAGATGTACTTCATTAATATTTTAGCAACTGTATTCATTATCATGTAAATATGAAACAGAAACACGATGAATTGTTACTGCACAAGCATGGGGCATAAACACAATGAATTAAGCCTGGAAGAATGAGCATTACAAGTATTCAGTATTCTCAGCTACCTTTCTGGGTTCATGACATTATCCAGTGCATGTCTGGCCTTTATTCCAAGGAGATTCCAGCTGAAAGATATAACAAGACCCAAAAGAAATATGTCAAAAAGCAAAAGATATCAATCAGATATTTGCTACCTGATGCATGTACAACTGAATGGTACCTGCATACCAGCAGCTTATCACCTGTGAACTGTTCTCAGAGGCATCTGAAGAGGTGTTCAAAGAGTTCACCTACTTCAGAGAGGCAGCAGGAAAATACCAAGGGACTTGCTTGGAAATTTAGCAGCTAGTGTTCAACATCCTGGTGATGAATGAAAGATGAACAGAGTGGAAAAGCTTTCAATGAGAAGTTAAAGCATCTTGTATTTGATCCAATAGAAAAAGGGGAGTAAAATTTTTTGAATTCACAGCATATGCATTAAAAGTCATTTTGTTTCCTGCTGATTCAGGTAGTGGGGCCATGATGTGATATTATTGGATCACAGCTCACCACTGCTTTCTGCAGCAAGGCACTCTCTGGTCCCAAAAGTCAAGCTCTTCTGTCCTGTGAGCAGAAGACATCACAGGTGACTGAGGCAGATCCTTTCTGATGCATTTGTGCCCCTCCTGTTGCAATAACCTGTTGCTTTTCAGAGTGATGCACCTTGTTTCTAATAGGATAAACTTCTCTTCCTATCTTCATCAGCTAAAATGCATCAGTGATGTATTAATAAATATTCACTCCTGTCTCTGTGATCCCAGCTTCCTCAACTTGCATCTGTTCTTTGCTTGTTAACCTTTTACACACTGCTAAATGGGACAGGAGCTCTTTAGAGCAGCTGTCTTTGTTTATCTGATAGTGTACTACTTAGTACCAGGAGGATTTAATCTCTTTTTTGAATCTTTCATCACAATCTAGCCAAATAAAGCAATAATGTTTATACTTTTTTTTTTTTTTTTTAAAATCACTGCCAACAGCATTGTATTAAAAAAGTCTCTTTTTAATAACATGTACTTTCCTGTAGAATGGATCTTATGAAATATGTCCTTGTCATTTTTCTTGGACTGTTCAGCAGGAGATGCCAGACACGTTAATTATTATCATTTATTTGTTCAGGAAAGATCATAAAAGTTGTCTGCAGGAGAAAGCACGCAGTCCTTGTTGCCAAAAAGCAGATGCTGCATGAACAGAAGCTGGAGAAGCCACATGTTCATGTTACTGTGATGCCTCTGCCTGCAAGCTAGAACCACCACTCTTAGAAGTCAGCAGAAAATTTAGTCACGTTGCTTTGTTCTGTCCTTCCCCACTCTGGTGCTAATTTTGGACAGCCACTGAATTTGTGATCTGACCTTTTATTCAGCAAGGGTAGGACAGTCCATCAAACCCACGTAAGCCAGAGCAGAACAAGCCTCAGGAAGAACAGATGGTATCAGACAGAAAGATAAAAGCTCTGACCGTAGTTGTAGCCTTCACAGCTACTGGGCAGGCTTGTCCTTTAAACAATCTTTAACCCAAAGCCAGCAGTGCCATTTCCACTGTGTAAACATTAACTTTCAGGTCAAAGGGAATGTAGATGTGCATGGGTTAATCACCCAGTATTTCACTTCATGCTCCTCCTATTCGAAAATAGGACTGAATTTTAAGTTGGCTTGCTCACACAGTCCAGATTTCATTTTGATCTAGTCAAGAAAGGGCAAGTGTTTTTATTAACGAGCTTGTCTTGTGTTCAGTAGTTTTTGAGAGAAGTCCATGGTGGTATGCTGAGAATAAACTTCCCTGTGCAATTTCAGTAGGTATGGAACCAGCATTTCTGTGCCCTGGTAAGGCCAAGGGGCACAATCTGTACCTCAGTGATACAATGCCAAAGCAGGAAAAAGAAAACACACTTCTGTATTTAATGGTACTTGCAGCAGGTAAGCTGCAAGCAGCTTGGCTAAGCAGCTGAACTGCCAAAGTTAGATTTTACAGTCTCTTTGCAGCCACAGAGCTCTGAACTTCTAAACCTCCTTCCTTACAAGTATGCTGGGGACTTGTCATCAAAGCTGTGCTAAAGCACGCCTTTCCCAAAGCAACTAATGCTACTCTGGAAAACCCTAAACATTGACAAATCTGCTTTTTTTCCCATTAACTGTTTCAGGCATCATCACTCTCACTGTTAGGGAGCTACATCTCATTTCAAGATCTGTTTCGAGTCAGGTCCTGAGAACAGCTGTTCATTGCAGCTTTGCCTGCACAACTGGAAATCCCTTATGCTGCTCACATGGTCACTCTTAGTGACAGAGACTCCTCTTAATTTCTCCTTTGTGTCCTCATGTACCATAAAGAAATGTATTTTCCACACCTACTGAGCAGATGTCAGAATTAAAACAGTAGCACAAGTGGATAATAAATACTAAAAATAGTACTTTTGGCTACATGTCACAGGCCCTCACTAGATGTGAGAGCTTTACCATTGATACTTGAAATTAAAGACTGGAAGTGGATTTTATTTTTCTCCCCCTCTCCCACCTGATAACGGATGTTTTTTTCCTAAAATCTCTGTGGTTGAGGACCTAACACAGAGTGCTGCAGCAAAGCACACCCTAAGGAAAGCTCTACCTCGGCACACTTCCTGGTAACTTGCCAGCCAGTGACAGATTCATCAATAATGATAATGGCTTTTTGTCGAAGCAAACTAGTGCACTAAGCCACACACTTGCTCAGCCCTACAAAGGAATCAAAGTAACCACCATCCTCGTAAGGGGAGTAAGACAGAAACATGACTTCTAACAAGAGGAGCTGACTAACAAAAGAAAGAGAAGGATTAAGCTCCCTTTGCTGAAAAGCAGAAGCAGGTTTTCAATCAGTGAAAACTGTCACCTTGTTATCCACTGAGAAATGAGAACTCAAACCCTGGACTTCACCGCAGCTGACTGATACTGACTGCAGGCTAATACACAGCAGTTCATCTCTCATTTGTGACAAATGGAGCATATTGCAGCTGCCTCTGCAAATATAATCAATAATGGAAATTTGTATTAAGGTTGCACCCAAAAGCCCATTACTGGATAGGTTTCACATGCTTAAAAAGCCAGTGGTATCCTTGCTAAATCTTCCATGTTAAGGACACATTCATATTCATTCTGACTATCCTCCCAATCATCAAAGAAGTCATAGATGAACCAGAAAGCTCTGCCAAGTCCCTTGGGAACAGGGAAGGCTCATGGTTTATTAGCTCTACATTTCTACTGCGTGTGCATGGGAGGTCCAACACATCTCACACGTACCTGCATGAGCCACCTTCACTGACACCTCTGAACACAGCACCTGGGCACATAATTCTGCCTGGGAAATAACACAGACATTGAGTAGCTTGAATTTAAAGGGACTGAATAACAATGTTTTGATGTGAAATGTGTGTGCAGGTAATAGAAACCAGAGACAGACAAAACCAGAGAGGAAGGAAAACAGAGTTTCAGTGGTACAGCAAGAGACAATGCAGAGAGAAACAGAGAGGAAAATGGGATAAAAGGGGAAACCAGAGAGCAGAGCAGGAGGCACAAAGTGGAGTCTGTGACTTCTTGTGATACAGAGGAGTCAGGCAGATGGGGAGAAAAAGAGGGATAGTAATTGTGAGAAAGAGAGCTGGAGGAAAAGAGAAAGTGGTGTAGGCAGACAGAGGCAAGACAGACAGAAGGGTCACAGGGCATGGAAAGAGTATGTGTGTGCAGAGAAAAGAAAGGTAGAACACATAAAACTAGTGTGACACAGAAAAGTTGTCTGGTGTCACATCCCTAAGCTTGCAAGTGAACCATTTTTGGGCAGCTGAAACAGGTAAGGTAGAAAAGCAATGTAACTGGCTCCAGCTGCTCACATACCCCTGGTTGTGACAAGAAGCTGGAACTTCCTGCAAAAATAAATGCAACATCATCAACATGCACAACTCCATTACACATCACCTTGTCCTAAGAAGGGAAAAAAACAAACCTAATTGTGGTTACCTGCTGAGATCAAACAAACAAGATACTTATTCTGGGCTAGAGGCCTACTTTAAAACACACAGACAGGTGAGCTGCAGCCAGGAGTTTGGCCACTCCAAAGATGCCACAGGGTGAAGGAGGAAATAGCACTACAGCTCGCTTGTTCTGCTCTGCAGTTCCTTAGGAACCTGAGGGAGCCCAGATCTGGTTACCCTAAGAGTGCACCTGACCTTGAGAAAACAATTCCAGCTTTCATTGTCAAAGGATCACAGCCAGACATTGGTGCTGTCACGAGCTGCACAGCTCAGACATGTGTTCTTTATAATGAATATTCTGGTACCTTCTTTTTTCTGGTTGTAAACTAACTGTAAACTAACAACCTATTTCACACAAGCGCCTAAAAACTGAGTGCAATCATGTTTACAACTGCTCCCAGACCTTTCTGGAAATGGCCTAAGGAAAAGAAAAGCATCCATATTTTTAATAAGTTTGACTGGTGCCCCCAGCTGTCACTTTTGTGCCTGATTAGTGGCAGTAGGCAGCTTCCCATTTATTTCCAAGCAGCTGCCAGGAGAGCTGCAGGCAGAGGTAATCCAGAGACTGCAGAACTCTGCTCCCTGTCAATTTCACACCGGCATTCTACTTTCTTCTATCCCCATTTATTATTAATCTCTATTTATATCTAACTCCAGCTCTTAGTTAGCCTTTGCCAGAGGCTTAACCATTAGAGGTGACTGTGAGGAAGGAGTGGAAAGAAAGAACTGCCAAAAATCAGGCTTCTACCACTCCATGGAATTCTAGCAAGGTGAGAAACCGCACAAAGCTTGGGCTGTTTAGGAAAACAAGACCCTGTACAGGAGATCAGAGCAGATCAAGTCTCCTTTATCCTTAGTTCTAACTATGTAAAGCAAACATCTATATCACAGAATTCTCCTCCTAATCATGCTCAGTTCCTACTTTTTACACAGCTTTATATTCCTTCTAAATTTCTATCCATTCTAATTCAGGGGATGTTCTTACATTTCATGTTCTCTGAATCCACTAAGTCCTCAGGCTCAGTAGGACCATGTCACATTTGTTCCAAATAAGCACTGTATAAAAACATACTTTTCCCATCAGTTTTCAATGAATTGTCTTTTAATTTAATATAAAAAACAAGACCACAATCAATTATGAAAAGATAAACAGGAGAACCTGATTTACTTTGCCCTCTCCAAGATAAACGATTTTAATTTAAGCAGCAGAACTAACACCAGTTGTTTTCTACTGATGATTTTCTTTTTAAGGCTTCAAATCTTTTTTCATATCTTGCCTATTGCTTTAATCCCTTTTGAATAGGGATGAACAGTGTGCTCTAGGTGAAACAACACTCCATTCATTTAATGGAGGCATTCTCTTATTTTCCAGACCACTCCTTACCCATCGTTATGTTTTGCTCACTTGGTTTGGTCACTTTACTGTACATGTGAGGCCCACTCCGTGTTATCTTTCTTTTAGAGGTAAAAAGAATGCAAAACATTGCAAAGACTGTCCATAACTTTTCCAAATGGAGACAAGGATGTCACATATATGTGCTGTGTATGACAAAGTTTCCCACAGGAGTGTAAGAGGCATTCAACTTATTGCACACTTTCCCCAGAAGTTCCCATAGATCCAGATGGTCTGCAGTCCTAAGAAATACTCTAGGCTCCAGATTAGGTTTTTGGAGAACCTTGCCCAAGTCTTTTCCAACAACAGAAGCTTCAGCAGGCTAGCCAGCTGTAATATCATTTTATCCACTTGACAGAAGCATTACTGTCTTTGAGCACCCAGTTGGAATGGGAATGTCATTAGGACAGAGAGAAGCCATCTTCCACTTCTTCAGTGCTCAGTCATAATGAAGGCTCTTCAGTGTTCCTCCTCCAAACCTCTTCCTTTCAGAGAAGCCAGGAATCTAGAGGCAGGGAAGACAAGTTGTCATGTCAGAATCAGCAGGAGCTCCCTCTAGCCCACACTGTTACCAAGCCAACTGCAACATCTTCCACACCATCTCCAGAATCAGGGCCACAGTCCTTCAGCTGACTGCAAGAGGAGCACCACTAATTAAACACTGCACAACTTCACTATGGCTCATCTGTTCTGTGGGGCTCCTCAAGACTTTTTGGCAAGGGAAATTGAAAGTCTCAATCCTAACCCAGTTAATGACAGATTTCAAAGCTTGTATTTCCCTCCAGATTCAAGTGCATACAAGAATTTCTCCTCCATTAATTTTTAAAACTATAAAACAATATAAACAAAGTCCTATCAAAGAGCTGTTGAGGCTTTATGCCTTCAAACCTGGGCAGCAGCACTTCACTGGCAGTTGAAAGTACAGTTTTATCAATGGCTGAAAGCTTAAAGAAAACTGTTGGGATAGAAATGGCTGCAACAATACAAAGGATTAGCACTCCTGCTTTTGCAGCCCATCTGCAGACACTGCTTTCACAGTGACAATGGATGTTTACCAAGAAAATCGACTTAAATTCATCAGAAGCTTTGACAGTATTGCAGTCAGATTTTCAATCCAATGCATCCCCAAAAGAAAGTGATGTGCTGCTTTCTAATACTGCATATCTGCCCTATGGGCATCATAAAACTATTTGATAACAGGCTAGAGTAACTTTCACCTTACTCACTACTCACAAGCAGAAACAGCAACCCCAGTAGATGCACCCTCCCAAAACAATTCCACACTTTCATAGGAAACACAGTCTATTAAAATGGAGGGAGTCAACCAAGCCCTACAAATCATGCCAGAAGAACATGGGCATGTATGGATGGTATTGGATGGAAACAATCTACAATTCACAGCAGATTGCTCAGGTTACACACTTCACTGGTTAAGCAGAGAGCTTTCCCAAAATAAAAGTCCACTAAAAACTCCACAGATTAAATTTACTTGGGGTTTTCAGGCCCAAAACTCAAACAGATATCCAAGGTATTCACTAAGGTACTGGTTTGTTCATCTCTGAAAAACAACCATCTCTAAGGATAAAATCAGGCAGATTTTGTAAAAAGATTCACCTCATGAAAACTGCTTTGGGATTTTAAAGAGAAAATTGCAATCATTATAACTAAGAAGTACCTGAACACCATAGGTAAAAAGTTACCTGCTTTAGCATTTTTTATGTCAAAGTCACTAATTAAAAGTAACAATGATTTATTTATCACCGATCTGACAGAAGTCATAGCTATAAGCAATTTGAAACTCATCATTCTTTTCATCCTGAAGAAGTTTATAACAGAAATACCTCAAAACACAAATGATCTTAGTGACCTATTATAGAAAACCCACAAACACAGTGGTAAGAGTTCCATTAAGTAGATAACTTCAATGGATAACATTATTGTATTGAAGGTTGTATTGAAGTCTCCATTTCCAGTTTGGATTTTGCCTCTTTAAACATGACTGTTTGCTATTTAAGATTTGTTTTAAGCTTTTGAGCTCCTGTCAGGGAAGCAGATAGTCATCAGCAGGCTGCGATCTTTGGCACACAACCAGAAGAAATGTATAGTTAATCCCTGGCTAGCCACTAAATAGCATCAAATAATAAAAATAAAAATCTGACATCATGCATCAAAGACAACCAGCACACAAGTAGGTTTCTGCATTAAGATATTATCCCCATGAAAGGGAAAATTCCTTTCACTAGAATGTGGAGAGGAGAGGGGGAGAGGGGAAGAAAATAAGGCATCATGCAGAACTGAAAGAGGCAAAAGAAATTTATTTTTAAAAGGCACTACAAAAGCACACAAAGAACGGAAGCATTTTGTAATCTGTGACTATTTTCCCCTGCTCTCCCCAAGGGGCTTTCAGCACAGCTACCTCTAACAATGTACAGGTGTGACTGTACTCCAGAGATGCTTTTCATGGTAATTTGCAACATCTTTACACATGGTAAATGCAACTTCACTACTCCCTGCATGGTAAACTGCACATGGGGAGGCAGGGGGCACAAAAGCTGAAGTGGCCTGCCCAAACCAGAAGTAATTTTACTAGTACTTCCCCCCCAACTGGCTGAAAACAGTTAATTCAGTCTTGTAGGAATGAATTACAAGCTGATACCATACTGTCATTTTCCTTGTGGCTCCACTGAGTCTCTGCAAACTACCTGTATTAAACATAAAATCTAGTTCCAGCTGTGCAAAAAAAACCACAAAAAAACCCCAAAGCCTTTTCATTGTCCTTCAGGATAGCATCTATGGCCTAAATCTGGAACCAAGCAGCCTGAAGCTGACAGAGCTGAAAGAAATCGTATTTGCCCATTTTACCTCATTCTTCCAACTTCTACTATGTTAGCATATATAAGTATTTCACTGCCAATCACTTTACAGACAAATACTTCAGCTGACAGAAGTCAGCCATTCTTCTGTCTAGCCTTAACAGCTGTGCTCCCACAGATATAAGAATTCACAGATTGTCATTTAGGTTGCATGAAGCTCGTGTTTTCAAGAGGACTGTGTCAGCAGTTCACATTAGTGAACTGTGCCAGCATTCACAGGGAGAAATGAAAAAAAAAAAAAAGAGGAGAAAAGTGACAAACCTGATTGCCATCCCTTAAGAAGTATCTCTTCTCTATGACCTGGGAACGAGAGAGAATGATCTTAGCTTGCACAGCACATGCATAACCTCAGATTGCAACCAACACTTCACACATGAGCACTGAAACTCATGGCTGACTGGGACAAGATCTGACCCCACATCTCTGCTCCAGGCCCACTGCTTTAGTGCAATGCTCTAGCACACACAGCAGTTGCCCCCTACAGCCATTCTTAGACAAGCTGTCTAATCATCCTCAACTCCAATACACTTCATTTAGTTAGCCCTCCTGGGTAATGGAAGCGATGGTTTGTATGTCTCCTGCTTCAGTGTCAGTTACTCCCATTCCCTTAGGGATAGTGGTTCCTACTACTGCACAGTAGCCCCACTATGCCATCTTTGCTCAGAGAATGCTTAAAACAGAGCATTCCTTCTCTCATTTGCACAGTGGACCTTAATGGTCTCTTTTTCAGGAAGGCAGAGTAATATTCTTAATTCCTGAAGGTTGCTTTAACTAGGATCAAGAGAGCTAACCAGTCTTCTATCTCCCCACATCACTACCTTAGAATGCTGCAACCTCTCTGGCCTGCATAAACAGAGTGTCTTTGCACATTTGTGAGTTCTTTTTCACTGCTCTATGCAGGTCAGGAACTAAATCTTCAAGCAGATCAGCTATCTCCTGTAGGGCTCCAAAAGCAGATCAATCTTTGGCCTCCTCACACCTGGCTTGAACCAACTCAGAGAGTGGCATGTGAAAGGAGCAGCTTAAACTGTTGTTCATGCTCAAATGCCAGACAGCATTTGATGCACAGGATAATAAAACATCATTTCACTGACTTACCTTATCAAAAAACCTGCTTAGCTTGACAGCATTGGATGAACCTGCAGCCAGGTAACGAGGATTGGTGCAGTCCTACAACACCCAAAAGACAACAACAAACCAAGCACAAGGAAATCAGTGCAAGGGAGCCAAATACAAGGAAATGAACATACCCTTTCCCCTGACACACCATCCGTGAGGGAAAACAGTGGATCTGCTGATTTCTGCTCCACAGTCACTTCAGAGAAAAGGCCAACTGTTCTGTGAATCAACTGCAGAATTCCAAGCAATCCCCCAAATGCTCCACATCTTCCTTCCACCACCAGCTATACAGTCAGGCAGTGATTTGTACAGGCTACTCCTGAGATTGGGAGTGTGTATACAAGCATTCACACAGCACATGGATATTTTATGTGTATTTTTACACCCATCAATCTGTATAAAGTCATCTTCACGTTTCATTCAAAGACAGTCTACGTCAGAGCTACGAATTAGAAAAACGAAATTAAACTCCCAGCCAACAATTCTAAGCTTAAGTGACCTTATCTAACACCCCTTACTTCTCCCTATAGTGAAACAAAGGAATCTGTATCATCAAGCAAGGGGCACAGCCAACCAAAATGTGAACAACTGGCACTACTGGAAAAATCTCCAAAAGCCAAATTTTTGTTACAACATCTTTACTTACTAAAAATTGGACTCACTCCTGTATAGAAGAAAAACAACAGTGATGACAAGGATACTAACCAAATTTATCTCTTCAGCATTGAAATCCTCAGCCAAGAATGCTGTTCTGGTCAGAACTTCATTCCTCTTAGTTTCTGGGATCTGATCCAGTTTAGTTCCTATTACCAGCAGTGGGATTTGGTTATCACCAAACTGTTCATGGTCATAGTCACTGATGAGGAAAACAAATACAATCCTGAATGAGGCAATGGCCACGTAAGTGGGCACAAGTACAACATCACCTTCCCTGTGCCTCTCAAAACCCCAGTAATTTATTTATTAATGGTCCATTTATCTATGTTAAAATGTGCTGTATCTTTAAATTAAGGAAGGGCTTCTGCATCTAAGTCATTACATAGGAATCCAAGCTTCAATCATTCTCCTTAGCTGGGATAATCAATTGTCTGTCATTTTTACATAAACCAAGCTTTCTAACAAGCAATTTTACAACCAAAAGCAACAACTTGAGCAAAGAATTGCTAGTTGCTGAACATCTGTCCTTGACAGAAGTTAAACTTTTGAAAATTAAAACAACTGTGAAGAACCTGTCTGTGGAGACACTGGAGAATTTTGCAGTTTATACAATGCAAATCCTCTTTCCCATCTCCTGTGTTTCTACAGAAACACCTGTGTACCAGAACAGACAGATAAACAATTGATATTCTTCCCACAAAAAGCTACTCCTCATTATTGCCTTCCTGCTCATGTGTGAGGTTTAGCAAAGATTTTAAAACCTCCTTGACTTAGATGGATGACAGGAACACAGAGGTACAGGAGGAAATCCTTGACAAGGTGTTGGAGAAGTAATTATGAACATGCTGTTTAAGCAGAGTTTTCTAAGCTCTTTTAGCCACACTCCTAAAATAATTCCCCCATCATCCAAACGAAAAATGTATGAAGTGAACTTCCTCAGTCTTGGTGCATGGAGGGAATGCCACTATGCCCAGACACATCATCTCTGTACAATGGCATCTCTCAGTACAGACAGAGGCATCTGCAGGTAACAGGGACTGGACCCACTCTCATAGAGGCCTCAGACAAATAAAGGATGCACTAAACATCTTTTCCCTTAAAGCAAGGTCTCTGCCACCCAGTTTGGGAATCTGCTGTCAGAATCACCTGATTGGCAGTATAAAAGAAAAAGATCAACAATCAACTTTCTTTGATATTCCCCATTTCTTTCTTTCTTCCAAGTCTAACCACATCTACTCTCCTGTGGAGACCACGCAGCCTCAGAGGTGAACAAAGGCTTCTACAACTGCTTGGAATTACCCTGTCTGAGCTCTGCATGGATGTTTTTCACTCACCCATTTGTCACGAGAACTCCCGTTGGAGCGACATCTCTGTTGAGCGCTTCCAAAGACCAGCGATACAAATTCTGGGATGATTTCTTGTTGGTCAAGTCATGCACTAAAATTATCCCTAGAGTGGAAGACAAGACAGCAAGATGCCATTTAAAGACACATATTCTCCTCCTTATCTTACCAAAATGACACCTGCAGGTTCCCAGATATCTGAGAATTATGTAACGGATGTATAACCAGTTCGGTCACACTGAATAAGTAAGGCTGAATATATCAGGATGCAACAGTTTTTTTAAAGCTGCTTATCAAGAATTGGCTGAGAGCTAAGAGAAAAATCACATGAAAGCAGGAAACAAACAGCCACCTCAGGGTTTAATCTGCAAAAGGCTCACAGGCATTCACTGACTCTGTCTACATCTCATGATACAGAAATTCTATATTACTGCAGCAGAAAATTTAGCCTTTCTCTGGTAAACATATTTTTTTTTTGTCGGACCATCTATAAAGTCTACAGGCTTTTTCTTTGTTTCAAAAGAGTTCAGAGAGAACTACTGCCTTCCTGCATTTTCAAGAATTAATGCTATGTACTTGGGGAGGTATCCAAAGGGGAAACAGACACTGATAAAATTTCACAGTCCACTAAATGGCTGGTAGAAACATGAATTAATAAGACTTGTACTTAAGATTAGGTTCCTAGCATTTTTCATTACCATGAGCCTTCAAAATGTAAATTCTGAGACAGAGTCAGGCTTCCTAGCTGTGCTATTAACAGACACCCACTTCTGATAACCACAGTTCCTAACTCAATTTCCAACTCCTGCTAGCAAATTTCTTCTATTTATTCACACCTTCTGCAATATGTGGAATGTTCCCACTTCCTCCAGACTTCAAACTACCATCAATTCAAGGACAAAACGGAATGATACCCCTTATCTGCATCAGGATTCATTCTCAAAACACTTCACAGCCTACAGGTGGAAAAAACTTACTAATTTAGTCTTTCACCTAAACTCCCAGAGGTGCCACCCACTGTACACACTACGAACAAACCACATTTCCACAAACATTTTCCACTACCCCAGAGCATCTCCCACGAGAGTTCCCAGCATATCACAGCTACAGCCCTCTTTCAAAGCATTTATCTCAGTAACAGTATAAAAAGGCAACTCTGCTGTGTGTCCACCCCCAGTGTAGAGACAAAATGCCTGATACAACAGAACTTGGCCTACAGCAACAGACCTAGAGGCACTGCTGCACAACCTGTGAGAAATACCCTCCACCTCCACACACTCTCCCTCAGTTATATCTTTGATTGGTCAGTTCCCTTATCTGCTTCACCTAAAACCTGCACAGTTAGTTAAACCAGCAGAAAAAGGCTGTCAACATCCAAAGAGAGCAGGCAGGACCAATGGCTGCTCAAGGAAATGCTGCTCCCACAACAAGGTCTGCAAGCCAAGGATTTACTGCCCAGTCCCTGTCCTCAGCTACCACAGTCCCCACACCAGGTGGAGAGTCAGCAAAGAAGATCTGTGGATAATCCAAAACCAAACTGTACCCAGCCCTGTCAACAGCTACTGCCACAACCAAACACTGCCTGGTTTTCAGACCACAGCAAGTCCAGAAAGCACAAGCAGTCGGGCAGAAGGAATGCATTCATCTTCTCTTCTTAAATCAGGTCAAGCAGAGGCAATTTGTGAGACAAGCTCTAATGGAGAAATTAATCTAATGAAAGAAACAAGGCCCAAGGTTAACCACCAAAGTCAACACTCTTCATATGCAAGCTGTCTAATTAGTATCTTTTGGGCAGTGGAGATAAATAACTGTATTTTAATGTCATCAATTACAATTTGGATGCACGAGTCCAAGATTTCATTTCCTAATGGGCTGTTCTAAGGTATTTCCAAGTCTGACCCACACTCCCTGGCACACTGTAGATTTGGTATTAAAAAGAAATCAATTTTTTTTTCATATACCAAAGAGGCTTGCTTTGAGGGCACAACTCTACTCCAGTCTTATATACAGAAATCTGGTTAACAGCATAAGCAAGAGGTACCTAACAGCTCTCCCCCTGAGAAAGGAAGAAGAAATAACTAGTTAATCACACACCAAAAATGTTTATTGTGTGGTTTAACATGTTGTTGAAAGGCCTTCAAATGAGTGGGAATAAGCGAAGAGAAGCAAACCGAACACTTGAGCCAGATTTTCAGAAGCAGCTATTAGTCTGATACACATCTATTTTTAGTGAACTACCCTGGGATGACAAAAAGTAACAACTGAAAAGCTGCACTGTTATGTTTATAATCTCTTATTTGCTCTTGTTAGAGACACAGATGAACTACTAGGCCTTTAAGACAGAATCTCAACAGAAGGCACAAAATGCTACTTTCTACATATGCAGCAAGTTGCAAGATTCAACCCTTAAAAATAAGTTGGTAAGCTAAATGAGCAGAGGCAAGATGGTTATCAGCATATGGCAATTTTATGGGAGACAGTTCAAATTTGCCAGGGTAGGATGTAACTATCAAAGTTCATAAAAACTGAAATAATCATTTCTCTGCTGTAGGTTTTACGACAGAACAGACAAGATAGTATTAATCATTAAAAAAAAATCTTAAAAATATAAAAATCATATTTGTGCAGTGTATCAGACCGAGAAAGGTGAAGGCAACCACTGCACCTTCAAAGGCTCCCTGCTGTGCCAGCTGCACAAGACTGAAGGGAAAGGCTGACAGAGCTCATCTGCACAGGTCTGCCTGAAATATCTGCCATTCATAACTGAATCCATAAAATTCTGCCTATGAATGGTATCAGGTTTTTTTTCCTGCATAAATCAGAAAGGAGAACCATGCAGCCCTCAGCCAGGCTGCCTGGAACCCTGCCCCTGAACCAAGGGACAGCTCCTAACAGAGCCAGTAGTAAAACCATATTTACACCAAGCAAACTCACCATTCAGCAAATTATAGAACACTGCTCGTGTGCTTTTCACACTGGTGGCACTGCCCACGGAGCCTCCAACATCCCACAGCTCGATGTAATAGGTCTTCTCTTCTGGAGTTCCTTCCTTGTAGTCATGGATCTGATGGAAAATTCACACCATACATAACCCCAGCACCATGTCACAGAGTTAACCCACATGACACTGACACTTCCAGCTGGAAGGATTATTGCACTTGGACAGAAATTTGGAAATTCTCATGCTGACGCTACCTCAAACCTCTCCAGTGGAAGAGAGAGGGAATGAGTCAAGGAGCACTGGGCACCAGAGAGATGGAGATCCCCATCTCATGTGAGTGGGAGGCTGGTGAGTAAACAGGGAGCATCCTCTGCATCTCAGAATTAACAAACCCAACACCTCATGATGTGCTCGGACACGGTGTTTTGCCAAAGCAAATGGAAAAATTAAGGTCTTGACTTCTTACAGTTGTTAAAACCCAGAGGGCAGCACTGCAAGAACATTAACACAGGTGACAGACCTGGATTCCAGCTGACCACATCTTTTTCCTACCCAAAATCTGGCATCTCAACTGAATTAATGAACAACAACTGCCCCTAGAGCTGCTGAGCAGTTTTGCTCCACAATCAAACAGGACTGCCATGCTCCTCCCCTCAGATTGTGGAAATACATTCCTAACCTAGGGCAATGCATTTCAAGGAGAATGCAGCAGAGTGATGTAGGAAAAAAGGGCATTTATCAATGTCCCATGAGGGCTGTAGGCTGGGCCAAAGAACTGCTGGATGAACATCCTCATTCTTCCCACAGCAGGTCCTGCAGCAAGCAGTCAGGAGGAGAAGCAACCCCACAGCCACAATTGTCACCAAAACCCAGGAAATAAACTCTCTAACCCAGTCAGGGTAGAAAATCAACACTAATTTATTCAGCACTGAGGTACCTGAGTAGCACTTCACCAAACCTGTACATCAGTCACCAAAACTTACAATTATTTCTGCATCTTGAGCAACAAAGGAATTAGTGCTCACTGGCTTACAAGTTACACACTTCTCTTCATTAATTAGTATTCCATCTTCCACTGGCTATTGATTTCTCACTGCTCATGCTAGCTAGCCCACATTTTCAGCTTTTTTTATTATCTTTTTCCCAGACAGGGAATTAATTGTCTTTATTAGTTTCTTCTTCAGCTCTGCTTTCTGCAACATGTCTCTGTGGTTTATAAATTCTGCATTCCTGGTGTCCAGGTCTCAGCAATAAATTCCTCCTGTTAATTTCCTCGCCCAGGTCCACGTGCACTGAAGCATGTCAGACCCTAAATTTTAATTTGTTTTTCTAACACAATGAATATCATCCAGAGCTCTCCTGCATTCCCACAACCTAAAGGAGCACAAACTGTTTTCCCCCACTGTGTCTGGCTGACAACTGGGCTGTTCCTTGCCTGTTTCTCAAGGAACTGGCCACCCTGTGGCTTGTAACACACCAGTGGCCACTGCAGCAGGGAGCTGCGAGTGACGAATGTCTCGTTTGATTGGGACAGCCTTGGAAAACCAAAACTTGCTTACACAAGTGTGCTTGGCTCACATCTGACGCTCCTTGCATCAGAAGATTAAGCCCTCAGCAAAACACATGATCAAAGTACACCCTCCTTCTGGGGCGGTAAGTAATTAAAATAAAATTCCCTCAGACGTCAGGCTCAGGGTCACAAGAGCCCGTGCGTGTCACCTACTCGCACGTCCACGGAGCAGCCCACCGTCCAGGACGGGTTTCCCAGCACCTGGTTGTGGCACAAGAGGTGAACGAGCGACGATTTCCCGACACCTGCAAGTGCACAGAGAGAGAACAACTCCTGGGAGGCGGTGCCGGGGTTACAAGCGGCGAGGCCGGGAGCAGCACTGAGTGAACGCGGGCGGTCCCGGCCCCTCAGCGGGTGACGGGATGGGAGGCGAGGGGCCGGTGCCCAAGGCCCGGGGACACGGACTCACCGGAGTCGCCCAGCACCAGCACCTTGACCCTGTCCAGAGCCGCCATCTTCACCCAGCCTAGCAACAACGCCCGGCCGCCCGCCAATCGCGGCGCGCGTTCTTGCCGCTTCTCTCAGCCTATTGGCTGCCTTCTGGAGCGGCCGGCGCGTTTCTCACTTTTGATTGGTTCATCCCGGTGAGGGCGGGAAGGGGAGGCGCGGCACGAGCAGGCGATTGGCTG